>CM053598.1:159115097-159187146 GCA_028646575.1 Pseudocheirus occidentalis | reverse complement strand
GCCACCATTTCTTTTAAGGTTTAATAGATATTAACAATTTACTAATGTTTTTATTATAATAATCCTTAGCTGGGGATAGTCAGTCTTACCAGAAAGACTTAACTGGTGATAACCTATGAAGTCAAGTAATATAGTTAGGATTTCTTCAAAATGTGTTTGTGAATGGATTCCAGACATATTTGGCAGCAGGTATATGGTAGTATATATTCAGTGTGATGCCACAGGAAGTAGCAGGAAAGAATAACTCCACTCAGAATGGTTGTTCATAAGCAGAGAAGATAGATATTGTGGCATCATCACAGAGTAGAAGTTCTTATCTTTTTTTTTTTGGAGGGAGGAAGGGCAGTTGGGGTTAGGTGACTTGCCCAGAGACACACAGCTAATAAGTGTTAAGTGTCTGAGGTCACATTTGAACTCAGGTCCTCCTGACTCTAGGGCTGGTACTCTACTCACTGCACCACCTACCTGATCCGGAGAATAGAAGTTCTTAAACTTTTTTTTTGGCGGCGGGGGGTATGGTGTGGGGGTCCTTGATTGATGTTTTTTGGCATTCACCTGAAGCCTATGTAACCCTTACCAGAATAATATTTTTAATGTATAAAATAAGTCACATGGGATTACAAAGGAAACGAATTATGCTGAAATACAGTTATCAATTTTTTAAATGTTTATAGATTCCAAGTTAAGAGCTTTGCCCCAGGAGATCCCCTTTTCTTTTACCTTACCTGTATTAATTGTTCATAATATTGCTAATAATTAATAAATATGATGTCTATCATTTAATTCCACAAGCATTTATTAAGCATCCAAATGTAAGACGTTATGTTCAAACATGGCCTAACATTTATAATGTGCTTCTGTGTTATTTTTGTAATGTCAGTAAGAGATTTGTACTGATTGATACACATTCTTTAAGATACTCCCCATGGGACCACTGCACACATGAAGGTATCTCATATACAATATATCACAGCCAAAGGCTAGCTGAAATTAGGGATGGAGTTTGTGGACATGGAACAAAGCGAACTTAACTGGTTCATATGGAGATTGAACTTGTGGCATTGGCCTCATTAACACCGTTCTAACCAATTGAGTGTACTGGGCTCTTAATAATAAGTATTTATTAATTAGACTTTATAATGACTTAGGAGAGTGGATTAACAAGCTCCTTCCCCAATTTTATCTACCAATTTGTTTTTTGGATTGTGTTGACACACCGTCTTAAGTTGCACACATAAATTTGATTCATAAGTATATAAAATAGGTATAATGATTCCTCCCTTAAGAGGTCATAACGGGATTGAATTCCTATTTATAAATTTTAAAAATATCTTCAATGAAAGGCGCGATAGAACTACAATTATCATTATTTATTAACAAACTTTTACATAAAGTATTCTATAAAGAAGAACTTTATTATCTATATGGAATGGGGTAATAATCATAAACTGTGGTGGAAGTTATAATTTATTAGGAGGGAGAGCACTAGATTGTATTCTTCTCTTTTTTTTGGCCATGAGATACAGAGATATAAGAATATTATCATGATTTGTGTTATAACACTAGAGTCAAAAATAATACCAAGGAGTGTTTTTCTCAACTTGATGCATGTGGATTTAGCTATGCAGTTGCCATCCATGTTAATAGGGGATTCGAGGCTAAAGCACCATGGGTGAAAACTGAGACTATAATGTGAGGGTTTGAAAAGCTGTCTACTTAGAACCAGGTCCATTACTGTTGAATGCCTTTTGGGCTGGCAAGGATCTGCTTTTTAAATCCTCCTTTCTGATATGGAAAAGGAAAACATTTTTATACTACATAAATGTCATTGACAAGTATTCCTACCTCCACCAACAAACTCATATGCTGAGGAGAGCACACAATTTCAGGATAGCCACTATGGTTTGGCCAAGATATTAGTCACTCAAAGTGCACAAGAGTGTCAGGAAGTCCAGTTGCCTCTTTCTTTGTTTCTAGCTCCTTTTCCTTCCCTTGCTTCCACAACCATTTCAGTTTTATCCCTAGTCCTCTCAGGATATAGACAAAACAAGATTTTAAAAAATTAATGAACTCTCTAGAATCATGCATCCTCCAGTCCTTTCATGCATAACTTCTCATGAATGAGATCTTTATTCCAGTCAAATTGATCTGCAAGTTCATGTTGTTGAGTTGCTTCAGTCGCAACATACTCTTCATGATCCCATTTTAGTTTAGATTCCACATCACCTCACAAATCTGGTCTTTGATGATCAATCAAGGTAATAATGTTGTCTCCCTCTTGAAATTGCTTTGTATAACTTTGTGGGTGTTTTGCATTTACTTGTGTCCATGTTGTATTACCTAGAAGAATGTAAGCTTCTTGAGGGAAGGAACTGTCTCATTTTTGTCTTTGTACGAAACCTAGCACAGTTCCTTGCTTAATAATTTTTAGTTATTAACATTATTAATTTAATATTAATAACAGTAGGTCCTTAATAACTTTTTTTCTTTAATACTTGTTCACACAGTGAGAATGAGTTGGACATAAATGTATCAGAAGAGCACAGAACTGGAGCTGGAAAGGACCTTAGTTGTCTTTAGTTCAACCCTTGGTTTAGAGATGAGGAAATGGAAGCTAATCACAGTTGAGTAATGTGCCCCATTATTCAGACAATAAGTGGTAGACTTATCATTTGAACCCAGGTCTTTTAACACCTATGTTCTTTCACTCACACCATATCAACAGTGGAGAGACTTCTAAGAGGCATTTTATGATAGAAAAAAGAAAAAAAAAACTAAATGATGTGCATTTCCTTCCATAGTATGAGTTGGTATAGATGTACTATGAGAAGGAACACAGATATCTGAGATGCTAAAGATCAATGAATTGTCTGGTATCTCTCAAGGATCAATAATTTAGTACATTGTGCCAGTATTGATACTTTTATTCTATACCTATTGGGTTGTTTATTTAACTGACATATTATACTCTCCCTTTGAACTCAGAGCCCATCCAAAGGATATCTATTAATTTTGCAAACAAAGATTGTTAGAACTGGACTAGCACTAAGTGTATTCTTTTCATGTATTCTAATCTCATCTCTTCCATTTTTGTGTTATATGACTTTGGGCAAATCATTTCTCTTGTCTCAAATCTCTTTTTCTTCCATCTATAAAATGAGGGTTTGAACTAGATGATGGCCATGGTACATCCCTCTCCTATGATTCTATGACTAAATATCACAATTTATCACTTTGCCAAGCTCAGCTAGATTCACTAGTTTTATAGGCAATTATAAAATAAATTCTATTAGACTGAAAATAGAAAGGTCAACACAAGTATACACATCCTTTATTAATTGATTATTATTTAAATTAACAAGTTCATAGACTATAACCATCCTATACCAAATAAAATCATTTTGAATACTAATTCTGCATAGAAAAGATTTTATCTTATTTTAATGTCCTGAAATCTCCATGATGCATGGAAAGTTTAGATACAAGAATCATGAATCTCAGTAGTTTTTAACTCATCATAAGATTATAAATTTAGAGTTTGAAGGAACCTTAGAATTTTCTTCTCAATTTTATGGATAAGGAAGCTGAGGACCCAAGGAGGTTAAGAGATTTGCCAAAGGTAATACACATAGTATGTGTGCCTAATAAGTGTTTAAAGCAGGATTTGAATCTAAGTCTTAATTAGTTCAAGCCCAAGGTTCTTTACTGTATATTATGTTGACTTTCAATGTGTACTTATTGAATGTTACCACCTGACTTCATACCCTACTAGTATTTCTCCTGCCCCAACAAGGCTCAATGCATAGAATCATGTTCTGTAGCCCCAATGCCTTGGAGGAAAAAAATTCCTAGTTCTCTTGAGTCAAGGAAGACTATGACTTCAGTGAGTATCCCCTGCTCCAGACACATAGGAGAGCAAGAAAAAACAACTTTTTTTAATGGTAGAGTTAGTGGCACCCAGAGATCTATGTAACTAGATGGTAGTAGAAACCAAAACTTTTAGAAGATTTAGAGAGTTATTGGTCCTTGGTATAGACCAGAAACTCAGATTTCTGTTTTTCCTACCCATATCAACTCTTATCTAAGTGGTTTGATAGTTTTTTGAGCATGCCCAAACCTTTCAGTTTACCTTCCCACCTGATGTTATAGTTAAATAAACTCTTTATAAAGGGCAACCAAGTCTCACCTTCACCACAATGCTGAATCTTAACATCAAAAATGGACAGATACATCTGTACATGATTAACTCATTTACTCAGAAAGCAGACATTATTGAGTACCACCAGCACTAAGCAATTGTCCTTACTAAATTAAGGCTTTCTAAAAGATCCAAGGAGTTTATCTCATGTCAGTCTATTGGAAGTAAAGGATCATAGGTGTAGAGCCAGAGAGAATTTGAGAAACTGTCTTACCCAGGGGGTCCTTAAACATTTTTCCCCCATGGACCTCTTTATAGTACAGTAAAATCTATAGATTACTTCTCAGAATAATGTCTTTAAATGAGTAAAATAAAATATGTAGGATTACTAAGAAACTGACTATGTTAGAATAGAAGTATAAATATGCACATGCACATATGAATGTATATTAGAACAAGTGTACAGAAACCGGGTTAAGACACCCCCCATCTAAGTCAACATATTCATTTTACAGATAAGGAAACTGAGGCCCAGAGAGTTTAAACAATTTGCCCAAAGTTACACAGGTTGTATGTGATAGAAGCAGGTTTTACTTAGATTTTCTGACTGTAGACCCCATGTTCTTTACACTGAACCATGCTATGCATATCCTTCTCTGAAAAAATATTATTAAACATCACACATAATACTTTCCATCTCCCAAAGTGTTAACGATGTAAAATCCAAAGAATCTATAGATAAAAATCATTTCTCTCAAAAGCATATTGCTGTGGTCAAATCATTTTTTGTTTTGTTTTGTTTTGCTGATAGCCCAACAGGGCCAGAACTGAAACTTAAAAAGCCCCAGTGCCATGCATCATTCTTTCATTCAGCTTTTTACAAATCTCTTTGGAATGCAAGAGTAAATAATTCCTTAAGCAGTTTGGCTCTTAGGGTGGTCAGCATTGGACAGCTGTCAGCAGGAAACACTAAGTCATCTAGTATTAAAATCTGCTGTCACTAAGGGATCTGTCACCTAAATCTTGACATAGGACCTGTGAGAATATTTTTATTAAAAAGCACTGACAAGTATTCAGAAAGATAAGGGAAACCCCAATGCCTAGGGAAGAGAACAATCCATGACCTGCTTAATACTGCCTTGTACTGTGGTTTTTCTTGAAGGTTCATTTAAAATATATGTATATTATATAAAATATATTAATTATAATATGTAATATTATTTTATATATTATGAGATAATATATAATATAAAATTTTATATAAGTGTATATTATCTTTAAAGTTATTTGAAAAGCATTGTACCTTGTATGTGGTGAACACTTAAAATTTTTGCAGGATTGGACTGAATTAAGAAACAGTCAATGGAAAGCCTTTTGGAAATACCCCTATAATATGATCTTAAATATAGCAAACAGTAATAAATACTAGTACTTTTTAAAAAACTATTTTTAAAAATCCATACTGCAAAATTTGAACTAGATTACCTCTGAGGTCCTTACCAGACCTAGGGCTATGAGCCTATGAGCCTATGATTTTTATTTGTCCACTACACACACACACACACACACACACACACACACACACACATGTATGCATGCACTAACAATAGTAATAATAACAGTAATCTGTCATCTAACTAGATAAGGGGATATTCTGCCACATAATAGTAATTTTTTTCAGTTTAAAAAATAACATATGAAGGATCTGTGATTTTGTCATCGAAGCATCCTGGTATGGGGACTTCATCTACCTGGGCACATAACAATCTATCTATATCTTAGTTTTGGAGAGTTCTCTGAAGCTCATAGAAGTTAAATAAATATCTCCAGTCACAGTAATCAATCAATTAAAACACATTTATTAGGTACTTACTATGCGCCAGGAACTGTGCCAAATACCCAGGTTATAAAGAAAGGCAAAAACAGTCCCTATCTCAGAGGAGCTCACATTCTAATGAGGGAGACAAACACTAGATGTAGAGAGTAGCTGGAAGGTAATCTCAGAGGAGATGGGAAGACCTTGAAAGGCTTCCTGAAAATGTTAGAATTGAGCTGAAAATTTAAGGAAGCTAGGGAAAGTAAGAGGTAGGGATGAGAAGGGAAAGATTTCTGGGCTCGGGGTTGTTGTTTGTCCTTCACTCTTGGAGAGAACCCTGACATCAGGAAGGTGACACCGTGACTTACTTGAAAGTGAATTGGATTTAAGTGAGGGAGATTGTGCAAAGTCACCAGTCTTACTTTTTCCACTGGGACCACCTTGGTCCAGTGGCAAGATACAGATCAGGATGACTAGAGATGGTCCCCAGGCATGGGGTATGTCTAAAGCAAAGGCATGGAAATAGGAGGTGGAGAGGGGTGTGCTGGGTGCAAAGAACAAATGGACCAGTGTAGCTGGATGATGGAGTTCATGGAGGAGAATAAAGTATGAAAAGACTGGGAAGGGAGAAAGGGAGGATGGCTTATAAGTGTCAAAGGCAGGACTTGAAACAAGGTTTTCTGCTCTGAACCCAACATTCAATCAATCCATAGCAACACACTGCCTCTTATTAAAAAGAAAATAAACATCATACCAAGAAGAACTTGTTGCTTATTTTATCCGAGCAGCTGTTTTTTAGAAGACACATTGCATGAAGCCAGTCTCTCTTCTTCTACTTCCACTGCTACTGCTTACAGGGGCAGAGGGAGGAGAAGAGAAGTAATGACTACATGCCAACAGTCACAGGCAGAGAAAAGGCTACTATGACAACTCTCTCAGGGTGGATAGTGGCTGGAGGTATTTTAAAAGTGTCAGGGTTGTGTGGCTCATGGGACCTATAAGTAGTAATGAGTTAGACTTTGTAGGACAGCAACAACTGGCCTCAGACTGTGTTTAAGAAAGCTCTTTTTTGAATGCTTAAACTAATAGAAGATATCACCATTATCATGCTCACCTATGCCACTACTACCATGACCACCACCTCCATCATCATTGGCAGCTAGGTGGTACAATGGAGCTTGGAGTCAGGAGGACTTGGGTTCCAAATATTGCCCTAGATATGTACTGTGGACCCCTGGAAAAGTCACTTAATTTTTCTCAGTAACAGCTTACCCATTAGTTAAATAAAGATAATTATAATAATTGCAACAATTGCTACACAGGATTGAGATGATCAAATAAGATGTATTAATAATATTTTGCAACCTTTGAAGTGCCATATAAAAGTCAGTTGTTAGAAGTGTGCTGGTAAATGTTTAACAATCAGCTCACTGGAAAAAATATACTCATAACCCACTTTTAAGTTTAATCTACAATTTCTTAAGTCTAAACCATCAACAAAACAATAAATCAAGTCCTGATCTGTAGCCTTGGCTCACACTAAAAATTTAACAGTAGTCTCTGAAAATCATTAGAACTGGCTTCAGCATATCCATGGTTATGATATTTGGCATGCATGCTATATAATCATAGATGTAGAACTGAAATGAACCTCAGAGTTCATTTAATCCAACTCAATCATCTGAAAGAGAAGGGAAGAGAAAAATTTGTAATTCCTACTGAAAGACTTACTTGATCCAGTTGGAAATTGAAATCCTATTATGCATTATCCTAAATAATTTCATGTTGAAGTGTGTGTGTGTGTGTGTGTGCGCACGCGCGTGTGCGTATCATGGCCAACAGTTAACCTAATACTGTGGTAGGACAAATTAGAGAGGGAATCAAAGTGATCTCCAAGAAGACAATTAAATGAAGAAACACTATGGGAATCTGAGATCACAGAAGTGAAAGTATGTGATCATTTTGGGCAAATTGCTCCATTGTCCTTAAACTCCTCCCCTCACCCTTGTCATTGAGGTAGTGTTTGAATTAGTTCATATTTCAGAGTGTTCTGATATCTTTATATAAATGACTCTATGGAAGGAAATGAAAGAGGCTTCCTTCAATAATGTGGGTTTTTTTTCTTGTTACTAAGAAATGAAAGCCCCTTGTTACCTTGACCAATCCTTCAACCCCTCGGTTCTTATGATCAGAATAAATTGAATGGGGGCACTGTTGGTTTTAGCAACAAAATATTTGCACACAGTTCATTCAAACCTTGCCTCAAGCTTCTCTCTGGAGCCCAAATACTGCATGTTTTTTGAGCTGCTACAATTTCTCCATAGACCTGAGTTGCCAATGATTTTAGTCAGACCTTCCTACTTTTTTCAACAGATTGTATTATATTATTCAGGACTGTTAATGTTACTGTCTTGAGTTTTCTTGTTCTTTTCTGTTCATGTCCACCAAGTCAAACCCTCTCCATTTCCCTTCTCCCTCCATACATATATCACAGAAATTCTGCCTAACTTTCCATGAAATCCCTAAATTTGGCCTCTGAACAGAGAGATTCTATAATTTCTGAGACTGATTAGAAAAATAATTTACCAGTATTGCACTCAAAACCTCTTTCATCCCATCTTTTTGGCACCTTCCCCTCCCTCTCCTCCCACCCTCACTTTTTTTGGCCAGTATTAAATTTGCCATGTATTCCATTTGCCATAAATACACAACTCAGCTGTGTTCCTATCCTTTGTGTCAACATGAAAATTCCCTTGTTCTATGTTTAGCTCAAATAATTACCAAACCATTTGTAATTAGAATATTAAGGATGTGACCTCACGGCAGAGTTCTTCATTTCCTCCCTCTATATTTAATACATTTCAGATGCTGAAAATACCAAATCTCTGTCCTTTTTTTATTTTGATGCTTATCAGTAATGGAAACATTCCAAAACAATCAGCCAAATACCTACGCTTTGTTCATTTATTGCCTTCTCTGAAGATAAATTGACTGTACTCAACTCTCTTCAGCATTTTTCTTCACCTAGATATTATTGCCTTGCGCAGCCACCCCAAGGTGACTGTTATCACTTAATTAAATCCTTGCACGCTGGGAAGAAAAAACAACATTGTTCCTTCATAACCCCAAGGAACCTATTTTTAAGCCACTAAGCTTTTCCCCTGTTTTATTAACTTATTCCTGGCTACAACAAGACATACTTTGTTGATGAGCAAAAGGTTGTGTTAGCTTTTTATTATTATTGTTATTTTCTGGGTAAACTTATCTATTCTGGGGGAAAAGAGGGGGAAGAGAGTAGGCATCACAGGAAACAGAGTAAAAATTGGAGGTCTTTCCAACCCCTGCGATTCTAGTAAAGGTCTCTGTAAACACAGAGGCAGGAAATAGAAACAAGGGGATTCAGGGCAGAAAACAAGAATATAAAAAGCAAACATAAAATAGGAATAATACTGAAAGTAAAATGATGTGTGTATCTTTTGGGGGAAATGGTGGGAGGGGGAAGAGTGAGGGAGAGGGAGGCTCTGTCAAGCTGAGGGAACTAGGAATAAAGAATGGCGTTTATGAAGAAGAATGAGCAGTCGGCACTTCTTGTGACTGTCTAGGGCAGCATCTTTTTATTAACCTCTTGTTTAATATCTTCTCCCAGTCAGTTGATTTTCCAAAGTTCCTCTTTGCCTCTGTGGTACTGAGGTCCCACCAACCACAGATTCTGTGCCCAAAGTGGAGGCAATCCCTTTTCCAAAGGAGGGAAGAAATATTTCAGGGGCTAATTTGGATGTGAATGGGTTTGGTGGCCAGGGGGATGAGATAAAAATACAGGTTGGGGGAAGAGATCAGCTGTTTTAAATGCAGTGCATGATATTAAAAAAAAGTTCACTTGTGCAACAAAGAGAGGAATGGCTAGTTCATATGCAATGATTTAGGTGCCTTTTAGCGCATTTCTAGTCCATTAAACCATGGGCCAGAAAAGAGGTTTATCTGTTCTCGAATTTGGGACCAAGCAAGCATATGTATTTGCTTGTGATGCTTAATCATTTTGCCACCTGCTGTGTTCAACAAGAGTAAATGCTGCTTAAAGCTGTAATATTGGCAAGACCCAGTTTATGCTGTGATAGTCTGGGGGTGGGATAGGGAGCTGCTTCTAAAGTAGTTGGATAATTAAGATATCTGAACTATCACTCATCATTGCATATAGGTTATAAATTCCTGGGATGCGCTGCTGGGGATGCATGTGCATGGTGAATAAAGGGACTGGCATTCTCCTACTGCTCAGACATAGGCTTTTGGTGCTTGATACCAAGCAAGTCAATTTCTGTAGCTCAGCATTCCCATCTCTAATATGGGGTTGTCCTATATACCTTTATACTGAAGGGAGAATTAATATAATAATGCCTACAAATGTTCATATTAAGTTGATTTTCTTTTTAAAAATCTGTCTAATAGGATAAACTAGGATTATCACATAGCAAATAATATCAGCCACTGGCAGAAGATGTCTCTAAATCCTCTTTTGGGTGATGAATGAGTATCTTCCTAGCCTACCTCTGTGAATTTAAGTTAGACCTGCAATAGTTTCCAGCCTGCCAAACAAATGAATGCTTAAGAGAATGTATATATCTGTCCACGGTCTCTAGTGGACTCATTTAACATTGTTTCCTGTGGGTTTAATTTCATTTTTTATAATAATATTAAAAAATCTCACTGAAACAGCATTATCTTTAGGAATTGTTTTCAAGCACTATCCTCTGTAACTGCCACTCATTTGAGGTTCACTCTGAAGAGTGTTTATTTCAATCATTTGCTTGATGTTAAGGTGAACTGGGTTTTTATTTATTTGTTTGTGCTTCAAATTCCTACTCAATTGGCTGATAGTTTTTTTTAAAGATTTATTCTACTACCTAGGCAATCAATATGCAACCTAGAATTCTAAAACAAGAGTTCATTTGGTCTCTCTTTTTCTCTGATTCTCCCCCCACAATACATATATGCTACTGCATCACTGCTACACCAGCAATAGCAACAGGATCACCCCACCCCATACTTGTCAGAAGAATTATTATTCTACTCAGAAAGATGTTAGCACAGCATGGAAGATAGTGTGACTGAATTAAGGGGTCAGGGAAGCATTAGCTGCCAACAGTGGTTATGAGGAGAGCATCAGCTTCTCCTCAACATACAACTGCAGGGAGGAGCAAGGTGTGCACTGCTGATACCGGTAACCTTTCCATGCTGACTTCATAGTCTTACTCTTTGCATCCATCCATCCCTTTCTTCACCTCAACCCCAACCTTACCGAACTATGATATTAAGGCCTTTGGAAATAGGAAATTGGGGGAGGCAGTGGAGTTTCAGGGAAAAAAAAAGAAACACCAAGATCTAACTATAAGTTATGCTGTAGGAAAATGTGATTTTAGATCCAAACAAACCTTTTGGAACCGAACTCATTTGTAAATTGAATCATTTATTTATTCCCATGCATCCATCCCCAGTATAATGCTTATTAGTTAAAACTTATGTGTTGCATAAAATCAAGATCCTTTTCTGCCCTATTTCAACAGAGCCCATCTTCATGGGCTAGTATTGGTAACACTTGGTTTTTCCTCTCAAAAAACTCTATGTTATTTATCTTTCCTGACCTTCCATTTATTTTTTTAAAGTTTTCAAAGTGCCACAGTTATTTAGTATTCTGATACGTTCTAGCATGGAAACACCTCCAGAGCTTGTGCCTGTCATTATGATGGTGTTTTCCATGGTAGTAACAAATAATGGATACAATTTCCCACTCTACACAGAAAATAAAGCTCTTTTCTAGCTTTTCAGTTTTTAAACTTGATTCATTTTTTTTTGGCTCAAATCAATTAAATATTCTAATAGGATGAGTATAACCTCTTCAAAGGTATGCTTGCTTTCTTTCTTCCTTTTTTTTTTTAAACATTCGTGGTTGAGAGACTTGTTCTTTATGATCAAAAAACTGGAAATATTCTTGGTCAGCATTTCTGTAGTCAGATACAGAGTTTAAAAGTGTATCTCCAGAGACTCCTAACCCTCTCTAAAGGAGTTGAAAACAATGGGTCTTCTTTACGTCTCTCACTCAGGCACTAAAGTCCCTTTGAATCTGCTCAAGATCATACCAGCAATATTTTATCTAACTATACTGATTAAAAATTAAACAAAACAAAAACAGTGTAGGTTGGAGTCCCACAACTGATTCTGTTTAGTCTGTTCTTCTGTTATATCATGGATTCATCCTTCCATAATTTGTACTTCTCTGTATATACGTAGCATATTAATATCATGTCTCCGTATATCTTTCTAGGGTAAAATCAAGTTTCTCATAGCCTGGAATTGCCACATTGTCAACAATTCAAGTCAACAAGAATTGGCTTAGTTCCTCTCATAATATCCCAATATATTATGCTAGATTCCAGGGAGAAGTAGATGAGATACAAACCCTGTTCTGAAGGAGCCTGCAGTTTAATTTTTCAATGAAGTAGGACTAAGATATTCATATTCTAGAAGTGAGGTAATGGGGCCACATGTCTGAACTTATTGTCTCCCCTCCTTTCTTTAAAAGGCTCTTCCATTCCACCACATCTTCTCTTTCTTTTGTAATTCATCTGTCCCAACTTTGTACCTTTTTCAAAACCCTAGGAAGTAGATTCCGTGGGTATTTTTATTCCCATTTTACAGATGAGCAAAGAGAGACAAAGAGAAGTTAAGTGATTTGTTCACAGCTGGTAAGAGGGATCTTAGCCTATGTCTTCCTTGCACTGCATTTAGCATTTGATCCGCTGTCTCATGAATGTGTTCACTCATAAAGCTGATCATTCTTCATTTTATTAGTTAGACATTCTCAGCTGATGAGGAAGAATTACTCTTTAACTATGGAGACCTATACTCAACAGTATAAGACAAAATGTAGAGTAACTTAGAACTACCCAGTAGGATTCAGCGTGCTGCTTAAATATAAAAACCAACATGACAATGATGGTGATAACTTCATATATCTGTTCCCAAACCCTTCTCTAGCTTTTCCTTTGCATTTTACTGTCTGCCTCCAGTCTACTTTTCTCATTTTTTATGCACCATTTCCTATTTCATGTTCTGTGGTCCAGTAAGACTGGTCTTCTTGCTGTTTCTTACTCTTTATCCTGCCTTTGCATCTGCTGTCCTTTTTGAGTGCCATATACTTTTTCTTCATCTCTACTTCTTAGGAATAATTGTTTCCTTCAAAACTCAGTCCACCAACCACATTCTATATGAAGTCTTTCTTGACCCCTCCAGCCAATAATGCCTCCATCAGCTTGTATTATTTTTTATTTATTATAGTCTCTACATGTATGTGTATCATCTCTTTTCATAGAATGTAAACTCCTTGAGGACAAATACTCATGCCTCCTATCTGCTGGCATGATATAACAGTAGTTAAATGTTAAAAGTCAAGGGTTTTTTTCTAAACCAATTATTCTTGATATAAGAAGACACTTACCCCAGGTCCTTGGAAGGGGTAAGGGACTTTGGGTGTGGAATATAATTACAAACTTTAATGCTATATTGGTTAATTTTGTTGAACGTTTTTGCCCTCCTCTTTTTTATAAAGTCTTTATTGTGAGGTATGACTGTCTGGGAAGGAATAAGGAATTGGATTGATACAGTGGGAAATGCAGGCCACATCCAAAAGAAAAAATACCAATAAGAATAAAGAAAAAGAAAATCCTAATCCTCCATTCATGGGAGAAGGGCCATTGGGTGGCCAATTGGCTACCAAGGGGAAAAATTCATAAATATTCCCAAGCATTGAATTGCTTGGTCATTCTAGATACATTATGCTAAGGAAACTCTGCTAAGGATTAAAGCCAAAGTAAAGATCTCGTGTGAGCAGCAAACATCTTAAGCAAGCACAGCCACTTAGAATGAAAGTAGAGGGAATATATGGGAAATGATAAAGTTCACTGGGTTGTATTTGTAAAACTCTAGTTTTAAAATTTGCTGCAGGATAAAAATCATTCCTTGATACTCAGAGGCCAACTTGAGTCTTTGGGTGCTCGGTCCTTTAGGGAAGTCATTTTCATTTTATTAAGTATTTAAATAAAAATCAAAGTAGTTAATCCTATTCCTTAAGAGCTACCCCCAAGCAAGAAGATAGAACAAATCCTGCTTGTTGGCAGAGGTCAGTGCTAGGATAAACACATCTTGTTGGAGGAAATGTATTGCCCTCTTCTCTCCATGCTTTGATAGAGACATCATGGTCCTATGCAAAGAGCACTGAATTGTGAGGCAAGACACACATCATAGAAACAGGTCATAGCCTCAGTTTCTTGAACTATGGGGTAAGGTGGCAGGTTATATTAGTTGACTGCTAAGATCTTTTCTAGCTCCAGACATAATCCATAGATACTTTATTCTAAAGCAAAACCAATATGGAATTCTTGGAGCTCATGATCTGTTGTCTCATTGAGTGAAGAAGTTATTCCATACCCAAAATGCAGTTTTATAAACTAAATCAGAGATGTTTTATTTTCCAAGGTTAGATATGGAATCCTCAGGAATCAATGACTGGGAATATTGGCCTACAGTACAAAAGGAAAGTATACCCCTAAGTTGGAGAATGATTTTTAACTATTGTTTTTGCTATATCTCATTAAATACCTTTTTCTAAAAACTAATAGAGTTCTAATGCTTCATTGATAATGCAGAACACACTAGATTGGGACCTGTGAGTAATATTATTAGAAACCTTAACCTCTCAGAATCACTCTCTGGAACCCTCGAAGAACCAATTTGCCCCTGGGGAACCAACCTGTGAGTTCAAAGGCCAAATTGGGAAATGAGTCTAAAGGAAATTCTATATGATCTGATGTTTATAAAACAACAAAAACAAAATGAAAGCAGAAAAGGGGGGGGGGAGAATTATAAATGAGCAACACAAAGGAAATGAGAGAGACAATGCTGAGAAAAAAAACTGTTATTAAAATCCAAGTACTTTAACGAGGTTTTCAAGGTATCATTTTGTCTGATATCATGCTTTCTTGGAGGCCTGTCATATGGGGAAGGGGCTGAAAATGTTTTTATAAGGGTCATTTATAATTTTCCAGCAAAATTTAAAGCTACTTAAAAGTTAAGAACTATTTTGTTAAAAAAAATTCTTATTCTTAATATATTTCCACCTTTTCCCCCCCAGCAATGAGAGACCATGTATGTGGAACACTGAATATACTGTCAGACTTTGTTGATATATTTCCTACCACATTTGCTGTTTTCCTGATTTTTTTCTTTTCTCTTTAAAAAATACTTTATTTCAAGAGAGGAAAGGAGGGGAATGCAGTGGGAAATGTAAGTGATGTAAAAACAAAAAATATCAATAAAAATATATTTTTAAAAGAAAATTCTCATTTTTCTAGGACAGAGGAAAGAGCCATTTGGTGGTAAATAAATCATCAAAGGGAGAAATTCACAAATATGGCTAAGAATTCAATTGCCTTTTCATTCTAGATACATTATGCTAAAGGCTAGTCTATCCACTGGGGGGAAAAGACACTAACTTCTATTCTCAAGACTTAAAACAGGACAGTGGAACTAATGAAAATCTGACCAGGAACTTAATAAGAAAATTAATTTGTGTCATCTTTTTATTTCCATTTTGTTTTTGTAAATTGGGATACACACACACACACACATCTTCAAAAAGCAGTTGTCTGGATTTCCAGTAAAATGGCTTGGGGAGTGTTCACAGCATACAACCCTATCTAAGAGTGAAAGAAAGTAACACGTAAATGTGAGTGGAGCCAATGCAAATTGTACAGACCCTGTATGATTTGGGGAGCTCTATTTGTCTCCAGTAACAACTCACAAGGTACTTGCAAATGAACATTTATTCATCAGTTCATTTTAACTGTTTTCAAGCCTTTTCTGTCCATCCTGTCATGGGTTGGTAGAAACAAAAGCATATATAAATAGGTCATTATTTTGTAAAACTGAATACCTTAGAGTCTGACCAGATAATTTTTCTTAATATGTAAATTATCAACATGGACGATTGCAATTGATTCACAGATGTGTTAAAGTGCATTGAAGGAAGAGCCATAGCTTGAGTTTACACAATCATAGAATTTCAGAATTGAAAGAAGTCATCAGAAGCCACCCAGTCTGACTCATATCTGAACAAAAATCCTCTCTATGAAATGCTTGACAAATGGTTAAGCTTCCAGTTTCTAACCCCCTTCTTCTACCCTCTACTTAGAGACTGCCATTGAAGGGAAACTGACACTCTCCCCTTCCTCTCCTACCATGGTTGTCCACTCAACTTTGGAATACTTTTTCATCATTAGGGATTTTTTTCCTTCTTCTTACATCAAGGCTATATTTGGTCACTTGCAACATCTACCAGTTATTTCTAGTTCTACCCTCCGAAGCAAAACAAAATACATCTACTCACTCTTCCATGTGACAATAATCTTTCAATTACTTAAACTATCATATTTCCACTAAGACTTCTCCAAGCTTAACGTTCTTAGTTTCTTCAGCTACTCCTTATTGGACATAAGCTTGAGACTTTTCACCCTCCTGGTTGCCTTTCTCTGTTCATACTCCAACTGATCAATTTCTTTCCTAAAATGTGGTTTGCAGAACTGAACAGGATCCTGCAGATGTGGTCTCACCAGGGCAGAGAACCGTGGGAACACCCTGTCTCTAATTCTGTTTGTTATACTTCTCATCACAGCCTAAGGTCACATTCACTTTTTAAAACTCATATGTCCCACTGTTGACTTATATTAAGCTCTTTGTCTTCCCAAGATCTATAGTTCATAGTAGAGATTGAAAGAGGGAAAGCAATGGTTGCTTCTGGGGAAAGACTTTGTGTACTCAGTTTCTTAATTGATCAGGATACTTGTGATGGCTATAGCTTGATTTTCAAGAAAGCAAGATTTTTCAGTGGGAAACCCATTGTTGCTCTTTAACTTAAGTATCACTACTTAGCATCTTCAATGACATAATAAACCTGAACAGATTTTCTTTGGATCAGGGAGTCAATCCAAAATTTAGGAATTGAATTAATTAAACAAGTCACACTATAAAAATGCTTACAAATGATCAAATGTGTATTGATCCATTGTTTTAGGTTTTGGAAAGGAAGGAAGGAAGGAAGGAAGGAAGGAAGGAAGGAAGGAAGGAAGGAAGGAAGGAAGGAAGGAAAGAAGGAAAAAAGGAAGATGAAATGGAGAAAGGAAGGAAGGTAGAGAGGAACGGAGATCAAAGGAAAAGAGGAAGGGAATGAGGGAGAAAAGAATAGGTAACAAATTTTTTAAAACTTGAAACCCCAAATACTGGAAACTGACATTATATTGCTTTATGATTTGGTTGCCCAGCAAGATGGGAGGGTAGCAAAGCCTATTACTTTAGGAGTTTACCTAAGTTCTTTACCTACTTCAAACCACCCTGAGCAGTTCTAATTTTACATTCAGTGAAACGATTGTAGTGTTTCTTTGCACTTCTATTGTCACTTGCATTCCTTACTTTAATGGTATTTTACGTCCTATGGTACCGCTTCAATCTTACTTAGCTTTTGTTTACAATATCTTTTCATGCTGTAAAGCTAAGACTTAAAATGGTCGTTCCCAACCTGCTAATGGCAATGGAAGATGGCTAAACTATCCACTAGGAGTTATTGCAACTGTGCAGCAGTAGGGTGAGCTAGGCAGGTTTCCCTTAATAGAGTTACTTTTATTTTTTTTAAGTTAATTTATTTATTTTTAGTTTTCAGCATTCACTTCCATAAGTTTTAAATTTTCTTCTCCTCCCTTCTCCCCCTCCCCAAGATGGTATACAATCCAATATAGAAATAGAGTTACTTTTTTAAAAAAATAAAAAGAAAAAAACTTTAGCTAGGGAGTAGAGATTGCCAACACCTAGTTTTCCCTCTGCTCAGTGCTGACCTTCTAAAAATCCTACAATTGGAGAAACTGTATGCTCTAGATAGGTATGTTTAGCCTTTCTCTAGGCTAAAGTAGACCAGGGTTTATGGTGATCTGAATCAAGGCCAATAAGACACAGGGTCACTAGTTAATTCTTTAAATTCAAGAATTTATTTAGAATATACTTTATCCATTATTAGGCTTATCTCTTTCACAGTTAAAAATATTTCACAGGATGGGTTGCCATATACCATCTATTTCTTAAATGAAGTTGTCTTACAGCCTTAGAGCACAATATTTAGGTTAATGCCAATGGACTGTGTGGTAAGTCTGACACAGCAGATAGAAAATTGTCCCTGGAACCAAGAAGACTTTGGTTCAAATCTTGCCTCTGACACATCTGGACTATGGGGTCTCAAGTGAGTTATTTAACCTCTCAGTGTGCCTGAGCAACTCTCTAAGATTACGAATTACACAGCGAGTGCCAATATATTATTATTGGTAAAGGAAGTTTCATTCCCTCTACCAATGAAACCATTGGTTTAGAGATTTAAAAAAGTTGATGTGTTACCAAGCTGCAGAATTTAGTGTTCTTCACCCCAGGTATTTAGTCATTAATCATGGAAGAGTGGGAGGAAGAATGAGGTTGAGAGAAAGCATATCTAATATTGCCTCAGATCCTAGAATGGCAATAGGATTATGTTGATGACTTATCTATATAGGGTCTTCTTACCTAGTCCCCTCATCCAGCCAAGAAATAAAAGTGGAAGGTCATCAGAGCAGCAGTATTCTCTGGTGGTAAACTGAGTTGTTTATCCTGAAATCATTCAGGACCAGTCCTTGGATTCCATCAGAATAATGATTTTCATAGAAATGTGTATCCTTGCTTTGTATGGAATCAGCTCTAGAGCTGAGGCAGTGAAGCAAGGCAGCCTCAAAGCACTTGGAATACACAGAAAACCAATATAGAGATATCAACATTACAAATGTAGACCACAAAAGAACCAAGCAATTACTTTGGAGAGAAATTAAAAAAAAAACAATTCCTGGCTTTGCTGATTTCTGAAATTAAATGTTATTTTCTGTTATAGGTCCATGTTACTGAAAAGCTTTATATAGATTCAGGAAAAATTAGTTATTAATTAGGGGAATGGTAGATAAAACAGGGAGTAAAGAACAGCATCACAGTCATTTCTTTAAATGAAAATTGAGAGTTTTCTTGGCCTACTCATTACCCTGAGCTAGAATTTCTAAACCACATTTGGAACAATCAGGTTCTTCTGTCCACAGATTTCTTTAAAAACATTTTACCCTACATATACTAATAGTTTTTAGAATGGAAATTCATACAAATGCATCAGATTAATATCTCAGTTCTCTAAATGGTCTTTTAATATGCTAAATTCATTACAGGGTTTTTTAATCTTTGTTAGTTTTCATTCCACAACCTCTTTACCTATAGGAATAGATGAGCAAAGTTTTTGTCTTTGTTTTTATTTTTATTTTCTTAGAAAAGGCATGTCTTTAAGAGTCACTCTAGGTAGTACATGCCTATAGTTCCCTGTTTCTGGAGAAAATGAGTACGGTGGATAGCTTGAGTCCGGGAGTTGTGAGCTACAGTCAGGCTATAGCTGACTGGGTGTCTCCAATAAGTTCAGCACTAATCACCCCCAGGTGTAGAGGGCCACCCATCTACCTAAAAAAGGGTGAAGTGACCCAGGTTGGAAGAATAGAGCAAGTTAAGACTCCCATGCTGGGATCAAGTCCATGAGTGGTCACTTACCTAGACTGGGTAATATAAGAAGTTGTTGGTTACTCTTGTCCAACTCTTGGTGACCTCATTTGGGGTTTTCTTGGCAAAGATACTGGAATGTTTTGTCACTTACTTCTTCACCCCATTTTTATAGATGAGGAAACTGAAGCAAAAATCAGGGTCACACAGTTAGTTTCTGAGGCTAGATGTGAACTCAAGTCTTCCTGACTCCAGGGTGGGAAGTCTATTCACTGTACCACCTAACTGCCCAAGATAGGAAGACACAGCCTCAAAAATAGATAGATAGATAGATAGATAGATACATACATACATACATACATACACACATACATACATACATACTTAGAAAGAATTACCCCATCAACTTCTGCCTTTACATTATGCAACATACCTTGACCACTAAATTAATTAGAAAGTTAATTTCTACAAAGCAAATCATATTTCTCTACTGATTTCTATTACATCATCATGAACATTTTCCTGAATTTATAAAAAAAATCTCTAAATTTATTAAATTGGAGTCACTAGACAAAGATGAGAGGTCAAGGTGATAGCTGACCCTACTCCAGTGGTTAAAGTAGCCATGTAGCAATAATGTTGTGCCTGAAGGGAGCCATGGTCCTCCCTTGCCATTTTGTCCAGAATTCTAAAATTTACCCTCCACCTTCTTCTATGATAGTATCACCTCACGGGGCATAAACAATGTTTTCATACTTGTAAACTCCTATGTCTTCCCCGGAGCAAAGTTCTCTGTAACTTTCCTAGACTGAATCTTTATACAAATAGGCTAGCTTAGATCCTTTCCCTGTCATCTGGATAGATGAGCAAAATCAAATGGAACTATAGTATCCTATTTCACAGGCAGGTGCAGTCATCTAACATCTGTTTCATACCAGCCTGAAAATTTTTTAACCTCAAGGCTTTAAGTTTTATCAAAATTAATTATTAATTCTCATTTTTAGTGATTTTGTAAATTCCAAATGTCTCATTTAATTTTAATTTTTTCTTATAACAGGAGTTAGAATGTCAAAATTTGAGGACAGTGGGCATTTTGTAGCACATACCAAAAATAACTCCCTCTGCAAAGGTGTTTATAGCCTAAAGGGAATCTTTATCCAAATAGACTAATATGGATACTTTTATTATGTTCTTCTTTGGCTAATGTGTTTTTGTTCCCTGCAAATAGCTTAAAAGAAAATGAGAGCTGGCCAGAGTCCATGGCTGAGAATCGCCACATTCTAGAAATAGAGAATTGCCATCTTTGATCTGTCTGTTCACTTAATAGAGAACTCAGGGCCCAGTGGAATGAGGAGAAGAGCACATAGGATAAACAGTTAGAACAAAGCAATTCAATAAACATGTTTACTATATGCTAAGCACTATGGTAGATGTTGGGGATCCAAGACAAAAATTTAAAAAGTTCTTGCCTTCAAAGAACTTTTATTCTACTTGGAGGAGAAAAATGGTTGTGGACGTGTTCATGGGTATGGACATGGATAAGTCCAAGCAAAATATGTAAAGTAAATAGTAATTTCTTTGGGGGGGGTTAGTATACTTACCAGGCCTCATGTAGGTGGTAGCGCTCAAGCTGAGCACCAAAGTAAACTAAATACGTTACAAGACAGAAGGAATGAGGGAAGTACATTTCTATCAAGAGGCACAACTCCTGTAAAGGCATGGATGGAGATGGGAGATGAAACATTTTGTACAGGGAACACTAAGTAAACCAGTTTTCCTGGAATGTAAAATGTATAAAGGAGAAAGTCTACAATATGTTTGCAAGGGCCTATTGGAGTCCAATTTTGAAGGGCTTTAAATGACAAAAGAGTTTATGTCTTGAACAGAGGAGTGATATGGTCAGACTTGCTTCCAGAAATAAGATTTTTCAGGGTATGGATAGGAGAAAGGAGGGACTGGAAGCAGGGAGAAAAACTTTGAGGTTTCACAACTTGCTGTGTGGAAGTAGTTGAACACTTGTACTTGGGCAGTGGCCATATATGTGAAGAAAAGAAGACAGATGTAAGAGATATTGTGGAAGTAGAATCCATAAAACTCAGTATTTAACTGAATGTGAGAGGGATGGGGAGAATGTGGGAACTGACAGACATGTAGAGAATTACTCCAATACTGCACATCTTAGTAATGAGAAGGATGATGGTGACCTCAGTAACAGCAGGAAATATAGGATGAGGAAGGGTTTGGGGATGTAGAAGGGCTGGGGATAAAGGCTGAGGTCCGCTTTAGATATCTTGAGTTTGATGTGTCTATAGGACATCTGGGACAGCTAGGTGGCACAGCAGGTGGAGTGCTGAGCCTGGAGGCAAGACAACCTGAGCTCCAATGCAGTCTCAGACACTTTCTAGTTGTGTGACCCCAGGAAATTCACTTAACCCTATTTGCCTCAGTTTCCTCATCTGTAAAATAGGCTACAGAAGAAAATGCCAAGCCAGTCCAGTATTTCTGCCAAGAAAACGCCAACTGGGGTCACAAAGAATTGAACATCCGTTTGCAAGTGCCCAATTGGTACACGTTCACATATTAACCTGTGGTCTTGTCAGCTCTATTTTCTGTTCCTCTACAAAGTGAGAATGCTCTCTACCTGAAGCAATATTAATTTTGTATACCTTTGATCCCATATGCCCAAATGGCAGAAACTACATGCCAATCCTGGTTGAGCAAGGAAATGCATGATTAAGCCACATGGCATAAAGTGACTTTATAGTGGATTCTGTTGTCCGTTTGGTCTGATGCTCTGACCAGAAAATACACATCATTCTAGACTCTGTTCAACTAGCATCCCAGAGAAGAAAAATGAACACTTTGGTACACACTCCTACAGCATGGAATTTTAATTAATTAAAAAGCATACCCAGAGTTCCTTGCTCAGAGAGCTGGCATCTTGGTTTGGTTTGGCTTTTCCTATTTTCATATTTCACTATCTCACCATCATCTCCACCATTCAAGCACCTTATTTAAGAATAGAATGCACTTCTGTCTAGCTCTACCCTACTGTTTTTGCCATAAGTAAATTGGCATTTCATTGTTTTTTGTTGGTTTTGAAACAGTATAAGATGACTCGAGATTGTTATAGTTCTCTGCTTTAGGTTCCTAATAAGAGTAGTCATTCTTTATTAATGGAAAAATGGAATCTGTGAATCCAAGTTACGGCAGTTTGGTCATGTTATTAGGCAGGGTTCGCTCCATAGAACCCCAAACTTGGTCAACATTTTTAGGCAGCTGCTTGTGCATTAAAATATGAAACTGCTGTTCTTTATTTGCTTGGCTCATCAGGCAAGGAAGGGAAGTGACATGGAAAACAGAATGTTTTTAGAGATTCATAAGAGTTAAATAAAAGCCCAATTCTTTTTTATGTTAGTTCTTATCTATTTTGTGAAAAATACACTCTTGGGATTATTTCCATAAATGTAGCTTTTGTTTTTGCATGTCCTTTGATTGTAAAGCCTAGACTGTAAAAACATAACTTGGGAACCCCAAGTCCAAGCCTATACATTTGGGGTCCAATTCCTAGCTCCCTGAGAAGGCCAACATTTCCTTGAAGTTTCCAGGAGTGCACACTTGTATTAGTAGTCTACCATCATCTCTTAAAAGCGGTAATAGGATATGCATAGTAACTCAGTGGGGTCTTGCAAAGGTTTTCCATAGTTCATCCTCATAAAACCCTCCCTATCTGTTGAAAACCCTGTTATCTGTTGAAACAATGTCATAAAATGAAACTTCTGCTCCCTCTTTGCCACATGGACCAGTGATGTTTTGTGTTTGTCAAACTTGGGTTAGAGGCAGCTAGGTGACACAGTAGATAGAGCATGATCTAATACTACATAATAGTACCATATAATGTTATGGTATTCAGCAATTAAGGCTTGATCAAATGAAATAATGATTGTAAAGCTCTTTTCGCATAGTAAGCTTTTAATAAGTACTTATTCCCTTCCCTTATTCCCAAACTCTTCTACTTTAAAAAAAAAATAAAAACCAAGGGAGCTTTCTGGTAGAATTTTTATGCATTTCTGGTGACAATCTTTTGCTCAGGTGGCTAGAAGGATTTTTATATCATGTAGCTTGTTCAGTTGTTTTTCAGTCGTCTGACTCTTTGTAACCCTATTTGGGGGTTTTCTTGGCAAAGACACTGGAGCGGTACGCCATTTCCTTCTCTAGCTCGTTTTATAGATGAGAAAACTGAAGCAAAAAGGTTTAAGTGACTCACCCAGGGTAATAGCATCTGGGGCCAGATTTTAACTCAGAAAGAAGAATCTTTCTGACTATAGACCTAGAATCCCATCCACCACTCCACCTAGCTGCCCTTTTTGGATCATATCTCCCTATTTTTTTGGTGTTCTGGACTGCTGATTTCTTCAGCATGGGAGAAATCTAGTATGTAAATTCCCTCTACTGATACAGATGGATATCTCCTCTATGGGTTCTAGACTTAAAGGATTTCCTAGAAACACTTCTACTTCTAATAAGTTAGTATTTACATAACTTTAAAGTGCAAAATACTTTACAAAGACATCTCACTTCTGATCCTCCCAACAACCCTGGGAAGAAGGCACTATTGTTATCTCCATTTTATAGATGAGGAAACTAAGGCAAATAGAGATTAAGTGACTTGTCCAGGGTCACACAGCTAGTAAGTGTCGGAGGCAAGATCCAAAATCCGGTCTCCCTCACTCTAGAGGTTAAGTAATTAAGTAATATGGCCATGGCCACGCAGCCATAGTATATCCCCAAGGCAGGACTTCAACCCGTGTTTTTCTGGCTCCAAGGTTGAACCTCTATTCACCGCACCATACTGCCTTGCCTTAATGATAGCAAAAACTGTTGTAACAGTAATCTAATACTCCATATCTCTGGATGATAGACACCATCCTCAAATTAATGCTCAGCTCTTGTCATAATATCATTATGTCGTAACAGTGAAAAACTCTAATTAAGGAGATGTGTTTGCCAGGGAAAAAGTTGAGTATATCCGTGAATCTACTTTATCATGGATGGGCATTCCCTCCCCCACTACCCCCAATCCCTGACAACTATAAGGCTAAATTATAAGAAGAACATCACAGATGCATGGTGCATTGGACAAAGAACACATGCATGCATTTAAATCACGTATATCTTACTTTTTACTGATGTAATTGTGAAATATGTTCTTTTTGCATTCATAATTAGGGGGTGGAACAGATGGTGAAGGCTTAGTTTAAAATAATCTGTCATTAAAATAACCTAGCCTACTGGTAATTCTTCACTCTAACTGGAGTTAGGTCACAGTAACAGGATTTTTTCCCCCAGCATTGGAATACACTAGAAAGAATTAGGGATTTCAGGGGTAGTCCAATAGATGGGGATCGTTCCCCCTCTAAGGGTACCAGAGTAAAATTTCACTGTGTGAAATTCAGCTGTAAGGAAAACATAAAAATAGTTGGGTCAAAACTGACAAATATGAACCATTTCGCACAATGCATTAAGCAATGCATTGAACATCAGTATACCTTTAATCATGATGATACAATAAGTCACATAGGCTTTGAAGAAATAACCCCTTGTCTGACAGATATAGTTAGGGGGGACTCAGTTATTCAGGGTGGGGTGATGGTAGGGGAAGGTTAAGAAATGTTGCCTTACATTCTGCATATTACACTAATGTCAGGGGATAAAAATGATAATTACTGGCATTATTATCCAGAGGTCTTATAGACAATAATGTCTATATCTCAAGCTCATTTCCAGCGTGGTCACCATATACTCTTACTGGGATGTGACAAAGCACATCTGTCAGCCCTCTCTGAATAGCTTAAGCCTGTTTTTTAATAACAAGAAAACTGTTTTGATAAATCAGATACTGTATGCCTTTAAAAAGTCTGTTTTACCATTTCTGCTAAAATTTTTTGTTCTCCAACTGCTTTGAGGAAAGCATATAGATTTCAGCATGGTATTATAATAAATCTTCTGGAGGAGGGACAAGCATTAACATTTGTGTTGGTTCTTTTTCATCTTAATCCAACCTTGGTTAATAATCAGAAAATTCTACATAGTGGGTAAGAAGATGTAATTAACCCTTTGACCTCAGAATCTTAATTGGCGCCTGTTGAAAACAGTGGGCAGTTTAAAAAAAATTAAAAAGTAGCCTGCAGTGATTGAAACAGCACAGTACATAATGGCTTTCTCAAATCAAAAAAAAATTAATGCTACAGAACATTCAGATTAATCACATTTGGTTCCTGAGTCTAACTGATGAAAATATTTTCTCCCCCCACCTTCTCTCTTGAGATCAGAGACATCCAAATTCCAACCAGCTTTGAAGGCATTCTGGAACTTCTCCCAGGATCTACCTAACATATTATGCCCCTCCCCGCAAAAACCTGGCACTGGGGTGAGGGTGGGAGTGATGGTAATTATAGTCAAGCTTATTTTCACAACAGAGAAAAACCATAGCAGCACGAACAGCCACGGCTCAGTGGAAACACCATCTGAACTCAAAGGAACAGAGTTCAAATGCTGCCTCTGCTGCTTAGTTCCTATATAATTTGGGACAAATCAGCTAACTTCCCTGGACTTTGGTTCATCTATAAAATGAAGGGATCAGACTAGATTCCTAAGGTCGCTTCTTCCTCTAAATTCATAAGCCCATCAACTCTGCTTCTAGAGCTGTTAAGCTATGCAGCACTGGGCCTGGAGTTAGGAAGACCTGATTTTGGATCTTGCCTCAGACTCTTACTAGCTGTGTGACTCTGGGCAAGTCACTTAACCCCTATTTGCCTCAGTTTCCTCATCTGTAAAATGGAGATACTAATAGCACCTTCCTCCCAGGATTGTTGGGAGGATCAGAAATGAGACGTATTTGTAAAGCACTTTGCACATTTAAAGCTTTAAGTAAATATTAACTTATGAAAAGCAGACCCATGATTCAATGATTGTGATTATTATCATTATTACTGAGAAGGTACTCAAACTTGAGATATAGAAATTCAAGATGCTTCTTATCTGTAAAATGTCATCTTATGACCCTGGACAAGTCACTTAACCCTGTTTGCCTCAGTTTCTTCATCTGTAAAATGAGCTGGAGAAGGGGAAGACAAACCAGTATCTCTGCCTGAGAAAACCCCAAATGGGGTCATGGAAACTTGCACACAACTCAAAACTGACTAAACAAACAATTTTTTAAAATTGTTTCATTTAAAAATGGGAAAAATCTGGGCGGCTAGGTGGTGCAGTAAATGGAGCACCGGCCCTGGAGTCAGGAGGACTTGAGTTCAATTCCGACCTCAGACACTTAACACTTACTAGCCATGTGACCTTGGGCAAGTCACTTAACCCCAATTGCCCTCCAAAAAGCAAAATAAGAAGAAAAAAAAAAGAAAAATGGGGAAAGTCCAGTGAAGCCATCTATGTAATATCTGAACAATCCATGACCTACATTTTCACTGAATTGGTGGACTTTTGGTAGTTGCTTAGATGATGCAATGGTTTTGTGCAATGTGGACACAACTTCACTGAAGTCTCCAACAGGAAATTAGAACTTTTGTCTGTCTCCTTTGTTGTGGTGGTGGTTTGTTTGTTTGGGCTAAAAACAAAGCTGGACAGTTTTGTAAATGGCTTTCTTTTAATAGATTCCGATGTTTTGCTTCTTGATATCTCTTTCCTGTCTCTGGTGCCTAAGACTCCTACAGCATATCTTTTTTAATACAAGAAAGTCAAGCCTTCTTCCCTTGGCCTTTAAGAGGAGGAGAACGTATGGATGATCTAATTATCATGTCCTGGATTCATCTCCCATTTACTGATTTTCGATTTGATATACAGAATCATAGTATCCTAGATCCAGAGTTGCTTTCAACTGAGGTACCTCAAAAAGCACTGAAACTTAGTGAATTAAGCAGTGTGCTCAAGGTCATCTACATAGTAATCAAGGGAGGTAGATTTTGAACCCAGGTCTTCTGATTCCGGTCAGCATGCTTTTCCAGTCTACTACACATGCTAAATATTTGAAAAGAATGGTTTCTTTTTTTATAGGAAATTATAAGCTGTTTTAACAGTACAAATGTTGTAACAAGGAAATTCTAGGTAGATTTGTATTTAATAACTTTATAAATATTGAGAGTCTTTGTTTCTAAATGGACCCTCTTTACCAAGTAATTGTTCTTCACGTGGTTTATTGTACTCCCTACCTGAAATGCAGACTTTGAACTGTTTCTAGTAAACCAAAGATGGGGACCAGCAGCAGCGGCAGAAATTAATCAGGAAACAGAGGAAGAAAAACAATATAACTGCTCAGAAAATACCATTCAATATTCTAAAGAGGATAAAATTATGACAGAGATTTGGGGAAGAGTATATTTCTTTCTGATTTTACGTATTCTTCTGTCATCTTCCCCTTACCGAACAAAAATTCTTTTTGCTCTCACTAGATGTGAGTTTCAGTGTGTCTCCTGGCCAATGTGGTATTCCAAATATTTTCAGAATGACAACCGCTATTAATATTACTAGTATTTATTACTTCATAATTATTATTTTCGCATGGTAAAGTAGGGCATGTTCACCTCTGTGGTACCTTGTTAGAGAAATAACACAAAATGAGGGGTATGGAAGTGATTCAGACCATAAAATAGCCCCTTGTTGCAGTACAAGAATTTAAAGCAAGTTTATTCTCAATTTTAGTGGTATATTCCCATCTGAGGCCACAGTGATTTATACCATTCATCAAATTGAAAATGCAGCCCTTCATTTGGAAACTGCAGTTAGGTTTCAGGACTTACGGATTAATGTGTGGTGTCTCACCCCTACCCCACCCCCACTTCCATCCTCATCCCCATCCCCATCCCCATACTCATTTAAGGAGTTGTAATGAAAATTGGATCTCAACCTTAATGTAGAGTTTTGCATGCAAAGAATCGAAGGGATAAGGCTGTGATGGAGCCACCCATCTGCATATTGGCCCCTAATCTGTTGACTTGGTTAGAACCATGGAGGAAATGGCATATTACTATTAATTAACACATTACTGAGATGCAAAGTGACCCAAGTAGATATCTGACTTTCTCTACATATAGTCAATCTTTATTTGGCTATTTTGTGTTTTTTTCCTCTTACTCGAGACTCCCATTTCCATTCCTCTTCAAGTTGGCTAACAGAGAGTGTGGTTATTTTCATCTGAATAACAATGAAATTCCAAAATGCAAGTGAAGTATTTCATAGCATCTGGAATTTCTCATTTTTATACATTGTGAAATATCTCATGATCAGCATGCCAGAGATATAAGGAGCCCCTCCCACCCCCCAGTAAAGGATGTTTTTACAGTAAATTCAGGCACTTTTTTCCATCACATTCCATGCAATACCAAAAAAAAAATGGCTGAGGGGACACTAAGTAGGAATAGTTACTGAGCAAAGAAAGCAATGCTCTGAAATCAGCGTCTTGCTTTTGTCTTAGTCTGCGACCTATGTGACCCTTTGCTAAATATCAGTCGATTTATACCTGTCTTTTTTTCTTTTTTCTTCTGCAGTCTCTGGACGGATTCGTATTTGCACTAAATCAAGAAGGAAAATTTTTGTACATTTCAGAAACTGTCTCCATCTACCTAGGCCTCTCCCAAGTAAGTAAAAGAAAAATGAATTCTAAAAGGTGATTGTATGAATGGTTTCACTCATAGACTTTTTTTCATTCTTCAAGGAATATTCTGTTTTGTATGAATTATCAAATGCATTATTTAATGGCTCTCCCAACTCTTCCTGTATGCTCATTGAGAAGCCAGGGTGTCAGGATTGACTGTTCTGAAATAAACTTGGGCTTGAAAACTTTCCCCTGTGTGCCCCCCCACCCCAAAGAATCATTATTAATTTATTGAGAACAAATGGAGTTTCTTCCCTCAGTTGTTTTGAACTTTGAAACCTCTATGCCCAGTAGGAGAGGGACACACTAATAGTGCTTCCCTGGTGTCCTATTACTGGATGTTTATGGAGTACCCTGCATTATCCTGGGAGCTGACACAATGACAGAGAGTCATTTGGAGTCAAGAAATGCTGAAAGAGACCATTAAAATGTGTTGTGGGGAGGGTTTCAGCAAGGACATATTTTGCTGCCTTTGCAAATGTTCCTTAATGCTGAAAGACAATTTGATAAAATAAGATAGTTATTTATTTTGTTTTTGCCGCTTAATTACTAACACTTGTTTGTCAGAGGTTAAAAGAAAAGGAAATAGTGGGGGCAGGGGAGTAGTGGGGGGGAGCCCCTGTATAGTGCTTTTTCTTCATCTTTTATCATGAAAAAGCTGAAATTTAGTATGATTTAAGTGAGGAATACAGGCTATGTCAATAGAATGCCAAAACGTCCAGATAAAAACTGAAAAATTAAGCTAATTATCTGGATGTTTTATCTATTGCAATGCCAAACATCTGGATATTTGGAAGTGTCAGGGTGATTGGCTGAATTTGGCCATTTTTGTTTTGATGCTTGGCATTGTAGAGTCACAGCCAAAAGGGGAGATGCTGTGTATATGAGCAAACATGTACACACACATACATGCAGGTTTGTGTAATGATCCGCCAAGTTGGATCATCTGCTTCTAACCCCTTGCCCCATGGAGATATAGATGGATATAAAATTTGTCTCTCTCTTCTTCAACAGTGGCCCACCCTGGATTCACTGCAGCTGAAATTTGGCACCATTTTTAAGGAGGTTACCAGCACAGTTGGAACCTCTTGGTTGCCAGGGAATTTGCTGTGTAATAGATAAATCAAGAAAGAAATACCAAAATAATGAAGAAGGATATTTGATATTTAGGTGGGAGGTGAGGTAGACGGAGGGAAGTTTGGGGTCTGGTAGAAAACAGGATGAGTCTTTTTAACTCCTGCATGTATCATGTACAAGCGATGGCATTTTCTTCAGGATTTATCAAGTCAAATGATAGAACTAGAAACTGAGCTATTGTTAACTCAATATTAGTATTCTTGTATCTCAGTAAAGCCCCTAGTTTTGTAATAGGCTTTAATCCTTGCCCTAATCTGTTTGGGACTCAGTATCAAGGCTCTCTGATATTGAAACTGGTGCACCACCATCTTGCTAACACTGTCAAGCTCCAGAACTGGGGTGTTTATGATTATATTACGCTTGTATTAATCTGTTTTATGCATAGTATCCAACAAAGTTTAATAAGCCAGTAAAGAAGAAGGATGAATAATTAGCTTAAGCAGGTAAATGCTAATTATGGAACTCCTGAAAGGCATCCATTATACAGTCGCTTAAAACAAATTTTACAGCCCTGGTTAGTGGTGTAATCCAAATTCTGTCAAGGCAACTGCATTTTCTGTAATTGAGATGTGTATGTTTGCTTTGCATAACAGATGGCTCTGTATGCTTAGACTGATAGCTAGGAAAATAATAATTGCATTATTCTGGCCAAAAGAATATTAGCTCTTGGGTTTTGGCCATTTCAGTCAGTTCTCCTGCCAGCACAGCATATGCACATATATGGATTGGATTTTCAAGGAAATTGATGCATCTGGAATAGTGTGGCCATCTGAAATATCATCTGTTCAAGAAAAATTTGGCTTTAACCCTGTGCTAGTTTCTCCTTAAAACCATTTTATTCCACTGCTTTTCAGCCATAGTCATCGGGTCTATATTTACCCTAAATCTGTGTCAAATTGTTGAACTTCTGTTAAATAAAATAGTTATGTGGACATGTTACAGTATTTGGCATCTCTTGCATAGGCAATCCTAGTCTTTAGACAAAACATGCTTCTGGTTGTTGCTCCTTAACAGAAATGACTGTCCAGTAAAATATGGACTGCATGCACCCTGTCGCCTTCATCTGTTTGAGTCATCTTCAGAATGACAGTGGAAACTGTCAAATGAACAGGTAAAGACAAAAAGTAGAGCATAAGTCTTTATTAGGCAGCATTGAGTGAATGGAAGAGGAAAATGTTAAAGCAGCACAAAAGTCTCTGCTATCTTCTGGGACTTCTTTACATATATGATCGTCAGGGTATCTGGAGCACAAAAATCAAAGAGAAGATTGAGGTCATATGAATATTAGACAGATATGTTAAGTCTAAGATACTAATGCTCAGGACTAGGGGGAAAAATCCTAAACAAAGATTTGGGGATAGATCGATGAACTAATGTATGTAAAGTACCTTGTTAATCTTAAAGCACTATGTAAATGTTAGCTATTTGACAGTAATAAAATAAAAGCTTAGTGAAAAATTGGAATCCTAACTAAGTAATAGAGGAATAGCCCTCCTATCTTTTTTCAGTGACCACTTCAGGCTCTTAGGGTTCATCAGTGAAATGCAAGGAAAGGAAATGGTGCTCCAGCAGATCCCAGTTAGGCTTCATAACACATTTGTTCTTTTTTTGAAGAATCAATGCAAATGTCTAAGCAATCTCTCCTTAATTCCATTCTCATCAAAAAAAATTTTTTGAAAATTATTTGACGAAGAATAGATGATATTTTGTTGAATTCCTGACACTGATGTGAAACCAATGAGGATTGTCAGATATGAACAAGAAAGATTTCTCCTTCCCCCACTCCTTTCCTTTGTAAATGATGCTGTTAGTTTAAGTGCCAAATTCAGATGTTGAAGACAGATCCTACACAGATTCTGTAGAATAATAGGACAGATTGGCAAGTTGTTATATGTTATTGCAACTATCATTTTAAAACACCAGTTTTATCTTTTCTTAATTTCTTGGTTTTTTCTGAAGTGTTTAGAGGTATACAGGTTTTTAAAATCCATATGCCTAGAAAAGGATGGGGAAAAGATCCATTGAGTCATGCTTTGTTACATTACAGCAAAGGCTGCCAAATCAGTTTTTCTCTTTTACACTCTGTTGGGCCAGAGCAACAGCTGCTGATGTCTAAGAAATGTGCATGACAGTCATTTTCGTTAAAGTATTCCCAGGGCTGGTCCCACTATGATGATGTCAATGAAATTGACTCTGATGATGTCTGAACCCTCTTTGATACCCTTTTGACATTGTAACTGGTATAAATATATGTATACAGGAAATATAAATATATTTGTTTATATGTATATGAAATATATGCATGTATCATATATACATATACACACACATCTGTAGCTATATATTTAAACAAACTTCTAAGAAATAGATTGCAGATTGGGAATAAGTGTAATTTCTGTAATTGCAGGCAGTCACTCAGCACAAGGTTTGATGTAAAGGGAAGATCCCCAAATATAAGCTGTAGTTAGTGTTCATGGGCACTAAATTACTTTGTCCAAAGGGTGCTTCACCCTGATATGCCATCCACAGCTATTGCAGGTCAATGTAAAGGTTCTCACCTTAAACAGAGACAACTAGGAAAAGCAAGACAAACTAAGAGAGGAAGAAAAGTAAAACAGGCAGATAGAGCTTGGCAAGTGTGAACAATAATCTTTCTTGCAAAATTCCCCTAAAAGAATAAAGAGAACCAGGGAGCCAAATCCCAAAGAATGCACAAGATGCTACATATTAGTTTAATAAGCGACTTTCCCAAGTCTTCACAAGTGGTAAAAAACAGTGCTCCCCTGCCAAAAGTAATGACAGCCCCTCCACTCCACAGGTACCTCTGCAGGTGAGGCTAAGAATTAGGTGAAGATGGGCTGATTTGTCTATAGCTGTGCTGTCTTTTATCTGAGAAATGAATCATCATTTAATGCAAGTGACCTCATCAACACCATAAACTCCACAGTTTTCCTTGAGAGACGTGATCTGGCCTTCCGGTAGAGAATGCCTTTATCATTCTCAAAGGCAAGGAGACAGAACTCCACATACTGGCAATTTCAATGACATTTTCCTTTCAGTTTTTTTTTTTTTAGAGGAAGTTACATTTTTAAAAAGTGGCCTGCAGAGCTTCCAAAAATCAGCTAATAAGTTTAGGGCAGGTCGTTTAACATCTCCGAAATTCTGTTTCCTTGTCTGTGAAATAGAGGGGGAAGACCTTGGACTGGATCATAGGATTTAGAGACAGAAAGGTCCTTTATAAAAGCATAGTTTCATCTTTAAATCTAGAAATGCCCCCTGCATGGTATTTTCTTGTTCAGCTGCTTTCAGTCATGCCTGACTCTTTATGACCTCATTTGGGGGTTTTCTTGGCAAAGATAATGAAGTGGTTTGCTATTGCCTTCTCCAGCTCATTTTTACAGCTGAGGAAACTGAAGCAAATAGGGTTGAGTGACTTGCCCAGGGTCACAAAGCTAGGGAGTATCCAAGGTTAAATTTGGACACTTTGCCTGGCTTAGGACCAGGTGTTCTGTGCACTATGGCATCACCTAGCCACACAATGTAGAAGCATAAATTTAGAATTGGAGGGATCATAGAGGCAATGCCTTCATTTTGCAGATGAAAAAACAAAAACCCAGAGAAATTAAATGACCTGCCCAGGATCACACAAATATAAGCGTTTGAGGGAGGATTCTTTCCCCCTACACAATTGCTGATCTCTAAGTTACCTTGTTCTAGCTCTAAATCCTGTTATCTTAAGGAAGAGGGGGTGCAAGGAAGTCACAGAGGAAACAATATCAATGAGAACATGCAAATATCCTAACATTTTTCTAAACTATTTTGTTTCAACAATGCTGTGTATGAAATGATCCTTATACTAATCTGACAGCTAATGGCTTTGTGGTTGCCATAGAGCCTCGTATAAAAGACAATTCATATTTAGAATAAATTAGATTAATTTTTCTTTTTCTTTCTTCTTTTTTTAAGTTTTATTATCACTAGAATATACCGTAGGCCAAGAAGCCAACTATAGCTATATCTACTCTTGGATTCCTGGAAGTAAGATCTAATCTCCACCCGTCCACTGGCCCCAATATCCAGTAAACATATGAAAATCCCCCCTCTTTCTTCCTTGTACACCATCCCTGACCCTATATAAACTATTTCCTTTCCACAAGACCAGTCAGAAGATAGAAACAGGCAAGGTTACAAATTGTTTTGTTTCAAGGAAGCTCGTGGAAAAGGGACAGTAGAGCCACAGATCTAATAAGAGTAGATAGAGGTCAAGGGCAAAGGGGATAAATGGTTGTTTGAAATTTTGGTCTTAAAAAAAAAAAGGACAAAGTGGTGTGATGAGCAGACAGGGATATGCAATCTGAACGCCTTCTCCCCATATGGTGATATATCTCCAGATTTTGGATTTCTCTGCATTTGTTCTCCAGAATGGCAAATAAAATTATAGCTCCGGCACACCAGTACAAGGTCAAATAAATGACAGTACTCAGTCTATTTGTGCAGCCATTCTGAAAGGGAACCATGGTGCCAAATGTGGTTTATTTGAATAATAAAGAAGAATTAGATTCCCCTGATAACTTGGCTGAGGGCCAATAAATCACTGGAGGTTAAGATGCTTTGCATCACACATGTATTTCTTTTGCATTTCTGCAACACAACCCTCCACTACTCTACCTGTTTTTTGTTGTGTTTTGTTTTCTGATGCAAATCAAGTTGAGGTTTCTGTGCTTGTAAAAGATATATATTTCAGTGGATGGGGGGGTTAAGGGGGAGGAAGCATTAGCTTTTCTTACAAGGTATATGACTCATGATTGTCATTGCAGCATCCTAGAGAGCTAGACTTATATAAAGACAAAAAGGTATTATTTCAAGACAAGAAAGACCCTAATGACAGAGCTAAGTGTTAGCATTTTTACATTCAGTGTTCTGAATTTTCTGACTGGGGTTCATTCAGTAAGTGAACACATGCAGCCCTGCAATTATCATTTGGCTTATGGCTCTTTAAAAATTGTTTTCATCTCCCAAATAAACATAACCTCAATAAGTTAAAAAATAAAATAAAACCCTGCAATTTTTTGGAGCAAAGGATTTTTTCTCCCCTGAGTATGTGTATGTATATATACATATACACACATACATCTATACACATATATATGTATATATACTTTTTATCTTGTATGGACAGTATAAAAAGTTCATCACTTTTTTGGTGTAACAAAGAAAAATACCCTTTCAAATACAAAGGCTCTGAGGGTTTCGCGACCATTGAGAAAATATAAGTATCCAAATAATTCAGAAACAGTACAAGGCGCAGTGGCACATTATCAATTTACAACATTTAAATTGATAAATGCTTGGTGGTGAAGGCCTACAAGGGCACTTTGAAAAGCAAATAGCGACCTGGTGAAGAAATTGATTTTTCCCCCCCGAAAATGACTGCATGATGCATCATTTGACTGCATGCTGTCCAAGTGCTTGGCAGAGATAATCTCAGCAATCCCACGGGTGACCTTATCGTTCTCACCAGGGCAACTTTGTCTAGGTTCTGACTTTGTGCATGTCAAGGTTTCTCCAGGCAGGATCCTTAGGGGGGAAAAGTTCCTCTGTTCGATCCAGATATTGAACCACTCCCTCTCCAACCCTCCCCCCTCTTCATGCTGCCACGCCAACCCTCCCCAAAAGGCAAACACATATCTGTCCCCCACACCCGTAATTATGAATGAACAAAGCAAGGAAACATAGCCTTAGCCTCCAAATCTTTGTTGGAAACTATTTTCATTTCAGAATAGTTTAACATGGTTCTGAAAGGAGAAAAAGATGGTTGCCACCAGGGGTTATCAGACACAGTAGAAAATGTCCCAAACGTTCTGTTCAGGTATATTACAGTTTTCTGCAGAGTGGAAAAACAACCAAAATAGCTTCATATCTTTCTTGCTCCTACAACATTCCACCCCCTACCCTCACCCCACCCTCCATTCCTCTGTCTTCTCTTTTTCACAGAGAAGCTTCTGAAATGAATGCATTCATCAAAATTAGTTTCTCAGAATTTTACTTCCCCAACCTTCCCCTCTCCCAGTGATCCTATTTTTTCCCCTTCCTTTAAGAAGTTTGAAAATGACTCAGGCTCAAATAACAATGAATAATATAAGGCAAGAACATCAGTGTCTGTGTGAAATTTTTGGTTTTGATTCATGACACCTCTATTCAGACCTCCCATTCCAGTCTTCCCTGATGTTCTTGATATCTGTAAATTACTAGTCTGACATGGACAAATAGTTGACAATTGTGTGTGTGTGTGTGTGTGTGTGTGTGTTTAAATTTCTGGAAAAAAAAATCACACTTTCTCCATATTCTGTCTGTCCCACAGTTTTCCATTTGCAATTATGGACCTTGATTAGCCGCCTCTTGAAAGCAAGCAAACAGCCTGCCCAGCTTGGCACCCCAAGCTGTTTCCTCCACTGCCTTTGACACCCACAGTTCACCATATTCAACCTCTTTTACCTCCTTCTTTCATCCACAACATTAATTCTGAGTGAACAAGACGTGCTTCCTTGCTTTTGACAAGATTTGCTGCAGTCTCATGCGACAAAAACCCAACACTCATTCCAGATTCAGAAAGTAGGATTTATAACAGCATTTTAATTTAATGTTGGATGTCGAACATATAAAGAGATCACAGTAGTACTAGAGCTGAAAATTGATGCCTTTTTTATTAGTGTCCTCTCAGAAGTGGGTGAGCTGCTGTTTGTGCAATGGAGCACAGAGCACCACAGTCAGATGAATGAGGATATGCTATCTGCAAGGAATCATATTTCAAACCACTGTCTGCTTCTATTGATGTGCTCAGAGTTGAAAGGTTATGCTAGTAAAGGCCATCAGAATTTCTAGCATTAGAAGTCTGTGGAATAATCCTCCGGCTGTCATTTCACACTCAGCACAAATACAATGCTCCGTGATGTTTTACTTATTTTAACTTCAAATTAACTCCTTATTACTGATCGCATTTGGCAGATTTCTTCGCTCTTCCAGACTTTAATCAGTCCCCAAATGGGACTGATTTTTTTTTAACGAATCTTCTGAATAGACCCACATCTATAAAAGAAACTAAAGAAATCCACATGATTTTACATGAGAACCCCATTCTCCTTATTTATCCCCTTGAATTTTTCCAGGCAATGAAGGTAAAACACTAGAAGTCTTTATGCAAAAGGGGGCTTCTCTAGTTAGAATGAATCACTCAGATTCTCCAGGCAATAAAAGATATTCTCACTAGTTTTAAATGTGAAGGTTGGAGACCTTCCATGGGGCTTATTAATTCCTGGAGTTAACGTTGGCTCTAAAAGATGAATGGAGTATCTTCATTGTAGTAAATAATAATACTTTGTGAGATCAGGAAATCAAAACCGGGGAGGAGTGAAAGAGAGAGACACCCCTGGAAGGAGCTAACTTGTTTTATTCACATGGGGGAAATTATATTTTCAGATTCATTTTAAAAGTAGAGCACCAAGCAAAAATGAGATTAAGAAGAAAATTTAGTCATCATTCTAAGTCTGTAATTTATTCATTTTTAAATAATGAAACGGTGTTTTTCTGAATTAACCCATGTATTATTCATGCAGGCATTGGCAATGTAGCATCCCTGGTTTTCTGGAAAGCAGTCAGGTATTTTTTTCCCATTGACTAGCAACATACATTTCTATGCCTGTCAAGTAGTATTTTCTATATGATATTAATTTAATGGCTCATTTTATTATGCAAAGTTGGAAAGCAAAGATAATTTCTGTTCATGAGACAGTACTTATAGAGGCAATATATGCAAAATAATATCCCCTACACATAGCCTAGCTGTCCTTCTTCCAGTAGCTTAGCCCTGTGAAAGTGAGAAGGGAATACCAAATGCTCATCTGGAGAATAAGAAATTACTTGACCTTATGGGAAAGAGGTCATAAAGTCGTTAAATTCATGTGAAATCCAAATTTCATTTCTATACACACAAAAAAAATCTATATTGGGTTTTAGCTCTTACATAAGAAGACATGGTTTTCATGACAGGGGGAACATGGCAACAATTCCAGTGATAATTTCAGTGGTTTAGTTGAAGTATAATAAGGAAATTGACTTCAGCTTTTTGCATAAGTTCCAGAAATAGGTTGATAGCTTGAAAATTGATGCCATTTTTATACTACAACAGATAGAGCCTGTTGCATTTAGTCATTCTTTTTTCTGTCTATAATTAGCCAAAGATGCAGCCTCCCTTTTCCCATATGACCAAATGAATAATCATCTTGAATGATTAAGAAAAATTATTCCAGTATTTCACCACATATAAATATTTGAAAAATAATAAAAAACATATTTCAAAATAGGTATCTTTCTTACTGCTTTGTTTTCCAGTCAGGAGTTTTAAAACTGCTTCAAAAATCTTAACTAAAATAACAAACTAGGCTTTCCTCTGGTTCTTTCTCCCATCAGCTTTCTGCAGCAGCAAATTTACCACAGTCAATAATAAGACAAAAAAAAACTTTCTCCCAAGTTGTTAATTTTTAATGTGCTGGCAGATTAAATCCGTTGCTTTTTCAATAAGTATGAGAACGTGTGTGTGTGTGTGTGTGCCTGCTTGACTTTCTGCCTCACTAAAGAGGAGAAAAGTGGCTTGTATCATGCCTTGCACACAGAAAGTGCCAAATAACTACTTGAGGAATTAAATTGGTGATTTTTGGGAGGAGTATTTTGACCCTCAGAATTCTCTTAGGATACTAGGAGCCAAGTAATTATTAATTTTGGGGGGGTATCAATAATTGGGTGCTCCCATATAAGACCAAGGTTCATTTCTCTAGGTTAATTTTGTCAGTCATGGTCAAATAATCATGCAAGTCCCTTGCTAGGGCAACAGTTACCTTGAAATAGCTAGAAATCCTTTTAGGGTATTTCTAGTGTCTATCACAGTGCCTGGTACATGGTGGGTACTTAATAAATATTTGCTTACTTATTTGATTGTTTTTACATAATAGATAGAGTGAGGGATGTAGAATCGAGAAGATATCAGATTCAAATTCCACTGGGTCCTCATATTTAAAATGTGTAGTTTGGATGAGATGGCTTCATCTGTAAAATGGTGGGTTTAGATGAGATGGCCTCTAAAGTTCTTCTAACTCCAGATCTATGATCCTGTGGAGTCTGGACATTCCTCATTTAAACATTCTGCAGGGTACAGAATCTTACACACTGTATCTATTTCTTTCCTGAATGATAGTAATTAACACCCATCGGCAAATAAACATTGAACCATCATCTCTATCCCCACCCTAAAAAAGGTACTACTTCTGACAATCACTGATGACAGTAATATGCCTGTTCTGGCTTAAACTGTGACTCAGGGGACCCTACCAAAGGTGCCTTTGATCCCATTCCCCAAACCTACAGTTCCCTAGCCCCTAGTGCTTTGGAAACTGACTGTATTCAGAAAGTCTCCCCATCAGGACTCCCCTAACTATCTTGTAAAGATCCACACCAGAGTGTCAGTCCAGAGAACCCAGGCAGCTGTCGTGGGGATGTTATAAACACAGGGTAGAGTTTAATTAATCTTTGAGGGTCTTAATTGCCATGATGTCATCTGCCTCTGCTTTCAGGTGTTTTGTCAGCTCTTAGATCCAACTGCACTTTATTAGATGCTCAGATGTGGTTAATCAAAGTCACTAATTGCTAAACTTGATTATTATTAGGAGTGTAAAAAGTCCTCACAGTGGGCTGTTGCTTCAGTACTGACACAGAACTGTCTCCAGGAATCAAAAGGCAGAGCTGCAAAATCAGGTAGAGCCATATAAATGCATTTTTGTTGCCCATGAGAAAAGGTATTATTCATTCTAAGAAAACTCGGGGCAGTGTAAGATTTAGAGACAGAAAAGAGATTCTGCCACTTCCACCACTCTCATTGTATAAGTGAGGAGACTGAGATCTAGAGAGAATCAATGACTTACTTAAGGTCTCTCAAACATAATAAACAGTAGAACCTAGGTGTTCAGACTCCAAATTTAGAAATCTCTTACCTATGCCAAACCACTTGACAGTTACAAAATGGGTACAATTGAAGTGTTGTTTTCACTTACAAAAGGATTCACTGAAAGGTTGTTTTAGAGTAACAAGTTCCCTTAGTGCTTAAAAAATATCTCTTTATGAATTCATTAACTTATTGACTAAAGATTTGGGGAGAAGGAATGAGGGAACCAAAAGGAAAAGAATTTTGAAATTAAAATATTAAAAATTGCTCCCATTGAAGATAAAATGACTTTAAAATTCAATGAAGCCTACCTTCTAAAAGCACTTATTCTGTATAAGTATAGTCCTGCTACATAATCAGAATGCGAAGACATAACACACAGATCTCTTTCTCAAGAAGTTTATAATCTTATTGTCTAGTGGTTCTGCATTACCTCCAGGATCAAATACAAAGTCCTCTGCAGGGCATTTAAAAGGTTTCATAACCTGAAGCTGGCCTACCTTTTCAGCATTATTATGTATTGCTCCCCTTCAGAAACACTTGGATCCAGCCAAACTGGCCTTTCTGCCTTGTTCCTTAGTTATGACCAGCCAAGGCTGAGCTAGAGTCAGCTAGAGCCACAATTGCTAAATTTTCAGTGTTAGCATTTACATCTTAGAAATTAGCAAATGCTACAAACCAGGGCTTAATTTATTGTTTTGTTGATTATCTAGCTCAGGGGTAGGGAAACTGTGGCCTCAATGGCACATGTGGCCTTCTAGGTCTTTCGGTGCAGCCTTTTGACTTAATCCAAGTCTTATTGAACAAATCTTTTTATTAAGGGGATTTGTTCGGTGAATCTTGAATTTAGTCAAAAAAATTTAGGCTGCACTTGACCTAGAGGGCCACATGTGGCTTCTAGACCCCAGTTTCTTTACCCCTGGTCTAGATTTAAGAAAATGATGGAGAAAAATGTTAATAATGCAGATTAAATTTAAAAGTGTGTACTATATCTGTCTGTTAAAGCATTCACCAGTACACTCTTGCTCACAGGTTCCCATCTTCCTTTGTCCTGCCTTTCCATCACTGGTCCCCCCATGTCTGAAATACAGTATCTCCTCTGCTTCTCCTCTTAGAATCCCTAGTTTTCTTCAAAGCTCAGCCCAAATATCTCTTTCTACAGGAGGTCTATCTGGATCCTCCCAAGCACCTAGTGCTCCTCTCCCATTACCTTGGATTTATTTCATTTCTCCTTGTATTTACATACTTTGTATATGTATACATATATATTTTGTATATATATATATGATATATTCATAGTTTTACATATAAATTACCTTGTGTTTATTTTATTTTACTTTACCTTGTATTTATTTTACACATTATACACACACACACACACACATATATCTTGCCATGTTGCCTCTGATACATGTTAGGTAATTAATAAATATTGTTGATTGATTGAAATGCTGTTGCTGTTTATTAGTTAGTTTTCAGTTGTGTCTGACTTTTCGTGATTCCTTTGGGAGTTTTCTTTGCAAAGATACTGAAGTGGTTTGCCATTTCCTTCTCCAGCTCATTTTACAGATGAAGAAACTGAGGCAAACAAGGTTCAGTGACTTTTCCAGGATCACATAGCTAGTAAATGTCTAAAGCAGGATTGGATTTCAGTTCACACTGACTCCAAATCTAGTGCTTTAGCCACCATATCCCCTAGGAACCATTGGGACATATAATTAGTTCCACTAGGAATGAAAATAAAGAATCTCTGAAATTATAGGACAATGGGAAGTATGTTTCACATGACTTTTCATGGACAGGTCCATCAAATGTGGCATAGCTGTGCTAGTGAGCAATGTGTGGTTGGTCACCATATGTGACTGATATTTTGTACTCTCACATTTGGGTTTTACAAAGAGCTTCACCAACTTTATCTCATTTGAGCTTCAGAAGAATTGTGTGATGTAGGCACTAGTATCAGCCCTTTTCACAGATGGAGAAATTGAGGTTCAGAAAAGTTAAAAGCTTTGACTGTAAATACCTGAGGTGATATTCAAATCTAAGTCTTCCTGACTCCAAGTCCAGAGCTCTATCCATGATATTATAGACATCCTTCCATAAAAATGTGAGCTCCTTGAAGGCAGGAACTGCTTTTTTTCCTTTACATCCTATAGCACAGTGACTGATAAATAGTAAGTATTTAATAAGTGCCTGTTGCTCAATCATGCTAAACATCCTTTTGTAACATCAGGGAGAATGGAACAGGCTTTGCTTGCTGGAACCATATTAAAATGTTACTGGGAAGTATATACCAAAACTAAATTTAAAATATAATAGAACATAGATAATGTTAATATATGGTTTTCTAAGTCTATATGCCACCTTCAGGGATACTTATTTATGGGTCTCTTTGAATTTTATACTTCTCATGTTATCTAACCTCCATATTTCACATATGAGAAAACTGAGACCCAAAGAAGTTACAGCTATTCATACAATACTCGTAAACTCAGACTCCAAACCAGTATTCAAGGGAGCTTCTAGTATATGTAACTCTCGCTGCATTAGAAAAGCCTACCCATCCCCAATGACTTGAAGTGAAAATTCAGAGAAAACAATATCTAAAAACTAGGAACAAACCTCCATAAATAAATGTTTTTTAAAAAACTGTAATTTTTCCAGTTCATTAATTAAAATTGACATTGCATGGCTTGCAAAGACCAAGAAAGGACAGTGCCATTTCAATACATTTCAGAACCTTTTCACTTGAGCAGACAAGTAAATCATGTAATTACTGAGACTCATTCAGCTCTTTAGTAAAAACACAGGCCTGCAACCTTGGGTAGCATACATCGAAATTAAAGGAGTCAAACTGAAGATATTTCGAAAATGTCACAACTGCTCTGTGACATTGGATGATATGTTTATCCATTCATTATCACCAAGAACACCTGGGGCGGTGCTCAGGAAATCAGATAGTGCCTTTTAAAATAATTATAAAAGAAGCATAGATTACCAAGCTGAGGAGAAACTATACAATCCTGAATCACGATGTTACTAATTTTGATCTGTTTGAGGGTATCAGCATCCAAGTCACAACAGTGTAAGGAGTGACTGCCACTGTCAGAAGCATTGAGAAGTGACTGCTGAATATAATTTCTTCAAAAAAAAAAAAGAGGAATGCTTCCCTTGAGGAAATCCCAGCATTCATTTTCTATTAGTAAAATTAAGAATTAAGACACTTTTCACTAGCAGTTACTTTTGTCTCTTTCTGATTTCACTCTTTCCCAAATGAAGGATCCTGTGCTATTAAGTGAATTGGAAAGAACATTAAACCTAGGAACTAGGATACCTGGGTTCTATTTCCTCAGAGTCAGGAGACCAAGGTTCCGCGAGCCTGAAGACGATGTGGGTTGGAATCCTAGCTCCGCCACTTTCTACCTTAGACTAGTCTTCTCATCTGTAAAACGGGGAGTTGGATCAAATCTGTAGCATCAGACTCAAACACGTACTTGAGGGTGATTTAGAAAAATCACAAATTGACATTATCTGTGTTCTATTGTAATATTACTTATTTTTGAAATACTTCCCAGTTACATATGGTAATGCTAAGTTTGGCTCCACCATTACTATCTGTGTAACCTTAGGAACATAAACCCATTGATGTTGAACTGGACAGGAATATTGCTTTTCAGTTGTGTCCAACTATTTGTGACCCCATTTGTACTTTTCTTGGCAAAAATCCTAGACCGGTTTGCTGTTTCCTTCTCCAGCTCATTTTACAGATGAGAAGACTGAGGCAAACAGGGTTAGGTGACTTGCCCAGCATCAAGCAGCTAGTAAGTGTCCAAGACTGAATATGAACTCAGGAATATGGGTCTTCCTGATTCCAAGTTCAGTGATTTATCCACTGAGCCACCTAGATGCCCTTCAGCTTTGATGATTAAAAGTCATCTAGTGCAGAGATGTCGTATTGCAGCTGGCAGTACTCTCGAGTACTGTTTGAACAATATTAAAATGTAATTGGGAGATATTTTAAAAATAAATAAAAATACTATAGAATGCAGATAATGTTAATTTGTGATTTTTGTAAATCACCCTCATGGATACTTATTTGAGTTTGATGCTACTGATTTAATCCAACTCCCTGTTTTACAGATGAGAAAACCCTTGTCTAAGGTAGAAAGTAAAAGAGCTAGGATTCCAACCCACATCCTCTGTCAGGCCAGAGTTCCTTCCAATGTGCCATGCTTGCTTGGACATGTTACTTCTCTCCTTTGGGACTCAATTTCCTCACAAGTTTTAAAAAAAGGGCTGGGGGTATCAGACTCCATCAGTGGTCCTCAACTCAAATTTCAAATTTGTTTTAAGATTATAGCATATATATTTTCAGTACTCCTGCCTAACTTTGTTGAGTTTTTTTAGACTAGTACTAGTTAATCCAATCATACATTCTTTGAACAAAGGGCTATATGTTATACCCTTGGTGGGGGCTGGCAGAGTCAGAAGAGGGTAGTGGGAAGGAAAAGACATGTATCAAGATGCATAGATGAGGTACTCTCTAAGGTCTCTTAACAACGCTAAAATTAGAAGGGGCCATATCTGATTCATTCATTCAGCACTGAGAATCTTAGTAAACTGTAAGAAGGTGGGTCGGAGGGGGTCTGAAGAAGGGGGGCTGGTTATTGGGGGGCTTTAACCTTCAAAGGAATTGAGTTGAGCAAATGCTACATTGAACTAGTCAGAGTAGAAAGGCAAGATGTGGCTTTTAAAGGGCACATCTAGCATATCTGCTGGGGGAGAGTAATGCTGGCAATGCTTCAAAGGATATAACTTTTGATGGTAAAGTAGGTAGGCTATGGAATGAAATCACATATGGCAGGCTGTCAAAAAGCCTTCCTACACATTCAGTACATTTATATAAGTGCAAATGGAGGTTGCTTAGATGGAGTCCCTTGCAATTTCCTGCAGGATCTGCTTTCAGATTATCAGATATTATTTGACTAAAGGATCTATGCAAAAGTAGAGGATAACTTTTATGATCAAATATTTTGAAATTAGCTTTTACACTTTGAAAGATTTTCTGAAATATGAATTGCAGTTGTATTAGCACTTGAAATTGGAAGAATTTTTATAACAACAATTATACGAAAATAAGAATTTTTGAAATGCAGTATATCAAGCTAAAAGGTCCAGGGGTGCCAATAATCATGATTCTTACAGTAAACTCATCCTTTCCCTTTTATTCCAGGAAAGATCTAGGAAATATGGGTTCTAATTATTAATAAGACTATTCTGAATTAGAAATTGAGCTCTCATTTAGTGGAGTTTATTTTTTACGTCCTCACTAGTGATTTCACAGGTAAGGGAATTCCTGTTGTGAAAATTCTCTCTATCCATGTAAATTATCATTATCCGCCATTATTATCATAATTATTAAGAGCTAGTATTTATCTAGATCTTTAAGGTTTACAAAATACTTTATAAATATGATCTCACTATATCCTTAGAATAACCCAGAGATGTAGGCGCTACCTTTAACCCCATTCTACAGTTGAAGAAACTGAGGCTTAGGAAGGTTAAGTGACTTACCCAGGGTCATACAGCTAGTAAGTATCTAATGCTGGATTCAAATTTGAGTTTTTATGACTATAAGTACAGTGCTCTATTTACTGCCTCATATAACTGCCCCTGCAATTTATAGTCTTAGAAAGTTGCCCAAGTCCTGTGAGGTTGTCAGTTTATTCAGAATCATATAACTAGTGTGTATGAGAGATAAGATTCTCTTCTAGGTTAGTACTCTGGTCACATCAGCATGTTACCTTTCTTATCATCAGTAGATGAATCATTTTGCTTTTAAAACTTTTTCAGTAATTATATGTGATAATTTATTGAATTATTAAATGGAATACCTATTAAACATTATAATACATATTATACAGAATACATTTGGAGATAATGACTCTTTCCTTTGTAGACATCCCAGAGTTAACAACAGACAAAATAAAGTTTCCTAAAAAGAGGGTTCTTATCTTTTTTTTGTCTTATGGACACCTTCCATATAGTCTGGTGAATGCTATGAACCCCTTCTCAGAATGATAATTTTAAATAATTGAAGGAAATGCTCAATTTCCATTAGAAGTTAGGGAAAATAAAGATGTATTTTTCTGCCATTCAGGTTCACAGACCCAATGCTGAAAAGTCTGGAATTATCCCGATTAATCTGATGTCTAGTTGTTTCCATCTCCCTGCTCATTACTGTGTAGCTGTGGTTATAGGTGAACTGCAGTTTTCCCTGAAACCTATTCACAGACCCCATGGTGTTAAGAATCCCTACCCTAAAGGAAAAATCTATGAAGAAAAGAGAATATAATATCATTGTAAGTTATAATGAACATGATCGCATATCTAGCATTCAAAAAGTCTGAAAATTCTGTTTTCTTCTTTAATTTCTCTTTGCAGCCTGTTGACCAGATAGTTAATAAGTGGAATTATATACTCACCCCCCCACACACATGTATATGCACATATGTATACATAATGCATATACAATACACACATATACATGCATGCACACATCACATTATATCTCTATCTATCTATCTATATGTATATGTGTGTGTATAAAAAATACGATGAGAAACTGAGGTTTGGGAAAACTGCAGTTCACCTATAACCACAGCTACACAGTAATGAGCAGGGAGATGGAAACTACTAGACATCAGATTAATCGGGATAATTCCAGACTTTTCAGCATTGGGCACTGTGTAGAAATATGTGTCAGTGGCAAAGCCGAGAATGTAACACAAAGTTTCAGGAGAATCGACGACCACGGCAAAAAGACAACAAATTTTGTGAATTGCCTTCTAGGTTTGGAATACTATGCTAGAAACCTGGATCTATTTACAGCTTAGATAAGACAGCTCCTGCCCTCACAGAACTTAAGAGCCCATCCAGGAGGTGGATAATACAGGTATATATAGGTAACAATTAATAACATACAATATTACATGCTGAATGAATGAATGAAAGATTGATTAATTACTTAATAGATGCAAAGCATTAGGCTAATTGCTGAAGATACAGATAGAAAAGTAAGACAATTCTTACTCACAAGGAACTCATATTCTAATGGGAGAGTCGACATAGAGGGAAGGTTTCAGCTGAGTCAGGTGGAAAAGTCCCATGGTCCTTCGGGTGCAGAGGTAAAGCAGACATTACAACATCTTTCAGTCATTTCCACTGATAAATGATCGGTTTCTGATGTTGAATCATTGGGCAGTGCCAAGGACTTGGGTGGCAAGAATGTTATATTTTGGGTCTTCAGTAGCTGTGACCATCATACCTTCAGAAATGGTTATCAGTCTGCTTGACCATAGGGGTTGCTTCCTGGGATGATTGCTGAAGGCAGTGAGCCAGAAACACCACTAATCCCAAAGCTCTTGGGTTCAGGGTCCTGGGATGACTCCGTCAAGGTCTCAGGGGAAATGATGATCAAGGTGGTAGTCGTGGTAGAGTTTGGACTTGCCTGGCCCATGCTGCTTCTTGTCTCTCCTTCAGTATGCCTTCCTTCATGCTTTAGTGAGGCTGACCTCCCTGTCTTACTGTGACACCTGGTTGAGAGTTGGTGGGGATGGCTGACCTTTTCTCCACAGCAATTGGCTCCCTGGATGGTGGAAGTAGGAGCAGTAGTCAGGAGGTGCTGCCATTCCCAAGGCTCTTATTTCTCCTTTAATGTTGGTGGCAGTAGGTCAGCAGTTGGTGGTGGTTGTGATGAGAAAGGTGGGCCCATTCTCCACAATGATGTCTCTCATCAATAATAGCTGTCAGGATTGTCATGGAAGCAGGTCTGGTAGTTTTGGGGAACTGCTGTTCCCAGAGCTCCTACGCATGGTTTAACCTATCTAGTGTGCTAGAGAGTAACCAGAGATAGTGTTGTGTAAGAGGTCTAAGTGGGAAGATGTTTGCCATCCTGGAGGAAGAAGGAAGGCTTCATGGAGTAGGTGGTGTATGAGTCAGATGTTAAAGGAGAGATAGGAGTTCAAGATGGGAAAAAGAAGCGCAATACAGACAAAGAGAAAAGAACAAAGACATGGAGATTAGAGTACCTAGTGGGCTTAGTGCTCAGAATGTCATAGTTTGATGAGATGAGTTAAGTCAGCAAGCATTTATTAAGCACTTATTGTTTAGTTCAGTTGTGTCTGTGATCCCAATTGGGATTTTCTTGGCAAAGATCCTGAATAGTTGCCATTTCCTTCTCCAGCTCATTTTACAGATGAGGAAACTGAGGCAAGCAGAGTTAAGTGATTTACTCAGAATCACACAGCTAATAAGTGTCTGATGCCACATTTGAACTCGCAAAAGAAGAGTCTTCTTTATTCCTGGCCCAGAACTCTATTTTCTGTGCCGTCCAGCTGCCCTGTTAAGCACTTAGAATGTGTCAAGCACTTTGTTAATTGGCTTGAGATATTTTTTAAAAGGGCAAAAAGGCAGTCCTCACTCTCAAGCAACTTATATTTTAATGAGACATGTCATCAACTAGATATAGGTATGTAGAAATAAATATAAAGATACAAACACATATATCAGAAATATAGCCTATATCGGAGGTCCTCTGATGGGGAAAGGCATCTTAGGGACTGGAAAAGACCTCCCATAGAAGGTAAGATTTGAGCTGAGTCTAGAAGAAAGTCAGGAAAACTAAGGGGCAGAAGGAGGGTGGAAGAGCATTTATATAGCATGGAAACTAGTATAAAGATACAGAAATGGGAGCTGGAGAGTAGTTTTCATGGAAGAACATCCTGAGATGTGATTGGGAGGTAAGTCATCATATATTATAGAGCCATTAAATAGCAGACATAAGAATGAATTTTATTCCTTATACAGTATTAAACCAATGAGAGTTTTAACCAGAATGTTGATATTGCCAGATCAAGAGTTTATATTGATTCTAGGGGATAGATGTTCCAAAACACAGAAGCATCAGTATGATCAATTCCATACATTTATGGTGGACATATGACGGCTAAATAAGATCAATCAAAATTTCTGTAAGGTTGGTCAAGTTTGCTAATTCCAGTATAGATACAGGTTATGAGACATAATGAATACATCAGTGTTTCACATGGTCTGAAGTGGCTTTACTGGTGCGGATAGTCCTAAAGAGCAGAGCACAAACTGTCCTTGCTTTGAGTAGGTCTACCCAAGTTACTTTAGCCAAAATAATAATAATAATGATAATGATGATAATAAATTAAATAAATCCTGTGTCCAAACTTCTGGTCATGAGACTTCTGGAATGTAGCTAGGGTTTTCCTCAGATGATAGATAGTCCTTCACATGAATGATGCTTGAATCCTTTCTACTTTGGTTGGACCTACCAGACGCTTCCTACTGTCATTACTTTTGATAAACAAGGGTCATTCCCCGCCCCTCACACTGCAATTCAATTCATTTCAATAGAACAAACATTGATTAAGTGCTTGTGCAGGTGAAGGGGTGTAAAGAGAAAAGGAAGCTCTTTGTATCTTAAGCGGTTTACCTTTTCTAGGAGGATTCAGCTTCTACATAAGAAGCCAAATATAGATATACATGTAGATATAGACATATGTATAGACATAAATGTGAGCATATATGTATGTGTATACTATATAAGTATATTGTGTGTACATGTAGAAGTATATGTATATGAACGTATATATAAGTATCTGCATGTGTGTATGTGTGTATAGATGTATATGTATACATACACATATGTAAAATTTAAAGAGGGAGAAGATGCTGGGAGGGTTAGAAAATGCTTCCTGAAGTAAAAGATGGACTGTGAGTTGGAGTGTGAAGGAGACCAGGAATTCCACAAATGATAGGTGAAGAGGAAGTCCATTTCAGACATGGCTGACCACATTTTAAAAATGGATGTCTTTTGTTTTTACATCAGATGGTTTTCTCTAATAGTGCCTTCTTTCCAGCACCTTCTTTTAACAAAGATTAAAAAGGAAAAAAATATTCTGTAAAACCAAACAATATGTTGCTCATTCTTACCTCACCAGTGTAAAAGAGGAACATTTTCTTCAACTTTTCTTTGAGGCCAAATTTAGTTATTATAATTAGAGTTCAGTTTTGTTTTTTTTTTTTTTTGCACATTCCATTTTGTATATTGGGGTTTTTTGCCTCTCTTTGCCTAGCATGAGTTCATATGTCTTCACATGTTTTACTGTATTCTCTTAACATTCATTGTTCATTTCAGCACAGCAATTTTCCTTTATGTTCATGTCCCAAAATCTGCCTATCCTTTCCCCAATAAGAAATACTTACTTCTTTTCTCTCTCTTTGCTACCACAAAATGTGGGATCTCTCTTTCTGTCTTTAATAATGTTGGGTCAAAGATGGCAGTGAATATAACTAACTGTAGCATATTTAAGTCAAAGGTTATAGACATTTTAGTCATTTTGGGCCATAATCCCAAGGTGCTTTCCAGAACAGTTAGACCAATTCAAAGTTTCACCAACAGCATACCTTTATTTATGCACTATTTTGTGTATTTTTTTTCACTTTTGACAGTTTTCTGGATTGTAGGTGAAAATTTGGTATTGTTTGAATTTTATTTCTCTTATAATTTTGATCACTTTTTTTTTGCTTTCTGGAGGACAATTGGGGTTAAGTGACTTGCCCAAAGTCACACACCTAGTAAGTGTGTCAAGTGTCTGAGGCTGGATTTGAACTCAGGTTCTCCTGACTCCAGGGCCTGTGCTCTATTCACTGCACCACCTAGCCACTCCATTTAGATCACTTTCATATAATTTTTAATAGTTTGAAGTTCTTTTGAGAAATAGGCAGTATGGTTATGTCCTCCTAAATAGCATTCTTCCTTCCAATTTCTACATCCATTACACAACTACATAATGATCTTCCTCACTCAAAAACTCTCAGTGACTCCCTATTCCTGAAATGATGAAACTCAGCATAGTATTTACAATAAGACTCCAATAGCTTTTTCAAACCTATTTCACATTACTTACCTTCAGTATAATTGAATTATTACTGATTCTTCATTTCATTCTGCAATCTCATAGCTCTGTGGCAGATTTATAGCCAGGCTACCCCCAAAGCCTGTTATACACTCTCTTCTTGCCTATTGAAATCCTTCCCTTCCTTTCATGGCTGTTCTGTTGCCTTCTCCAAGATATGTTCCTAAACTTCCCTCTTTCTTCCATGGTAGAAATGATTTCTCCCACTTTAGATTTCCCTGCAGCAAATTGTATGTACCTTCTTATTGCTTCCATCATATTCTCCCTTGTTTTATGTTTACTTGTGTACGGGAGGTTTCTCCCAAAAGAAGGTAAACTCCTTGAAGGTAGGGCCTATACCAGTGCTTCTCAACCTTCCTAATGCTTTGACCCTTTAATACTTGTATGTGGGCATATCCTTATGTGGGCGGACCTGCCTGGAGGTGGATAGAGGAGCGGTGTCTAAGTTCCTAAGACCATTGGAAATATGTGTTTTCCAATGGTGTTAGGTGACCCTGTTCAACCCCTAAAGGGGTCACCACCCACAGATTGAGAACCACTAGCCTACACCATTTTTCATCCTTATATCTTCAGAACCTGGGTGATACAGATACAAACTGACTGAATTCAAGAGGTCAAATCTATTGAATTGATTGCTGCCTTAACAAATTCATGTAGAAATGAATTCATCATATGAAGATGCAATGAGATATTTGTGAAGTGTCTTATAAACCTTCAGGCACGACATAAATGTTAGCCAACAGCATTATTTTTTATGATTTCTAAGACATTGTTTAATCATTGAAAAGGTGCTGGGTTAGAGAAGTCGGATGAAGATGTGACTTTCTATGCAACTGGGTAAACTACTTTGCTTTTCTCCTTGTGTGTTAAAAAGGAATAATGTCCCATATGCTATCTACCTCAAAAGTTTGTTACAAGCAAAAGCAAATTGCTGTTTATTCATTGACAAACATTTATTAAATATCTGGAAATGGTTATACAAAAACAAACAAAATTTAAACACACTAAATTGTCCCTGCCCATAGGGAGAGTGTAGTCTAAATAAATGTATTATTATTATCAGCATCATCATTATTATTATCTATATTACTATTTCTCACTGTTTCTTTTATCTCTACCCCTCTCAAATAATGAAACCGGCATTCTTAAGGAAATATAGTTGTAGAAAAAATTATAATCCAGCCCTAAGGTATGAGTAAGATAAAGTGGGATTTTTTTAGAAAGAAAGTGAAGAAAAGAGAAAAAAAAAGATGAACTTTGACTTTTTAAATTAGTCTCTGGGTATTGTTTTCTTTTCTTATTCAATGATCAGGAGCAAGATCTTCAGTGATTGCAACCTTTGAAACATCTTAATTGGATGAAATGTAGAAAATGGCCTTCCCAGATCCTAGTCACGAAGCTACAGTTTGTTTTGTTTGGATTTTCTTTTTCCTTCCGTGTACATGCACACTGTTTTCTTTCTCCTTCCCAGCCCTGACACCTCCACACTTGCTTGTTTGTTTCTTCAAGTGCTTTTCTGGATTATGGACCTCTTGGCAAACTGGCATCTTGCAGATATGTAAATATGTGTGTTAAATAAGCCTGGAGATATCTCATTACAAAAGTGACCCTTTTGACGTGAACCGAACACCATTGCTCCCTTTTTCAAACCGGGGTGTGCTGTCTGGTTAGGAGTACCAGATTTCTTTCACATTAGCTGGCATCAAGCAAACGGTTTGAGGTGCCTTCCACATTCATGGGGGTGATTGTTTTATTATATTTGAGTGGGAATTTTTCATCCCTTTCAGTTCCACTCCCATTCTCCCAGAATGCAGGTTTTCCACTGATAGGATGTTTCCTCGCTCCAGGCATGGCCTACCCCAACCACTGACTGTAATTTACTTTTGGGTGTCTGTCGCCTTGAGCCTGCCTTCTGACTAGTTTGTTGAATGATGTGCTAATCCATTATATTTTTCAGACAAGTGTATCGACCAGTATAAACAGACTGGAGGGCACAAACGGAAATGAAAGCTATACTTCCTTGAATCATTTAAAAAGCTCCTGCAGTGGTGGCAGTGGGAAATAACTTGGCTCTGTACATTAAGTAAGGGAGAGAGAGGGATGGAGCTCTCAATAAATAAAACAAAAATTGAAATAGCCCTTCTTGCAATGGATGAGGGCAGGCTTCAGATGTTTCCCTTTATTTATTTATTTTCTAACATGATGCTCAGGGAAGGCCACTTGAAAATGTCCCTCCTGTATCATAAATCCGGAAGATGAGCACAAAATCAAACATTACCTGCCATTCTGTTTAGATTCCTCCCTCGACCACCTACGCTGGCTTTGGTTTGAAGTCATGTATCTTTTTGAAATCACAAATACCAATAAAGAATGGAAAGTTGACCCTCAGAGGACTTCTACATAGAAAAATTAGGGCTGAGTTGCCTTTTCTCTAGGGTTCCCCTTCTTTGTCCTGGAGGTAGTGGGGAGGTAGGAATGGGCAATGAGTGTTTTGGGGGGGGGGGAATCATGTTTCAAGTTAATCTTTCTTAAAAGAAAATGCCAAATGTCATTGTCACCTGAGCTTTTCAATTTGCAGGTCCCAAGCCAGAGGGTAAAGCTTTTTACTTGTCACAATGTGAGCAGCACGTACAATAGCTAAGGAAACTTTGGGCCGGTTTACATTCAGATCTAATTTGTGCACACAAGAAACATCACGGAAAATGGTGTTCTCCAATTAAAAATACAACACTGCCAAAGTGGAGCAATCCCCCGATCAGAATCACAGGGCTCATTTTTTTTCCAAGGCACGTCTCATTCTTGTCACTTTTAGAAATAGTTATATTCTGAATTACCTATATTTTTCCAGATTGCCCATATGAAAAACTTTTAAAACAGTTCTTTCCCATCTCTCTCCTAAAGCTATTGATCAGAGTCATTAATTTACTATGCTTAGATAGGGTTCATGGAAATTTATTGCTTTAATATTTTTAATGTTTATTTATCCTCTTTTTTTTTTTGGTCTGATACAGAGATAAATAAGGATGCCCTGGGTTCAGATGTGGCTTGTTCTACAACTCTCAAAGCCTTTTTTTCATATTTCTGTCTTTTTTTTTTTTTGCTTATTGGAGGGCAATTGGGCTTAAGTGACTTGCCCAAGGTCCCACGGCTAGTAAGTGTCAAGTGTCTGAGGCCGCATTTGAACTCAGGTCCTCCTGACTCCAGGTCCGGTGTTCTGTTCACTGAGCCATCTAGCCACCCTTTCATGTTTCATTTGATCCTCACCTCAGTGTTATATAGTGGAAAGAGCGAGAAATGTATTTTTAATCTCCATTTGACAGAGAGAGAAACTGAGGTCCCAAGAAGTTTGACAGTATATTCAGTCACAGGGTCAGTAAGAGAGTGGATTCTATAATTCATGTCTCCTTTCACTTAGACCAATATTCTTTCCTTTTCATTCAGTGTCTCTCTTTAAAAAAAATTTACTATCTATTGTTTTTATATTGTCCAAATTTCAGATATTTTCTTCCTCTTTCCCTTCCAGAGTTATTACTTATAACAAAGGGGGGGGGGAAAGAAGAAAGCGTTTTGAGAAACTTACCAATACATTAATCAAGTTCAATATCGCATACCCTATTCCACATCTGTAATTCCCCACCTCTGGCAAGGAGCTTTCTTAGAGCTCTTCTTCAGGGTCAGAATTGTCATCATAATTTTACAGCATCCTTTTTGTTGTTCTTTCCATGTACATTGTTGTAGTCTTTGCATACGGTGTCTTTAGTTCTGTTTACCACATCTTATATCACTTCACATAAGTTTTCCCAGGCTTCTCTGTATTTTTCCCATCCATCGGTCCTTAAAGCAAAATGATAATTCTGTTACATTTATGAACCACATCTTGTTTAGCCGTCCCCTAACCCAGAGGCAAACTTGGTTTACCAGTTCTTTGCAACTATCAAAAATGCTTTTATCTTTCACAATACCAATATTAGTTTCCTGTTGTCCTTGGGAAGTAAAAAAGTTGGGATAAAATGCAATGTGGAATAATACAACATTCTTCAATAACACACGACCTGGATCAACTCTTCATTTTCTACCTGTCACAGAATTATTTTCCTCCTAGTAGGTGTAGATGAATTGTTGTATACCAACAATACAGGTTGTGTTCCTTGACCCATTTTCTTAGTAACAATTAAAGTTCCCTTTCCATGTCTTCAGTAATGCTGCCCTGCCCAGTCAGGATTTGACTGATGAATCACTTTTGCTATATTCCAGAGAGAATAAGAATCAGAGATTGTAAGGTCTAGGAGGAAACTAAGTGATCAATCAGTCAATCAGAAAGTGTTTACTATGCCTATTACATACCATGCACTGTGTTAAGTGATAGAGGTTCAAAGACAAAAAAAAAAAAAGAAATTGTCTCTGTACTCACAGAGCTTGTGTTCTACTAGAAGAGACAAAACATAAAGATATGCATAGATGCAAAATAAACATGTTTTGGTGTGTGTGTGTGTGTGTGTGTGTGAGAGAGAGAGAGAGAGAGAGAGAGACAAACAGAGAGACAGAGAGACAGAGACAGGGACAGAAAGAGAGAGACAGTGACAGAGAGATCGGGACAAAAAGAGAGGAGAAGAGAGGAAGAGAGAGAAGGAATAAGAGAGGCAGACAGACATAGATACAGAGAGACGGATAGGGACAGGAACAAAGACAGAAAAGAAAGAGAAGGAGAGAGAGAGAGGAGAGAGAGAGGGAGAGAGAGAGAGAGAGAGAGAGTGCTAGCTAATACTTGTTTGGGAGATCAAGGAAGACCTATGTGGGAATGGTATTTGAGATGATCTACCCTGTTTGAAACGCAGAACAGGGATTTGTATCCTCATTTCATCTCATAAGTCAGGCTTCCTCAGTTTACAACTAAAGAAATCATACCCATAGACTTTAAATGATTAGCGCACAGCTAACAGGAAGAGAAATCTGCAGTTTTGTATATTCCTAAAGCTAGCCTGGAACACGCATCTTTGTCTTCTTGGTACTATCTTCTTGTCCTCTGAATTTATCTGGTCAGTCTTCTTTCCTGGCCTCATAAAAAAGGGTCAAATTTTAAACCCATAAGTAGACTAAGATGTCTTTCCTTCTCCTGAGGGACTAAGGACAGCCCAAGGGTATCCTCAAGAACCTGTTATTGGACATCCTTTTTGGCCACTTGCAATATCCAGACTGAAATTCAGAGCTGGCCCAAATGTCACCCATGGCCCACCAGTGGCCTCCTCCATGAATAGGTACAGACTACATATGTACTCCCCCGTCCCATACCTTGCTTCTAAAATCATTCTCCATGTGCTTTTTCTTTCCTAATCGACTCAGGTGTACTCCTGATTCCCAGAATCTGTTCCTGTCTCTTTAGCCAACGAGGCCAGAAATGCATCCTGCATTTCAAAAAGAGTTGGTCTAGGAACTGATGGGTTCGATTCAGTCCTTTTAAAGCTAACAGGCAGAGAAGCATGCACCTTTGGCAACTGCTCAGAGTATCTGAGATACATGGACATTTATCAGTATCATTCACTTCTGAGTTTTATCTCAGCCTAGGTCAAGGGAAGACATTAAGTCGAAACAAACTGGTAAGCATTCATTATATTACTACAACCAGTTAGTATTGTTTTGGGTTGGTTGTGGGTTTTTTAGTAAGAAAACAGGAATAACTGATATTTCAAAATATCCCTAATTGTTGTCAATTAGATATTTCTTTCACAGACACAGACTACAATCCCTCCACATCTTAGAAGAAAGAAAGCTACGTGTTTGTCCCCAAATGTCTATACGTGGTAGCTAGACTCCAAATCCAATGCCCTTCCTACTGTAGTCCTCTATTACTATATTCAGTGTATAACTACTGATGTTATACTACAGTATACTACAGTAGTTACACTACAGTATAATTCTTCATGTCGTTGTTTAGTTGTTTTCAGTTTTGTCTGATTCTTTGTGAACCCTTTTCAGGTTTTCTTAGCAAAGACACCGGACTGGTTTTCCATTTCGATCTCCAACTCGTTTTACTGATGAGGAAACTGAAGCAAAAAGGGTTAAGTGACTTGCCCAGGGTCACATAGCTAGGGAGCACCTGAGGCAGAATTTATACTCAGGAAAAGAGTCTTCCTGCCTCCAGGCTCAGTGTGCTAACCACTGCACCACCTAACTTCCCTTTTCTATGTTTACCAGTGTCCAGAACCTTAATTCACTCAGACAGTTCAAAAAATTGCTGAGAAAATGGTGAATTGAAACATTTTTGGAATCACAGAGTCTCCATCCCAGCACTATAAGGACTGTCTTAAAGCCTTCTTTGTCTCTTGGGTAAAGGGATGAAACCAGCAACTGGGAACTGTCTTCATTTTCCATCAGTGCCTCTGGTGGTTTTGACTCCATGAAAGTCATGCTCACTCATGCTCACTTTGCCCCTGGGTGCTAGGTTCCTCCTACTCCTACCCCTACCCCAACCCAGCTTTTTAGCTTTATTTTGTGACTTTGACCCTTTGATTGTAAATGCCCTGAGGGTAGGTTCAGTCTTTCTTTTTCTTATTTCTATCCCCAGTATTTAGCACAAAGTCTGGCACATAAGATGTTTCTTGAATTGAAGCTAAGTGCGTTGGAGTCCGGAAGACTTGGCTCAAATATGACCTCCCTTAGCTGTGTGATTTTTAGCAAGTCACTTAGTCTTCTTCCTCAGTTTCCTCATCTGTAAAATAATAATAACACCAACCTCCCAAGACTGTTGGAAATATAAAAGCACTCTGTGAACCATAAAGCACTGTATAAATGCTAGCAATTATTATTACAGCCAACTACCCACGGATTTGTTGAAAACCAGCCGCTCAGTTCCACTGGATGACTAGCTTGCCATCTACCTTCTGTATAAGTTGCCAAAAGATGCTAAGGTCAGTTCTGGGAAGAAAAGGACTTTGCTGAGAATTAGAATAGAAATAATTATAATAATACTAACAAAAATGCTGCCTTACACCTGCCTGCATATGCATGGGTAATAAACCCAGTTACCGAAGGAAGTATAGTACCTGCTGCTTTATTTCTTCATAGATTGGAAAAATAATTGGCCAAACTGTAAACAAAACAGCTTGGCTTACTCAAAGTTTTCTTCCTGGGAAAATGGGGTGGGGGGTGGGGGAATCCCTTTGATCTCTATTTAAATTTGAGAGAAAAAAGAAGCCTTGACCCATATTAGGAAAACTTTTGTTGTGTTCTTTTTCCCAAAGGTGGTCACAGTTGCTTTCATTATTTTGTCAATACTTGGGAGACCCAGTTTCAAAGAAGCTGCCCATGTCCTACTAACTCCAAACATGGGATTCTATTTGTACTTCTACCATGGTAATCAGCCCACACATCAAAATAGCTGAACCTTAGCAAGATAAAAGCTGTCCAAACTTGATTTTGTTTCTACGCAGATGGCTGTAAACACGACACTGAAATATTAGGCTCCACTTTCCTTGACAGACCTGAAAATTGGCCATGCAGAACGATTTAAAATTGGTGGGGAAACTTAACCTGAAGTTTGCTTTTGATGAACACAGGGAAAGCACCTAATTAGTGGATATACATGTCAATGTAAAGGAAATGCCTTGTTTGCCTCATTTCAATATTTTTGCTGCTTATTTGTTTCATTCATTCATTCAGAAAGCATTTATGAAGTACCCTCTGTATGTGTGACACTATTCTAGGAGCTGAGGATCCAGAGACAAACAAAATCATCCCTGTCCTCAAGGAGCTGACATTCTTTCAGGGAAATACCAACATATACAAATTTTTTTTAAAAATGTAATTTTATTCAGGGAGAGGACTTTAGTAAGTGAAATAATCAGGAAAGGAATTAAATAGGTTAGGGAGTCTAAGAGAAGTAAGGAGCAAGTACATTCATAAAGGTGGGTGGGAAATGAATGAAATAGAAAAGGAACAGCAAGTAAAATCCAGTTTGGCTAGACAAAAAAGTGGATAAAAGGGAGTAATATGTGAGAAGCTAGGTGTCTCAGCAGATAGAGCACCAGACCTAGAGTCAAGAATACCTGAGTTCAAATCCGGCCTCAGACACTAGCTGTGTGACCCTGGGTAAGTCATTGTTTGCCTCAGTTTCCTCATCTGTAAAATGAGCTGGAGAAGGAAATGGCAAACTACTCCACTATCTTTACCAAGAACTCTAAATGGGGTCCGGAAGAACCCTGAAATAACTCAACAACTAAAAGCATTTATAAAGTTCTTTAAAGATCTGCACTTTAGCACTTTACAAATGAAAAAAGGAAACAAAATCTGACACTTCAGAGGATGAGGCCTGAGGGGAGAAATGGGAAAGAGGAATTATGTCCCTTTCAACCAAGTAAAAGTTATGATTTGGGGATTTTCTACAGGGTAACTTATTTGCATTATAATGAAAGCAAGGATGATAATAGCAAGCATTTATATGGCACTTTAGGGTTTGCAGAGGACACGTTTTAATTCATTTGATCCTCATAATAATCTTGTTAAATAAATGCTATCATCATTCCCATTTTTCTGGATGAGGAAACTGAGACAGATGGACATTCAGTGACTTACCCAGGGTCACTCTGCTAGTATTATCTGCGGCTAGATTTGACTCAGGTTTTTCTGACTGCAAGTCCAGAACAAGTCCAAGTCCTTGCACCTTTCAGTATTCATTTTTAGGAGCTACTATAGCTTTTAAGAAAAGTGGTCCAAAACAAGAAAAAAAAATTGTAACCTTTTGTAAAGATCATGTGATTGAAAGATTGCCTTGTGGAGAAACAAGAGTTGCCTTTGTGTTGCTTAAGCATTTGCATAAGGCTTTGCTGCCTTAGTAAATTCCAGGAAGCATAAATATTGATACACCGTGGCTCACTTCCCACATGCTGCTTGTTTGGTTTTGTCTAAATTGTAGAAAGCAAAGAACAACAGTGAATGGTCTTTAACAGCATGCTTCTCCCTAGCCCTTGCTTTTGGGGAGACCGCTGTCATTCAGCCTCTTCTTTTCTGTTCCTCTGCCTCTGTTTCGAAGCTTGGTTCCTCTAAGCACCAAGGCTCTACCCACAGGGAAATGCAGAATTCACTGTGGATATTACTGCTAATTTTTCACATGACAGAAAAACAGTTAAAACAGGATTCATGTAACAGGCACAGTAGATCTGGAAGCTTACGTTTAATGGAAGGAAGAGAACCAAACCTTAAATCAGACTATACAAATGGGCGTGTAAAATTAAGAGTGTCAGATGTCTGAAGTGATGATGGTAGCTAAGTGGACTAGTTAATTATAGCTGAAAAATAAATGCATTCTAAAAGCAAGGGTGGCTCTTTGCTACTGTATGCTGAAAGGAAGAAATATTAGCTCCTTTACATTATTACTAAAAGGCAGATATTATGGTTAGTCTTTGAGGTTATCATCATCATTAACAGAAATAACCATAAGAAGAATCCTGTATTCAACCCCAGAAGTATGCTGGGCACTGTACATGCCACTTCGGGAGACATGCTCCCTGCCCTCAGAGAACTAATTTATTTTTATGAGCTGCTGACAAGACATTGAATAATAAAGCACCTGGCTTTTTTCCCCCACTGTTCCTAACACTGCATAAGAAGTCATTTTGGGTTTGGATTTGGTTTGGGGGTAAATGTGATGAATTATATCACAGTCATGCTTGGTGGCAGATGAGTAATAAAGTCTTCAGCCGAACAAACCTGCAACCTGCCCTGTTCAGTGTGTCGAGACCCAGTAAGCAAATCACCAACAGGCACCGTAATGTGTGCTTGGGGTTGGCCAACAAGCCAGGATTGAAAACTGCAATTCATTGGGGGTTTGGGGTGCGGGCAGCTTGGAGTGAGGAGGAAAAATTCTTAGTATGAATCAGGATGGGAAATAAATTTGGGGCAACTATAAAATTCTCCCTTGGCATAAGTGGGTATTCTTAGTTTTCTTTTAATAAAGATACAGGGTAGCTTTCAACACACAATATATAGTATAATCCAGTAAAAGAGCTGATATATGCTGAAAAGAGATGGCCTGCCTGCATATCAAATATTAATGCTTAATCTAGCAGAGGTTTTAAGGACAAGGCAAATCTATTATTTTAAGCTGGAGAAAATACTCTCTTCTCATTCCACCCCACCCCCTGCTTTTTTTCTTTTTTAAAAAAACCCTAACAGGTGGCATTAGAATTTATTTGAAATAGGAACATCTGGATACAAATCAAAGGGACCTACAGAGACATGAAGAACTGGTTAAGCGAGGATAATGCAGGCATCATATGACCATTTGAAATACTAAGTATGGAAATTGAACAAGAGGTCATGGCTTAAAGTTAAAGGAAAGGGTTTATGCTTAGTTTCGAAAGCCCTTTCTAAGTCAAGAGAAGTAAAAACGTAGAAAGTTGATCATCTTAGACACCTGGTAAAAAGGGAACTAAGAAGTGAAGATATGTAAGAAAAATATGTCCATTTTCAGAACCTACTTGAAACTCATGGGTTCACAGGTTGAGAGAAATGGGGAGTAGGAGGATATGGAGTGTTCTTAAAGGAAGAAATACTTGAAGGCTGTGTTCTAAGACTTAAAAGGATCCCTAAGCAGCAGCCATAGTTGTAAGGGGATAACATTTTGATGGGGTAATAGTTTTTTTTTCTCCTCTTACCTAGTAGGTTGGGTTTCTTTAAATTTCATAGGGAAGGGGGCTATAAAATACAAGTTTGGTTTTTGGTCAAACCTCATGACATATTTTTTTAAAAGTCTTCATAAGCCATGAATCAATAGTAGTTGTTGACTCCCACTGTGCTCCAATAGTATCTAAATTAGAGGGCTAGTGTTGAATTGATGAAGGATTAGAGCAGAGTGATAGCCAGGCAATTCAAAAGGCTGGAGCAGATCACAGAGATGAGTACACATGTTGTAAAGGCAAGATGTATCCAAGAGACCTGCAAGTGTTTGAGCTCTCTTATTTCTTCTTCCTAAATCATGTTTGCCATATATATTTTCCTGCCATACTCACCTATTCCTATTCTACCTTTACATCACTGCAGAAGTAGAAGGAGATCCACATAGTAGAAAGGAGGTGGACACCATTTTAATTTTTTCTTTCCATAGGTATCCAAAAACTTCATCACTATATGGTCCGCCTACTTGGTATGAGTCTCTCTGAAAACAGACTCAATCTGTTCAGTTCAATCTCCCAAACTCAAACTCTTTCCAGCATGGTAGAATTGCTGCTGCTTATATTCTGCTAGAGTTGCTTTTAAGACCATAAGTAGAGTTTGCAAAGCATAATATAGTTTGCAAAGCCTTTGGACTTTCATTTTTCAATTTTCTCCTTCCCAGGACTTTGTGAAGGATCGGAGAGATAGTATAGAGAAAATAGATCCTCAATAATGGATTATATGGAGATAGGAAGGCTCTTCAAGGAAGTTTGCAAAGGAGAAAAAAATGACAAATGACTCTCATCATAATCTCATAGAACTGGGAAGATCGAAGCGTCATCTGAAATTTAAGATAAGCCCTGGGGGGTCACAGTTTAAAAGCTTGAGTCACTACCCCAGCTCTACCATTTGCTTGCCTAGAATTAAGATGATCATTGTGTTTTATTTGCCTCATCTTCTTTAGCTGCAGAATGAGGAGAATACTTGAAACCCTCTTATCATCTAGGGAAAATCAAATTCTTTGGATTTGGTGTGGCCAGCCTCTGATGAATACACCCAGAATCATAGAACTTAGAGCTATAAAGCATTATATAGATGATCCATTCCATCCCACTTGTCATTTTACAGGTGAGGAACTGAAGTTCTGAGATGTTAAGACAATTAGTAAGAAGCAAAGACAGAATTTGAACCCAGGTCCTTTGACTACAAATTCAACAAAATTTGTAGTACTCTAGTATATAGCTTTCACCTAAACCTGTATTTCACTACAGACTTTAGTTCTATTCTTTAGTTCCTTCCCCCTTTACCATTTGGAATGTAGTTCTCTTATAAGAATCTTAATGGTAAGATGTCAATATGTTATAAAAACTAATGTCCTTGTACGGAAGGATTTACCCACTCATAATTCCTTTGATATTCGTCCACCAAGAATCATGCTTCTCCCTCATACATTTTAGATACCATGTTATTTTTCAAGTTGAGGGTTTTTGAGATAGCCCAAATTTGAAAGGAATTATAGTTAACATCTGTCCCTTTGACCTCTAACTCTGCTGGGCATCTACTTTAGAATACTATTCTTTCATAGAAAAACTTGTTTTCTCCTCATAGATAAATAGGAGAAGACCGCATTGTGAAATCTTGCTTTTTCTCTTTGTGATGAGTAGACGCCCCAGTTCTTGGCAAATGTTATAGTATGTTTTTTTTTTCCTAACAATCATTTGACATCCCAGAATGAGGTGCTCATGACACTAGACACTTAGGAGAATACTTGTTCTATGTAAATAATTATAATACAAGCTGTTTCCATAGGAAGAAAAAAGGGAGAGGGGGAGGGCTCATGACCAAGGCAGAAATTTCTTGTCATTTCATTCTTATGATCTGTTGGAATCATATCACTGTTTAAATCTCCCTTTACAATTTGGTTTTCAGTTTCCAAATGCACCTCATCTTGTCACCTGAGAAGATCTGTGGGGATCCATATGATATGCAATTAAACAAAATCCACTGTCAAGGAGCTGTCATCCTCTTTAGGCAGGCTCCTTATGAGCTAGGAGAGGCAAAGTCCAAAGTGTGCTTAACTGCAAACAATAATAGTAATCTTTCCCCAATCATGAAAGCCCCTGAATTCCTAAATGTTTTAAGGTGTCACTCACTGATTTATTCAGTCACGTCCATCTCTTTGTGACCCCATTTGGGATTTTCTTGGCAAAGACACTCAAGTGGTTTGTCATTTCCTTCTCCAGTTCATTTTATAGATGAGAAAACTGAGGCAAGCAAGTTTTAACCAAGGCCATACATATCTGAAGCCATATTTGAACTTGGAAAGAGGAATCTTCTTGACTCTAGGTCCAGTACACACCATCTAGCTATCCTACCCACTGACAAGGGAACATGAAGTGGGTCCAAAGCGTAGGAAAAAGCAGCATCTTTAACACAAATGTGTTTGTTTAATAAATTTGATTTAACAGTACCACGTAATTTTTCTGCCACCAGAAAAATTTTGTTACTCTGCTTACAAATTATTTGTCTTCGTTGAGTGTATACCCTGAAATTAGAGGCTTTTCCCTGTCATGTAATTAGTATTTTAAAAATAAAGTCAGTTTTTTATGACTTAGGAAGTGAGAAAAATATAAGCTGTGTTTTTCTAATTATGAAGTTGCTGTAAAAAATGGTCTATAAAGCAGATGCACTTTGCAGATTAGGAGTCAGATGCAAGCTTCATCTGACTTTGAGGCGGTTTGCACAGGAACCATAGGGCTATCAGTTGCATCTCTAAGTCAGATGTGATTTGAATGCATTGTCTCTGAAACAGAAAGTGGACGTGGTCTGATCTGGCAGATGCAGGACCCAGTGCTGGCATCCTCAGCTTGGTGAGACCCTTGCCCATATTTCCACCTGTTAGACACAGCCTTAATGAAATCAAAGTGGAAGATGGAACCAACCTGTTCTTCTGGGTTCCAGAAAGCAGACTTAGGCATAACAACTCTAAGTGGTAAAGAGGCAAAAGAAGGTTTGATGTGAGGAAAAATTTGAGTGAGCATTAGATTTATCCAAGAGCTCAATATACTTCTATGGGAGGTGGCTGATTCCCTATTCCTTGGTGGTCTTTGAGCAAAAGCTGGGCAGTCAATTTGTACTGTATTAGGGATTTTTTTTTGGCAACAGATTGAACTAGATGGCCACTAAAGTCCTTTCCAACTCTGAAATTTGGTGATTCTATGAAAGGGCCTATTTATGTTGAAGAAGCAAACCCAGTCCAGAAGGTCAAATCCTGGGGAAAGTATCAGGAAGTTCTGAATTCAAATATCACTTTTTGATACAGCTGATTTAGTTAAGTCACTTAACTTCCAGGTGCCCAAGGCAATTCTCTAAGACATATCTGCTTTATCATAGTAGTCATTATTGTCATTATCAATCAGTCAGCAAGCATGTAGTATGTGCCAAGAAATGTGTTTACCACTGTGGATACAAAGAAAGGCAGTCTTTACTATCAAATACACAGGTAGGTGACACAGTGAATAGAGCAATGGGCCTAGAGAAAGGAAAACACATCTTCCTAAGTTCAAATCTGAGACACTTACTAGCTTCTGACCCTGGGCAAGTCACTTATCTCTGTTTGCCTCTGTTTCCTCCTCTGTCAAATGAACCGGAGAAGGAAATGGCAAACTCCTCTGGTATCTTTGTCAAGAAAAATCCCAAATGGGGTCATGAAGAGTCGGACAAGACTGAAAATGACTGAAAGAACAAAAAGAAGTCCTCAAGTATCTTTCATTCTAATGGTGGGGCTAGCATACAATATACAGTGCAAAGGGAAGGTATTCTTGGAGGGAAGGGAGGGGCAATGGGGAGGCCTCCTGCATAAGGTGAGATCTGAGCTGTCTCAAAGGAGGCTGGGGAGGATGCAAGGAAACAGAGGTTAAGAGGGAGAGCATACTTACATGTACACACATGTCTATATGCATTGATGATATACACTGGCTATATGATGCCCCACACTTAGCTTAACCTCTCACCACCCTCATTCAGCTATCTCAGAATGGAGGCTTTTACAGATCTGCATGGTAGAAAACTGTGTATACATATATGATAGGTGTGTATATACATACAACCACATATGTATGTATATTTGTGTAAAATGTGAAGGTGGAAACAGTAAGACTTGCCAACGCATTGGATTTGTAGGGTAAATCCATGGAAGGAGTCAAGGTTGACTATGAGGTTTCAAGCCTAGATGACTTGCTTATTTATAGATGGTAAGTTTAAAGATGGAAGAGATCTTTTCTGTGGTCCAGTTGTTTCTGACCTGTCGTTGGGGTTTTCTTGGCAAAGATACAAGAATGGTTTTCCATTTCTTTCTCCAGTTCATTTACAGATAAGGAAACTGAGGCAAACATGGTTAAGGGACCTGTCCAGGGTCCCACAGCTACTAAGTGTCTGAGGCTAGATTTGAACTCAAGGAGATGAGTCTTCCTGACTCTGGTATCAGCACTCTATTTACTGTATGACTCAGTTTCCCTGGTTCCATCTTAAAGATCATACAATCTACTTCCCTCATTTTCCAAATGAGGAAATAAGCAGAAAGAGTTTATAAGTGACATATCCTGGTCACATACCTATTAAATGTTTGAGGCAGAATTTGAACCCAAATCTTCCTGGGTCCAAAGGTAGCATTTGACCTCCCAAATCCAGTTTATTCAGTTGCCTAAAGAAATTCCTACAGTTTGCATTCACCAAGTGATGAAATCTTGCATCCCAATGCACACGCTCATGGTACTTGGCTTTTCAGGGCTCCTATAGACATAAAACCTATCATTTCTCCAATGATGGCTCATCTTAGAAAATTTAATGCCTTGATTTCTCTTCTCTGGCCTAATTCCTCCCAATGATAATTCCTGAAAATCTGTAAGCTGTTCTAAGGGAAGACTTTCCTCCTGATTCAGTCTTATAAATATTAGGTGATTAAATTCACAGTATGATTCAAGTTATCTGAAGCTATAATACCACAGCTCCCATACATCCAGTCTTCCTGTCCTGTCTTCAGGAAAGGACACAGTTTGTTAATAAGAAGCATCACCATTAGTTTTGTGAGCCTCAAAATCTATCACAGAGAAAAATGTCCCACTTTCGTTCTTCATTCCCAACCTCTCCCCCCCTCAAAAAAAGAAAACATATGCCCTGAAATTCATGAAAAGCAGAAATATTGGAGAGCCCAGATGAGTGGGGGGATATGGTTTGGCTTTTCACCTCTCAATTCCCTGTTGGGCTTCATCTGCAGGTTTAATGTAAAATGAATTTCCTAGGTTTTTCCCAGTTCAAAGGGCTCTGTGGTTCATATTATATAAAACCAGCAATCTGATTTTTCAGGGCTGAGGAACAATTGCTATGTTCTCCTTAGCTGCTTCAAGGTGAAGTTCCAGGAGTTGTTGTTATTCATTTATTTATTTGTTTTTGATGTTGTTGTTTTGGTTTTTTTTTTTAATTCACATTGATCTTTGATTTCTTTGGTGCTGGGAGCCTGCAGGGAGGAAAATTTTCTAAGATGTAGATCTGTCAAACCTCCGTAACTTAGAATCTGAGAGAGTTTCATGAGGCCAGTGAGGGGTTAAGCTAAGTGTGGAGCATCAATAGTCAGATGGCATATGAACCCAAGTCCTCCTGCTTCTGAGTTCTCTACCCACTGTGCCGTACTACCTTGCTGTGTAGGGAAATGGTGCTTATGAAGACCACCGATGACCAAGTTAGAGACCAATGAACCCAGAAAGTAGACACGGCAGCCTTCTCCAGACAGCATCCTCTAAATATTTTGCTTTATATAGAACAAACTCTCATATGGCACCTTGCTTCTCTGCTAGTTCAAAAGAATGGGCAATATTCCACTGAGGAAATTCCCTCTACCAATGTAGGTTTGGCCCTTTCTCTGCATTTTATTGTGTCAATGAAATTGCCTTGAGCTTTCTCCTGAAAACTCACCTAAAATCACCAGGTTGTTTTTGTCATTGCCCAAAAATCAATTCCTGGGGCTAAGTGACACAATGTACAGAGAGCTAGAACTGGAGTCCAGAAGACATGAGTTCAAATCTGGCCTTAGATACTTAACTAGCTGTGTGACTCTGGGGAAGTCATTTAAACTGTCTTCCTCAATGTGCTCATCTTTAAAATGGGAGTAATAAAAGCATCTATTTCTCAGAGTTGTGAGGATAAAATGAAATCATCTTTGTAAAGTGCTTTGTGATCCTTGAAGTGCTACACAGATATTAGCTATTATTATTGTTATTAATATTGTGTGTATGTGTTACTAATATATATGTAAGACACTAGTTTTTCAGTTTCACTTCCCACAACACACACACACACACACACACACAGAGTCTTTGCCTTCTCCATTGCCATTTACCAAGCGATTTTTTTGAAAATTGTTCTTATTAGAAAAATATGAAATTCTTCTTTGTTGACATTTTTAAGAGTTTCACTTGGAAGCATACTAAGTATATGAGTATATTAACAAAGCTGGAAACAGCAATTTTGGTGCCCAGGCAAACACTAAAAACCTGTGTGGGGCAAGCAGCACAAAAATTAACTCTTTAAAATGTCAGTGGGTGCAGAAATTTCAAGGAAAAAACTTGGATTTCAGGATATAAGCATTCATGGTAGAAAAGACCCTGGGACATGTTACCTACTGATAGGGAGATACAGATCTTAGAAAGCAATTCTGGGGAAGTCATAGTTGGCGATAGAAACAGAGTTGGACCAGGCTAATGAGTTGCCCTGGAGTGCCATAAGGAAAGGATCTTGGAACTTCCTTTTTTTTCTGTTCTACTGCTCAATGATTTTTACCTGCTAAAGAAATTCAAGTACTATTAGCACCCTTTAAATTTCAGCACCTTTAAACAAAACCCCAATTACCTCACCTTAGTTATGAACCTGTATACTAATCACAAAGACCAAAAAATACCAAAACTTTGGATTTAAACAGTTGCTAGTCTAGCTACAGTCTTAAGTAGAATAGTTAATGTTCTGTTTTATTCAAAATAGTCTAAGGGATGGGAAAAAAAATGTTAGAATGAAAATAAATCCTGTTCCTGAAATAGCTAAATAAGCTTTGTTTTCCACTGGATAGATCTTTTGGAGGAGAGTTGAGAATTATGAACTCGAACCTAGAGCTGTTATATCCAGGAGGAATATGGTTATCCACAGGACATGATGAGACTATAGTGAACTTACTCTATTTATCTATCTTCCTAGAGTATCCTGGATTAATTCTCCACTTTGTATGCTATTGATTTTTTTTCTAAAATCCAAAGTATCATGTGAGAATGGTAGACAGAAAATTCCAAAATAATTCACTTTGATGAGTAAGACATTGGGAGATATTGCAAGACTGAAGCCCTAAGGATTCTTAGAATGTGCAATGTCCAGCTAGGGACTTGATAGTGTCAAAATAAGGATTAGTTGGTTCTAGCTGTTGGTATAATGATTGTAGAATTATGGAATTGTATTATTACAATATTAATATTGTATTATTACAATATTGTAATATTACAATATTAATACAATATATATTGTAGAATTGTAGAGCTGGGAGAAATCTTTGAAATCTCCTAATTCAATTCCTTTATTTTACAGGTGAGGAGGCCCAGGCTTAGAAAGATGAATTGACTTGTCCAAGGTCACTTGGATAATTAATGAGGCAGAATTAAAAAATATCAATGGGCCCTCCATTATGCCACTTTTTGTTCCCAAAATGATTACTCTCAGAGCCACAAGGAAAGGACTGGTGGCCTCAAATCATTCCGTTCAGCCATAACAACATGCATGAGAGTTAACTTTCTCCATTAAGTTCTATGTATAATCAAAACTGCAGGTAAAAACAGCTTATAGTTGAGTTTAAACTGCATACTACTGGGCATCACAACAGCCAGGGCAGTTTTAAGCTTTAATAGCTTTTGGAGTATCCTGTGTTCTTTTTTTTTTCTGTCCTCATTATCCCTGGGTTTTTTTCCTTGTAGCTATGCCATACTCTCACCTCCCCCCCCCAACTAAATCCAACAACCAAGTCATAGAGTAGCTTGATGAGTTTAGCCTTTCACTTTACAGACAGATTTATTTTATCTAATTATGACTTGCTCTGGACTGAAACAAATACTGAGTTTAAATGGAAAGGCCTTTTGATAATGGCTCATTTTGTCCCCATCCACAATTTTTCCTTAGGAAAATCAGGCCCTGGTGTCTATTAAAGGTCTTAAGGTAGCAAAGTGTCTACTATAGGACTGGTTTTAACCCAACAGAAAGTAAAAAGGCCCCCACTCAAACCCATCACGGTCTTCTCCATTGGTTTTCTACCTTTCTCAGGAACCTAGTCATCTTTCAGACATAGAACTACTTTACACAGAATTACCTCTTTGCCATTAATGGGGAAACAGGTATGCAGGAAGAAGAAAGGAAAGTCAGAAAGATGGCAGCTCTGTGAAAATAGGACGATGGTCTCTTAATCTTGTTCTATGCCACGTTTATTATCTGGGATGTGTATGGACCAGTCATTCATCAGTCAGTCAGACTAGGAATCTCCCTTTAACAAGCAGAAGAGAGCTCTTCCAAGAACGTCCCTAGGGTCAATTGCTACCCCTTTACTTCACCTATCTTTAGGATGCCAATTAGAAATGGGATGACTTAGTTTTCTTAATAACAGCTTCTCAGGGGTAGAGATGTCTGCTAGCCCAGACATAATTGAATCAACTTATTTGACACTTTATAGAATGTCATAATGTAATAGTGAAGAGATGACTTTAAAGTCTTCTGGTCCAACCCCTCTCATTTTATAGAGGAAGAAACTGAAGGAAACAGAAAATCAGTGACAAGATTAAACCCCAGATCTGCTTACCAACTCTATACCATGCCTTCTCTCTCTAGTATCCCATTATTAATTTGAATCATAACTGGGCAAGTGTCCTATTTTCACAGAGCTTTTCTCTATCTGATTTGCCTTTCTTTTCTCCCCTGTCTCCTTCAAGATAATTGTGATCTGAGTGCTGGTTTTCATCTAGCACCCTTGACATCTTAGTTGGGTGTGGGCTTTTAAAAATTTTTTATTTTTCTCGATTATCCCATTAGTGAGAATTGAAATAGGAGGGAGGGAAAACTAAGGCTGTCTTTTAAGAACTTGTTTTTTTTTTCCTGAGAAGTTCAAGGTTTCAGCAGGAGGCAGACAGGAAAAGGCCTTGTTTCAGCAGCCATAGCAGCCAGACATGAGCCTTAGACAGGTCCTGGGAGGAGAATCAGGGAGAGATTCTTGGAAGGCAACTCAAAGCTGCCCTGTCAGACCATTCTGTACCTCTTTCCTTACAAAGTGATATTTCTGTTTAGCTCTCTTAATTATTTTGATAAAAAAAATGCTACTTGTAGGATTTTTCCAACTACTATAATTCAGTTGGGCACATCGCCAAGAACTTGAACTCTGAATCCCTTGCAATTTACTCGGGCCTAGTCAGAGCTCTCTCATGCCCAGCTTTCTGATCATCATATTTTCCTCTTGAGGGAATATGTGTAACCTTCCCCTCTAACTTAGAAATAATGTGTCTGCCCAGAGGGAGAAAATGCAGGTTTAAAGAAAGAAAGAAAAATCCCTTGGCTGGCCTAGAGGTCCAGAACTGGTATCATAAGAGTAACACATTGTAGATATTTCTTTTCTTTCTATTTTCATCTTCCTTTTCTTCTTTCTTTTCTTCTTCCTTCCTTCTTTCCTTCCTTCCTTCCTTTCCTTCCTTCTTTGTTTTTTCTTTCTCCTTTTTTCTTTCTTTTCTCCTATCGTTCTTCTTTCTCTTCCTCCTTTCCTTCCTCCTTCCTTTGTCTCCTCCCTCTGTTCTTTTTACCTTCTTCCTTTCTTTTTTCTTCCCTTTCTCCTTCCTTCCCTTCTTCCTTCCTTTTTTCTTCCCTTTCTCCTTCCTTCCCTTCTTTCTTTTTTCTTCTTTCCTTTCTCGTCCTTCCTTCCTTCCTTCCTTCCTTCCTT
>CM053598.1:159109405-159114997 GCA_028646575.1 Pseudocheirus occidentalis | reverse complement strand
CGCTGGAGAGCCCTTGCTCTCCAGGAACTCATGATGTAATGACCATGACCAGACACCCTGAAAACAACCAGGCACAAACAAGACAAATACTAGGTAATGAGAAGCAGAAGGGTACTCACATGAAAGAGGAGGGGGAAAGGTTTTCTGAAGAAGACGGAACTTCAGCTGAGACTTGAAGAAAGCCAGGGGAACCAGGAAGGGAGGATGAAGAGGGAGGCCTGAGCCAGCAAATGAAAATGCCTGGAGTCAGAAAATGGAGTGTGTAGACTAGCAGGCAAGGAGGCCAGTGTCAGACCCAAGGAGTGCAGGATGATGGGGTGTCAGGGTGGGCAACCGGAGTGAGGTGTGAGAAGACTAGAAAGGTGGGAAGGGGCCAGCTTATGGGGGGATTTAAAATCCAAACAGAAGGAGTTGTTTTTGTTCCTGGAGACAATAGGTAGCCATTCTTGTAGTGAGGATTCCTTTTTAGACATTGTTTGGATAGTAGCCATTGAGGTCATTTCTTTCTCTAAAATGCTGTACAATTCTGTATATCTTTACAACGTCTGCATAAATGAGGAGTGAGTATCCAGTCTGACAGAGGGGCAGTTAGAGAAGTCAGGCCCACATCTGGAAAAGCAGCACTGACATGAAGAATACATAAGATGCTGTTCGTTAAATCTAGTATATATTTTGAGTAGGGAGCTTAGCTCAGAGGCCCACCTAGCATTTGTGTGTCCAAGCCTTTTCTTGGCCTGCTATCTCCTCCCATATCTTTCTCCAGGCTATTTTCCCCTCTTCCTTTTTTCTTCAAAATTTTATTTTAGACTGAAACACCAGAACACAAATGCAGAATGGAGAAAAGAAACAAAAACATATCATAAACTTAAATACTGGCACTTAAGTACACAGTTAGAAAGAAAAAAAGCATGTTCTGCATAGCAAAACATAAGAAAGTATTCAAAATGTGTAACAATAAATTTTCATTTCAAGAAAGCCTATATGATAAATCATAATTATTCTACCTCTTTTTGCCAAATAAAACCTAAGCAGATTATCAGCAGTGGACAGAGTACTAGGCTTGGAATCAGGAAGACTCATCTTCATGAGTTCAGATTCAGCTTAAGACACTTACAAGCTGTGTGACCCTGGGCAAGTCACTTAACTCTGCCTCAGTTTCCCTACCAGTAAAGTGAGCTGGAGAAGGAAATAGCAGACCACTTCACTATTTTTGCCAAGAAAACCCCAAAGGGAGTCAAAAGAAGCAACCATAACTGAACAACAACAAAAGTAAGGCTATATTCATTTGATTAAAAACTATTGAGCTTTCCCAATGTACCTTAGCACTGTGGTAGATGATCTGGGGAATGCAAGAAAGTATGAGATATGATTTCTGCCTTCAAGATGCTTATAGTTTGTTAGAAAAGGGGGGAAAATGCCTAAACGTGAAGATGTTAAAGTTGCTTTGGTTTTGGACTTTTTTTAAAGACTTGTTTATTTCATTATTATGGAGAACTCTTGGTGAATCATTTGCTCCACCAATATATATATATATTTGCTTTTTTTTGTTGTTTTTGAGGGGCATTTGGGGTTACGTGACTTGCCCAAGGTCACATGGCTAGTAAGTGTCAAGTGTCTGCGGCTGGATTTGTACTCAGGCCCTCCTGACCTCAGGACAAGTGCACTATGCCACTTAGCTACCCAGCCACCCGTGCATTTAAAATCTTAAGAGTTTCCTGAAGCACTTAGAGGTTAAATGACTTGCCCAGGGTCACATAGCCAGAAGGTGTTAGAGGTAGAATTTAAACCCAAATCTTCCTGACTCAGAGGCCTGTTCCCTAACTCCTCTGGAAGACTGCCTTTTACAAAGATAGGAACAAACAAAAAAATAAGGTTAAATACCAATAGAGGCTTTATGTGTTTGAATACCAAATGAGAAGGGAAAGAACTTTATGAGAAGCAGGTGTGTTTTCCTAGAAAGAGCCCTGGATTTGGGAGGCCAAACAGAGTGGACAGATTGTTAGTCAAGAACACCTGGCTTTGAATAGAGCTTTAGGTTCTTGCTAGTTAATCTTCTAACACCAGTTTCCTCATTTGTAAAATTTTTTAAAATGGAGACAATAGTAACACCCACCTCACAGGGCTGTTGTTTGAATGAAATTAAATAATGTGTGTAAAGCACTTTGCAAATCTTAAAAGTGCTACATGCATATCAGTGCTATTTGTCAATCTTGTTATGAGTCCTGAGTTTGAATCCTGACTTAGAGAGATGCAAGGTGTGTGAGTATGGGCCAGTCATTTAACTTCTCTGGGATTTTACTAGTCTATAATGGGAGATAACAATATGTGTGTTCTCAACCTCCTGGGGGTAATTATAAGGAGAAGGCTCTGCAAACCTTAAGGAATTAGAGTTGGATTAATGATCAGAGTTCAGAGGGGGTGAAGGGAGAGGAATAAGTATTTAGTAAGTGCTTACCATATGGCAGATACTGTGCTAAGTGCTTTAAAAATATCGTCTCCTAGGATCAGAGATTTCAAGATTTCGAGATAGAAGACTTTCTAGGTCAAGTTCCGACTCATAATTGTCACCATTGTCTGACTAGGAAGTCTCTTCAGTTGAGGCTTTGCATAGGTGGGACTTAAGTTGAATCCAGAAGAATGGGTGAAATTTAGTTAAATAGAAAGGAATTAGGAGGACATTCCAAGAGGGGAGAAAAATTTAAGCCATTTGTGAAAGCAGGAATAACCAAAGTGTGTTCAGGGTACAGTGAATAGACATAGAGAGCTCACTTAAGCCAGAGAAGACAAAAAGATTGAAAGGTACAGTGGACCATCAGTGAACCTGCCCGGCTCCTTTCTATTCCTCAGCACTGAAGAACATCAAAGATTTCTGAACCAGGATATGCACCCTCGGGAACAGAGCCTTGGATTTGGAGTCAAAAAACCTAGAGCTAAATCCCAGTTCTGCTGTATGTGACCCGAATGCCCTTGGCAAGTCATTTTAGTCAACAAAAATGTATTAAGAGAATGCTATGTTGGGGGCAGGTAGGTAGCACAGTGAACAGAGCATGGGCCCTGGAGTCAGGAGGACCTGAGTTCACATCCAGCCTCAAGCACTTAACACTTACTAGCTGTGTGATCTTGGGCAAGTCACTTAACCCCAATTACCCTGCCTTTTCCTTTCCAGAAACAGAGAGAGAGAGAGAGAGAGAGAGAGAGAGAGAGAATGCTGTGTGGGCCAGGCACTGTACTAAACACTTTGTGGGCCTCAATATTCTTATTTGTAAATTTAGAGGTATTGGACTAGATAATCTATTAGATTCTAATTCCGGTCTAATTGCTATCTGTGGAATAATGCAAATAGCATCTTTAAAAAGTTACTTTCTCAGTGTCTAATAGCACTGAGAACAATGAAGCAGCTGGAGGCAAAGTGTTTTTTACTCTGGAAATTTCTTTGTGTTCCTTAAGGTTTTAAGAAGCAAATAAAATCTTAACTCTAGATCTATTGGAATTGTATGCATCTTTCCAGGACTATGTGGAATCCCATCTCATCCATAATGGCCTCTGAGCTTCTCTAGGACATATTGGTCTCTCCCTCTCTTGATAACCTCGTGCCCTTTTTGTTACTTTGGGTAGGAAGTAAGTTGGGGATGCCAGGAAAGGAGCCAGAGATGGAAAAGCTAAAGTGAGGATTGCTCATTCAAACTGGTAGCAGAGGCCAATCAAAGGCCATAAGTCAGAACCAGGTGATGAAGCTGGAAGCCAAGTAAAGTAAACAGAAAATAACCAGGAGGGCAAGTTGAGTAGTCAAGAGTTCAGGTAAATGTGAAGAACCAAGAGACCTACCAGAGGAAATGGAGCAAAGGAAGGCAAGCCAGGGAAGAGATTCCAGGCATCCGTGACAAGAGGCCCCACACTGAGGCAAAGGGAGCCAGAGGTCATTTGTTCCCTTCCAGCCGAGACAGTGACCAGCCCCTGGCCTCCAGCCTGGAGTCAGATGTAAGTGAACATGCCCGGCCTCACTTAGAAAGGAGAGGGGAGGGGGGGGCACTACCCGATAGGCTGGCCTTAATACTTACAACGTGAAATTCAGTACTTTTTATTCTTTATTGTACTGTTCATTATTGTTATTATTGTTCAGCCATTCACTTACCTCTGACTCTGTGCAACCCTGTGCAGCAATTGTCTTAGCAAAGATACTGGAGTGCTTTGCCATTTCCTTCACTGGTGGATTAATTCAGACAAAGGCTAAGTGACTAAGTGTCACACAGCTCATGGGCATCTGAGACCAGATTTGAATCCGGGTCCTCTGACTCTTTCCACAGAACCATGTTGACTAAATAGCCTTCAAAGTGTCATCCAGTTCTAAAATCCTATGATTTTAGACTGAGAGCTAGACAGAACCTCAAGAGATCAATTCATCCAGTCCCATCATTTTTTATATATAAGGAAACTGAGACCCAGAGAATTTACGTGACTTATTTGATAGCAGGTGATAGAGGAAGAATTTGAACGCGGGACCTTTTATGCCAAAGACTTTTTTTTTTGCTAAACCACATGCTTCATTATCCTTATAATGTTTCTCAGCAGCTATTAACTAGAAAAACAAAACAAAATAAAACCAATAAAGTACTACCTCATAGATTCGCACTCTCAGCCCCAGAGTCAACAGCATTATTCATTTTAAGCTGAATCCATGCAGGAATTCAGTCTTAACCCACATTACCCCTTCTGTTTGTCACATAGACAACCTAACCGGCAGCTCATGGATGACTGTCTTCATCTAGTCTCAAGCTCACTTTATTAGAATTTAAAGACTGAGGGAAATCTTCACAAATAAGTCACACCATCAGGGGTAGTCTGGAGATAGAGTGGAGATAGAGACAAACTCTCCAGGCTATGGAGAAGACTCCCTCCACACCAGAGGAAGCAGCAGCCATCAGTGAAGGGGAGACACACGTTCTAGGAAGAGGTAAGTTGGCTCTTCATGGTAGAATGGCGGCATTCGTAGCTGTAAGGTATCCTTACTGATAAGCCCCATTTTCAAAGGCAAAAACCATTTTCTATCAACTGTCTGGTCAGAAAAGAAATAGAGCTGGAGCAGGAAATGACAACTCACCGTAGTATCTCTGCCAAGAAAAACCCAAATGGGGTCAAGAGGAGTCAGACACGACTGAAGTGACTCAACAACCTCTATAACAACAACACATCCTAAGCAAAATTGCAAAGTTTGTCTTTGGCAGACTCCCACATCTTGTTCTACACTCCTTTCCTGTTTTTTGGCATCCTTGTCCCCCAGATCACCTATGCCCTCATGTACTCTTTGATTGCCCAGATTTCTGCTATGACTCACCTCTTCTCAGATCCATAATCCCCATCTGGTAACATTCTCTCTTCCACTTTGCCCTTTATTTTCCCAGTTTGGAAAAGCTCAATAAATTTAATTGAATGTCGGTTATCTTTTGTTGTTTTGAACACAGCAAACTGATGAAACTAATTTATGCTAAAGTATAAATGGTTGCTATACCCCCTTAAGTCTTTCAGAGACCCTTGTGTTTTTTTTTAAGTTAAATCAAAAGAATGTCTAATTGATAGAATTCCAGACAAGTGATG
>CM053598.1:159054405-159104405 GCA_028646575.1 Pseudocheirus occidentalis | reverse complement strand
GCACTCTTTCTCCCTGTTGAAAATGTTTTCTATCACTTTCCAATTTACATTTACTTATTACTTATTTACATGTTATATTCTCTCAGGAGAATGTAAGTTCCTTGAAGGTAGGAACTGTTTCATGTTTGTTTTTTATCTTTAGCCCCTAGCTTGGTGCCTTAGACCTTGGAGACTCAAAATTGGATAGAATTAAATTGAACTGGGTTGAAGTTCACTATGCTGTTTGATACCCAGTAAAAGAATTGTGCCCCTTTCCTACATGAACATAAGGTGATAATCATTGGGTTTGTTAGAAGATATACTCTCCCCACACCCACACAACATCAATATCCAGGTTAATCTTTGTGTAACTAGCCTTTAGTCTGGCCCTGACCTATTTATGTCAATCAATATGATTATTAGTGTCTGTTTCCTAAGTGCTGACATGAAATAGTGGATAGAGAATCAGCCACAGAATCAAGACCTGTGTATAAGTCACACACTGGCTATGTGATTCTGGGTAGATCACTTCATCCTTCAATTGCCCAAAGCAATTGAGCAGTGTCTCTTAATTCTAAATTGTGGGGATGTGAGAACAGTTGCCAATCTGCATTAGTAGAGGAAGTTTCCTTACTGGAGGTTGCCAAATACCAGTAAAAGCAGAATTATTGCTCAAACCTTATATATTCTGCCCAGGTCTCCCTCTCCACCACCACCACCCCCCTTTCAACAAATTAAGTGTCTACTATGGCAGATTCTCTCAGTGCCTTTCTACATCTAGGGCTGGAGCCCATACTTTGAAGAAAGGTCTTATCTCAATTGGGCTTAACATCTGCTGAACTTGTGTTCAAACAATAATCATAATTTTAAAAAGCTCAGGAGTATAGTATTTCTTTGTAAACTTCAAAACATGGAATCTTGTTGGTGGGTTAAAATCTCCCAAACGAACTAGGGTACTTTAAGGAAAATTTGCATAAATGTAAAAATAAAGTATCTCCAACTGGACCCAGAATTATACATGTCATAAGGACTAAATTCTACATTTCAATGTTAGAAGAGCTATGTCTATATGTATATTTCAGTGTAATTAAAACTGTATTTTTCATAGTTTCCTTAAATGTATGGTTTGTAGTGTGCTATCAACCCCATTCCCCAACTTCCCACACACATATTGTTTTCAATCGTTGACTTTCTCATTGATTTTATCAAACAAAATGCCTGGATTCCTCCCACCCGTGCCTGTTTCCATCATTAAATTAAAACATTTGTTAATGTGTGATTATGAAAGAAAACACAAGGCAGCATTTTGCTGTAATAGCTAATGGATTAGAATAGCATTTAATATTTTCCTCCTGGCAGACATAACATTTTATAGGTTGCCTTTAAAATAAAAAGTATTTTATATATGCAGCAATTCCATTCAGCTATTTTTGAGTCTTTTGGCCACTAGGTCGGACAGTTCAAGGTACCTCATCCATCTTCTCAACTTGTCAGTATATTTAAAGTTCTTTGATATATTTTTTATTATATATATATATATGTATATTTTAATAGGCAAAGAAGCTATAAAAAGGAAAATAACCCCAGCGTTGCATAGAACTATGTCTCTTTACATATAGTCATCCATATGAGCTTGTATGTATGTTCATATGATTCTAAACCTAGGAGAAGGAATAGTTTAAATCTATTTGTTACCTGAATTGTTTTCTGCTATTTTAAAACATTTTAATTTATAATCAGACAAGAAGAACAGATGTAAGATTTGTAATTTAATCATTTTATTGCTATCTTTGTATATTTTGAAGAATTAGGTATTGTACTCATGGGAAGTCGTATTTTATGCCTAGTTGGGAAAATGAATAATGTAATAATATGCAAAATGTAAAGTTTTAGAACTTCACTACTGAGTAAGGCATATAAACTAATGATCTAGTTAAGGTCCCTTGTGCACCATAATAAATATGGACTAAATTTGTCATTATAGCTTTAGACAGAGGTTTCAGGCAACAGATTTAATTAAATCCTTTTTTAATATTCATACTTCTAAACTGCATAATTCCTTTCTACTGTAAAACTGAGTGCCATATTAAAACAAACAAAAACGGCAGATTACTAAATGGATATTAGTGTGGAGTCAATAAGCATTTAATTCTGAGGAGAACTCTATGAAGAGAGCAGGAGCTTTGGTGGAGCTCAGGAGGTCTCTGCTCAGTTGTAGATGCTTGTACAAGGGAGCTGTTCCCTATTTTAGTGCTGACTTTCCTAACGGAGGTTAATGAGTTATTTATGGAACTGATAAAGGACACAGGGCAAAACAAGGAGGTCTTTTGTTAGCCATTAAAGAGAGCAGTCATTATTGAAAAGCATAATTCGGTCTCCATGACAAATAAGCACTTGGCTGTGTTGAGATGTTCTCGCCCTTATCAGTAATGCTTTAGTGTCTTGACATAGGTAATGGTTAGCTCTCTCATCCCTTGCTTGATACCTTTTTTGTACCCATTTTTGGGGCTAGATTTCTTCCTTATAGGCCTACTTTAAATAGTATTAAATAGTTAAGGGTGGCAATCTTTCCTTTTTCTTGGAGCAATAGCCTTATTCTAAAAAATTTTCTAGGACATTCCTGTTATGTGAAATCAAGGATTTGTAGTTAAAAGACCATAATTCAAACCCCAGCCTTACTATTCACTCTCTGTGTGACCTTGGGAGAAATCGTTTAACTTCCTTGAGCTGCCATCTTCTCATTTCTTAAAATAAGGTAGTGGGCTAAATAATCCTAAATTCCCTTCTAACTCTAAATCCTATTATCCTATTATTAGAGCTAATTCCTAATAATAAAAAGAAGACTTATTACGAGAGCAAAATCTTATGTCTTAAAGAGAACAGTTTAAATGATGCCATTAGATGATTTTTGTCCTTTCTGTTTAAGATGTCTATTTATATTTCACAATTCATTTATTAATTTATTCATTTGGAAAATATTTAAGTTCCTACTATGTTCAGGGCATAATCCTAAAACCTTGGCATGTGGCCAGTTCCCAAGGGATTTGATGAGTTAGCCTCAATGTCACTTCTCACAAATAGCATGTAAGTTTCTTGAGAGCACAAATTGATAGAGTTGCACTTTCTAAAATAACTTCAATGAGTTTCCTTATATTTTCCTATTTTGGGGGTGTTCACATTTCTCTCCACCGCTTTGTATTTTAAATAGTAGTGGATCCATGGTCATTGCAGGACCAGAAGAAACCTTTGTGATAGGGCCTTATATGTAGTAGGCACTTAATAAATACTCATCAAATGAAATTGAATTGAGCTACCTATAAGAATGCTGAGATCCAGAAAAAGAGAATCTACTTGCCCAAGGTTAAATAAACAGTATTCAGAGCTAGGCCTGAGCCAGAGAATTTAACTTGGTCCTTGTTTGCAAATTTTTTTTGTAACTAAAATTTCATCCAATGACATCAGACTAATGCAGAAGAAAAAAGGAAGTGCACAAGAGGAAAAGCTGGAGGAAAAAAAGATGAAGGGATTGAAAGTGAGCTAATTGTGTATAAATATTAAGGAAATATTTTAGGGTCATCTGAGATCCAGATTTAAAAAGGAATCTTCAGTATTTATCTCCTTTTAGTGTTTTGATTTGTTTTTAGATTCTCATGTTAACTCCATGTTCCTTTAGGTAGCAAAAGATGATGGGTTCACTCAAAAATCTCTTGAAATAAATGAAAGCTATCCTCAAAGCAGGGTATTCAGTCCTCACTGGTATTAGATTTTTTAGAATCATGTCACAACTGTGTGTTGTAAAGCACTGGTTTGATTTTGAGAGCATCTTTCTGCCCACTGTCAGCTATGGATTTTTAATTATTAGAAATTCTTGTTTACAAAAGAAACCCAAACAACAACAACCAAAAAAAAACCTTAATACCTAAGAAATAGCTTTTGGTGGTCCTAAAGGAAATTTTAAAATTATTAATTGATTTTGTTTTTACATTAACCTGGATTCTCCCTCTGCCCCCATAATCTCACATACTCTCCCTCTCAGAAAGCTAATCTTAATAATAGTTTTTTTTAATTAGGGGGAAAAAAGGAAAAGAAAACCAAGTGAAACTAATCAACACATCAAAAAAATTCTTACAATTCTAAGACAAAATACAAATACCTCAGTTCAGCATTTAAATCTCTTGACAATCCGCCTCTAGGCTACTTTTCCAGATTTATTACACATTAATCCCCTCCATGTAACTTTATGTTCCAACCAAACTGACCTATTTCCTATTCCCTATTCTGTCTCCCACCACTGTACCTTTGTACTAGCTGTGCCTGTAATAACACACTTTCTTCTCATCTCTGCTTTTCTTTCATTTTTAACTTTTGGGCTTCTTTCAAGACATAGCTGATGACTTACCTCCTTTGAAAAGTCTTTCCTTATTACCTGAATTGTTAGTGTTCTAATCATGTATGTATTTGCCCATTTATATGTTGCATTCACGCACAAGCCACTAACAGAATGTAAGGTCTTTGAGAATAGGTACCATTTTAATTTTGCCTCTGTATTCCTAATTATATGTGTGCCCTATACATAGTTGTGCTGGATTGGATGAGAATAAATTGAATTGGTTTGTTAGGATTGGACATTATAGTTGGAGCCAGAGGTTTGTATTAGGGAATAGTAGAAGTATTATTTGCTTCCAGCACCCCCTGAACTTCCTCTGGCATCACTAGCTGAACCTTGAGCAGAGAGACATATGCCACCATGTCCTCATGGCATAGATCTATCACCATGGAAGCAGACAATCCACTCTGAATTTATGTTATGAAACAGGCTCCCAGTCGATAATACGGTCCTAGAGTCAGGAGAAATAGATTCATTTTCATTTTCTAGGATGAGCTTTGAAGTTGTTGAGGAAGGATAATTAGTTTCCCTCTTCAAAGTATTTTCTCACATCGTTTTCCTGGAAACGACAATTGGGCAGTGCCCCAGGTTGGCAAATCTAGCCATAGCCTGATGAATACAATTCTGAATGCTGTCCTTGAGTCTGTGCAGTTTCCATGGATCAGAATACCATTTTGCTCAATTAATAGTCATGAATTTGGAGGGAAGACAATTTTTTTTGTTTCTTTGACTTTCAAAATCCAGATTGGAAAAAGATAGACCTAGAATTCTTATGGTAAAAGCAAAAATCAACTTTGAAGGCCACATGTATACTCTCTCCCTGAATACATTGAAGGCTTTTGTGAGGATTCCTGATTGAGAAAAGAAAGACATCCTGAGACACTGACTGAGTTCTGAGGCAGGACTAGGGGAGATTTAATGTGAAATTCCCAACTTGAGGAAACTCAACTATATATTTAGTTTTGTACTTTGTTAAACTAATAAAACTAAAAAGAGGCAGGTTTTCAGACTTTAGACTGCATTTACAAACTGTTTTTGGTTGGGTTTACATGGTATTCCTTTCAGGAAAATTCACCTTTAAATTGTCCTTCCCTCCTCACCCCCATGGTTATGAATACTCCAGTCACATTTTATAGATGTTATTATTTTGTCTAGACGTGTGATTTCTTTCCCTTAGGGAACTTCCAATAAAGAAATTCCCTTTTTTCATACACATCAGCATCATCTGTATTTTGTAATCATAGAGTTCCTAGGTCGCTGAGAAGTTAATTGACCTACCTCTGGTCACAGAACCAGCACTATGTGTAGGAGGTAAGACGTAAGGCCGGGTCTCCTTGACAGTGAGGGTCACTCCCATCTGCTACTGCCTCTTTTAACAGTACTTTAAAAAATAATAAAAATGTTTTCAAAAAAAGACCAAACAGTGTTTTCTAGATTAGGACTATGATGAAAATTCTGGAAAACTTTCCACCAGTGAAGAATGAATGACCTCATCTGGAGATGGCCTTAATTTGCCCAAGGTCACATAATCCATGTGTGTCAGAGATAAAATCTGGATCTGGATCCAGGTTTTCTTGACTCAGAGACTGGATTGCTTTGTTACTCTGTACTTCTTCCATTTGTTGTTGTTGTTGTTGTTATTATTATTATTATTATTAATGATTATTTTCCTATAGTTATGCTTCAATATTTCAAGGATCTATATGGGTCCCTTTCACCAGTGAAGATCACATCCTTCCTATTCCTTAGGGGGTCATAATGGGTTGAAAAATTTCATCACTTCCAGACAAACTAGTGACGAGTTTTTCCAAACTTAGTGAGGCTGAGAGTCAAGTGACATACCCTGTTTCCTCTCTTTCCAAATAGAGAGTTCTTCCCAATATGTGTGTTATTGGATGACATACTCAGAGACTTTCCAGCCTGGCAGGAATTGCCAGAAGTAACACTCTCCTTTCATATCCTATGAAAACTCAGGATTGCCTCTATTCCCTGAGGAGACATCAGGGTGACATTGGCTAGCTGGGTGATTCTGGCCAAGGCACCACCTCTCTGGCATGCACTCTTCTCATCTGTAAAACAAGAGGGTTGGACCTGCTAACCTCAAAGGTCCCTTCCAGCACTAAATCTAGGACCCTCTGGACTCACATAGAGTACATCAAGGTACGTAGAATGCCTTTCTCACAACAACCTCATAAGGAAGGTTGGTTCAGTATTATTCTCCCTATTTTACAGATGAAGACACTGAATGTCAGAGAGGCAAGAGGCTATTGAAGAGGTCATCTATGACTAATTTACTGATGCCTGTAAAAGTTTCATAAGCTAAATAGTATTCTTACTATGGCATTGTTAGCATTCTAAGAATCCCTTTCAATCACATTAATTCCTAGGATCTTAAGTTTAGAATTGTAAGAGGCATTACTTGTCATCTAGCCCACTCTTATTTCATGAGAAAATTGCATTCCAGAGAAGTTATTTGTTTCATGTGAGCAGTAAGTGGCCAAAGCCATGAGTTCATTGTGAGTCCCTTTTGTTGTTGCTGTTGAGTCATTTCAGTTGTGTTTGACTCTTTGTGACGCCATCTTGGCAGAGATACTGCAGTGGCCCACCTTTTCTTCTCCAGCTCATTTTACAGATGAGGAAACTGAGGTAAACAAGGTTAAGTGATTTGCCTGGGGTCTCACAGATAGTAAGTGTCAGAGACCAGATTTGAACTTAGAAAGATGAGTCTTGCTGATTCCAAGCTCAGTGTGCTGTTCACTGAGCCACCTAGCTGCCCCTGTGAGTCCCTTTAATTGTGATTAAAGGAAATATAGCTATAAAAAGTGGATGCCCACTCAGGGTTCTTACAGCAAACAATCGATAACCAATTGTTTGGTATTTTGAAAAGGAGATTCTAGTTCAGCCCTAGTTAGACCAGAAGGCCTCTGAGATTCTATGGTTCTCTGAACTGTCATTAAAAGATTCTATAATGAGACTTACCTTACATGAATGGTATTGTATTATATGGATTATAATCTGGTTTTATAATTATTTCTGCTCCCCTTCACTTAGGTGGAAATTTATTTGCATCATTTTATCCGAGATCACATTATAAACATTTTTATATATCTGTCTATCCCAGTATCATGCAAATTTGATCACAGTTACCCCAGTGGTAAAGGAGGGTTGAACAATCAAGTTAAGAAGGAAGTCTTTATAAATGTCATTTGGAATACTCAGACATAAGATCATGAGATTCACAGATCATCTAAACTAGTCCTCTACTGTTACAGATGAGGAGACTGAGACGCAGAAAATTTAAATAATTTGCTCAGAGTTCCACTAGGTAGGAAATAGCAGATCTCCTCTTTCCCAATAAGAGAGTCCTTTCTATTATGGTCTACTGCTTCAACAACTCACATTCATATTATACTTAAAGTTTTACAGAGGCTTTTCTTACACCAATTTGTGAAATGAGCAGTACAAATATTATTACCTCCCTTTTGCAGGTAATGCAGCTGAGGCACAGAGATTAAATGATTTGCCCAGGGTCACACGGCTAGTCAGTCTCGAAGTTTACTCCTGAACTTAGTTCCTCTGACTCTTAAGACCAGTAGTGTCAAAGTAGACGGCTTTATTTTTAGTCCTGGAAGTAGAGGTGAAAGCTTACAGTAGACACTGCTATTTGTGAAATTCAGGAAAGGAATCATGTCTTATACTTGTGTCCATTATTTATGTATAGAAGATGGTCAAAAAGTTTTGATGGGACAGTCACTAACTGGTCACTAGAAAAGTCTACACACCCATACTTCCTTACCAAAAATGTACCTGCTATTGTTCCATATTATAGAGGCAGAAACCATACTTTCAGAGTAAATTCCCTGGTTTTTATATGGGTCTGAGCTTATTTTATACTAGAGATTAAGCCACCTAAGGAAAGATACAAGCATCCTGAAAGATGCAGATTGAGAGTTTAGCAAGAGCTCTTATTGAAAAAGAGTCTTCCATTGCAGGATTTAAGATGATAAAGAATCTCAGAGCCCATCTAGCCCAACTCCATATTAAAGAGGAAGACACTGGGACTTGTAGAGGTTAAGTTGTGTGCTCATGATTACAAAGGCAGTAAATAGTAGAAATTCAAACCCCAGGGCTCTTATTTTAAATCAGGAGTTCTTCTCACTATCTTCCTCCAACTCAATAAAAATTATTTCAGAGGGGAACACATTCCAATAAGGCCCTGATTCAGCTATTGTGTTCAAAGTGAGCCTTGTTAAAGCAACAGATTCAGACTCAATTGAGAGCTGGTCAGTGAGCATTTGTTAAGCTCCTACTATCTGCAGTCCATCTGCTAAACTTTGGGGACACAAAAAAAGGCAAAAGGCAGGCCTGCCCCCAAGGTACTCACAGCCTGAGAGTTAAGTTAAAGTATAGAAATGCTACTCCCAGATTATAATTTCTCCCTTGCTTCTACACATACATAAGGCATAAAATTTCTTAAAAGTAGGGATTAGGTTTATTTACTGAAATGAATGTTGTATGAAATGTAGTCGACCCAAAGAGAAATTGGTTTCTGGGTGCCCAAAGCATCCAAAATTGTCTTTCTATTTAGTTTAGGAGGTTCTTTCACCCTTACATATTTGTCCAGGTTCTTCTTAGGCGAGGCTTAATCTTCTTTTGAAATTTTACCTAGCTGTGTAATAATGTCTGTCTATTGGAAGTTTATATTGATTCCAACTCTCTAATGAGATATCTTGGCCTAGGTGTTAAATCTTCATCATTACCTAGGTCTCTAACCATGGGCAGGGGTAGGAAGAATCATTTATTCTTTCAATGCCTTCATTTACATTTTTGGTAAGGAAGTATGGGTGTGTAGACTTTTCTAGTGACCAGTTAGTGACTGTCCCATCAAAACTTTTTGACCATCTTCTATACATAAATAATGGACACAAGTATAAGACATGATTCCTTTCCTGAATTTCACAAATTGAAAGTTTGGGGACCATTGGTAGGATTTGACAGAGGACTTCTGCTTTTGCTTCCCACCAAAGGCAGCCATCAGCTCTCTGTAGTTTAGGGGAAAGATTTGTGGCTTCTGGCGTATTCTCTTTTCTTTCTCACCTCAGAACATATTTGTACATTATTATAGGATCCTGTCTTACTTGATAAAGGTAACTGGATTCCACCCTCCCCAACAAAAAAGGAAGTGCAAGTGATGAAAGTAAAGTAAGGGGGCATATTCTCTTCTCACTGAGCTCTGTAGCATTAACATTAATGGGAGTTATGAGTGCATCAAGAAGAAAGTATATCCCTAAGATGTAAGGGCTCCAGCCAGTTGAAATTAGCCTTTGTGGGTCTCCTGTGTGCTGCAGTACCGAGGGCTAATTCTTATTCCTTTTCATCTTTTGCCTTTCTTCACTGGGCACTGACTGGATCATTAGGCATTCTGTTCCTCCCCTTCTAGAGAGCACAGGCTCCAATCCTGCCTGGCCCAATCAGGGACTTGAGAGTAGAATGTCTCCCAGTTGTTCTAATGTGGGACCAAGAAAGTATTATAGTTAGGGGGTAGGCAGGGGAGTTGGTTTTCTCTCTTTCCTGACTTATGGGATAGTTGTGAACGATGGATCTCAGTTCAATTGAGACCTTATTGTTTCTTCTCGAAGTTTTTCTTTTCCTTTTCCACTGTGCATTTTATGGATAGGGCCATGAGTGTCTTTAACTAGTTACAGGAACAAGTCTCTGTTATCCCACAAGGAAAAGGGAAGAAAGGAATCCAAAATGTACTAGTAGTTGGAAAAAACAAATCTTCAATCAATGAGGGAAATTAATATCTTAGGTTAACTTTGCCAATCAACTTTGGGTTTTTCTCAGTAATGTCCAATATTGAGTTTTTCATATGGACGGAGGTCACTGGTTATTTGTCTTGCCCCATCTTATCCTTCATGGTATTATCTGTTCATTGTTTTTGTTTGTAGGAGTTTCTCTCTACCTTTGCCTTGACTTCATGAACAAGTTTCCTTCCATTATACTTACTAGCTCTAACCCTGGGCTGATCCCTTAATTTCTCTGGGCTTTAGTTTCATCATTTATTGAGAGGGATGTAGTAGATGACCTCTGAGACTCCTTACAATTCTAAATCTATGGTTCTATAAAGAATGTTTATTTCTTTCCTTTTTTGTAATTTTGGGACAATAGAAATTTCATTTTGACAAATCCCATTGCTGGACGATCTCAATGAACCAACTTCTTGTATAGGTAAAAGGTCGTGCTCTAATTTTTCTTTCCTCCAATGAATAATAATCATCATGCTGATATTTGAGGGAGAGAGAAGCTTCATGTGAAATTGTGCATTCCCCTACCTCTTCTTTTCAAAAAGGGTAATAGGTCCCATGTGGATGCAAAGAAATGTGACTTTCTATTTCTGTAAACTTTGCTTCCTAAAACCTTTAGAAAAACTGAAATTTGGACTTTCAGATAAAATCTGATCCTAAAGCAAGTCTTAAATCTTCCTTCTCCTCTGATAAATAGTGCACTAGCAGCTCTGAACCTGAACAAAATGTTTCCCCAAATCCTGTTGCTCTGTTTGAGCATCTGAATTTTAGTGTAATTTTTAGGTAAACTACTCTTCAGAAAGACACAAATGGAAGATGTTAAGGGACCATCTCTTAATTCCCATGCCATGAATTATGAACCACACATGCCTTTATCATGTAGTTTGCCATCACCAAGGATGACATATATTCTGATGCTTAGCCCTTTAAATACAACAAACAAGCAATTTGTGATCAAGTACATTTGATAAGAAAGAGAATGAGCTTTCTAAGGTTATTCATGGGTCTCCCTGCCCCCAAAATGCTTGTCTTGCACTGCATTTTGCCTGAAAGAGTTAATTTAATACCCTAAATATCCCATTATTCCCATTGAAGCTATTTAGATAATAGGAAGAATGTAGGCTGAAAAATCCACATAGAACCAGTCAAGATTTTTTTTCCCTTAATTCAACAAATTGCCTAGCATGCTCCATATCTATACATTGTACACAAAAGACAGGGGGAGAACCCAAAAGCTAAAAGGATTAATGTCCCAGAGAGAATTCTAGAGGTAAAACCCATACTACCTCTCTCTGTCTCTGTCTCTCTGTCTCTCTGTCTCCCTCTTCCTGTCTCTTTCTGCCTCTCTGTCTTTCTTTCTCCCTCTGTCTCAGTATTTCTATCTCCATCTCTGTTTCTCTGCCTCTCTGTCTTTACCTCTATCTCTGTCTTTCTTTCTTCGTGTATCTCAATTTCTCTGTCTTTCAGTCTTTGTCACTCTGTCTCTGTCTCTCTGTTTTTCTCTGTGTGTTTCTTCCTCTCTGTGTCTGTCTTCTTTTTTACTATTTGATATATAATAATAGAAAGGGATAGTTTATGTCCAGATCTTTCAAGCTTTCCCAATTATGATAACTTCAATGCTACTGCTGCCTTTAGGAGAAACTAGCCATCTTCCTTAAAAACATGACTCATTTTCCTGTAATGTTTGTTTTTCAGCTATCCATCCGTACTGGTTGTCCATTAAAATAAATCCTGCATTTTTTTCAAACTGAAGATGCTTAATTTTTGCTTTTTAGGAAAAAAAACTTCATTGATGTTTTAATGTCTGAGTTAAATGGCCACATTGTATTACTCTATAATGATAAACGAGATGATTATTTTACATTTTATGAAAATATATTTAAATTAGTTCATTTAGCCTAATGCAATCTATAAAAAATAAGCTTTAAGAGAGATGAAATCAATTAAAAATAAATGAAATCATATCTTTAAAAAATTAATGTTGAGTTATTGAGTGAAATTAATTTAATTACCCTGCCTGAAATGTGTGGCCAGGGAGCCCGAGCCCTGTGACCTCTCCTGGGAAAATGGCTTTGCACAGCCAAGGAAAGGCAGTAGCTAAGCTCCCTTTTACCATGAAAGCCCTTGCACTGTTCACTCTGGACTTTTCTAGAATTCATGTGAAGCCATTTCAGAATTTCTTCCCACAGCTGCCCACCACCAACATTCTCTCCTAGTGTGTGTGGTAGTTTGGAGAATGAGGAGTCTAACATGGTGTTAGTGCAGTTTGGTCCGAAGACACCTGCTGGTGATGATGAAAAAAAAAAGCTCTTGTCACATCTGAAGAACAGAGATGCCCCCCTACTTAACTGATCTATTCCCATGCACTTCTGATTGCATTCAAAAGTGACTGAACAAATCCAGCCGAGTTGTTTCTTTATCACTCCCCACACTCTGCTGTTACCTCTTCCTCTAAACCTGTTGTCTTTTCTACCCACCACTGGCACAGACAATGTTTTCACCTTTTCCAATTAGATCAACTTCCAAGCAGATGTTCTGTGGCAAAATTACAAAGCACCTATGTCACATTTTTAATTAATCAAACTCTCCCTTGGAGGGATTTTAGTTTGCCTGTTTTTAAAAGATATCGTCATTTAAAAAAATATTTTTAAAGATCTGCTAGTTTGTTTGCCATGTGTGAGTTCAAAGTAAAAATACCTTTTTAAGTGTGGCATCTCATTTAGGGACAACTTTGACATTTGTGGAAAAGCAATTAAAAGCAAGAACTTCTCTCTGCCAACAGAGCAAAAGTCTATGGTTTCTGTCCTTTTGTTTTTGTTATATGTGGTATTGTATTCTTTCTCCCAGAATGGGGAACTCTTCCTAGCTAAACTGAAGAGAACAACCAAATGAAATAACTAAAGAAGAGTATTTGAAAAAGCTAAAGAGACTTTACTGTTTTCTAATTCTTTCTGCAGTTTTCTTTGTCTCTTAAACTCAGAAACAATTGAGATGGAAAATCCCAAGATGCCCAGAGAAATTATGTTCTTCTCCTTTGGGAGGGGAAGGAAGAATGGCAGGGGGTAGAAATCTAGTTCTATCATAGTGCTTAATAAAGTTGAGGTAGATTTGCATGGAAAAATTAAGAAGTATGAAGAGGCAACTTGAAATAGTAGATAGAGTGTTGGATCGGGAATTAGGAAGACCGAGGTTGAAATTTTACTTCCCACACTCCCTAATTGTAAGATCATGGATAATTTTTTTCCCTCTCTGAGCCTCTGTTTTCTCATGTGTAAAATGGACATTATAGTACCTATCTCACAAGGTTGTTGTGAGGCTCTGTTGATTTAATGTTAATAAAGTGCTTTGAAAGCATTAAAAGACCACATGAATGTCACTTAGTATTCTGCCTAGTAGAATGTAAACTTCTTGGGGAAAATAGCTTTCTCTTCCTTCCTTCCTTGCTTTCTTCCTTCCTACCTACCTTCCCTCCTTCCATTCTTTTTCATCCTTCCTTGCTCTCTTTCCTCTTCTCTTTCTTCCCTTATTTTTTCGTTCTTTTTTCTTCCTTTTTTCCTTCCTTCCTCCATTCCCTTTTCTTTCCTTCCTGTCTTCTTTCTTTTTCTTTCTTTCTTTCTTTTTCTTCCTTCCCTTCTTTTTATTTTTCTTTCTTCTTTTTGTCTTCCTTCCTTCCTTTCTTTTTCTTCCTTCCTTCTTTCCTTTCTTTCTTCCTTCCCTTCTTATTTTTCTTTCTTCCTTTTCTTCCTTCCTTCCTTCCTTCCTTCCTTTCTTCCCTTCTCTTTCTTTCACTCTTTTTTTCTTCTTTCTTTCCTTTTTTTTTTTTAGAAATTGTTTCATTCTAAGCACATTAGCACCATACCCTATACACAGGGGAATAGAGAAGGCTCCTATGATTTCACTGATATAGGGAAATCCCAAGAGAAGCAGCTCTCTCTATCAGTGTGGGTCAGCACCTTCTCTGGAATTTAGAGCCTTACAGAAGGACCTAGAGCATTGAGCCCATACTGCTGGTTCCAAGATAAACTTTCTCTATGCTGCTTCATGCTGCCTCTCCGTAAGTATGTAGCAGGTGCTCAATAAATGCTTTTTGTTTTGAATTGGCTTTGATTTGCCCAAAGCTACACCAAAGTTGGTGACTAGCACAAATTTGTTGTACCCTTGGTCTTTAATTTTCTTTTCTAATTATGGAGGTATGGTAACAGGAATATTAGGAGTTCTCTCAAATGAAGACAAACATCTAATCTGATATTGAATGATGTTTGAGGCTTTCCTATGGGGCAAGTGTAGGATGAGGATTAAAATTTTGTCAGTCCTGGAGCTGCTTTGAGGTAACTTATCAGTGTAGGAATGATAGACACATCCTCCTGGGAAAAGCAAGGACTTTAACAGGGTGGAAAAAGAAAGCATTTCTCAGGGCACTGGAAAACAGAGGCAAACATGTTTGTTCATTGATGGAAATGACTGGTCAATTGTAAACAAGATGTTTTATGGAGGCTTTAAAATGAACTATGTACAATTTTCATTGCTTTACCTTTTAAAATAAAACTCTGCTAAGCCATGGTAGTAGGCAGGCTATGTAGTATAATGGAAAGAGCTCTGGATTTGTGGTCAGAAGACCTGGGTTCCAGTGCCAGCATTCCTTCTTTACAACCTTGATGATTTGGGACTGGAAATCTTCTAAAGCTCTATATCTGATCCTAATGGTAAAAGTGGTCTAAGAAATGCCTTGAAGACTCAGACCTTGGCTCCTACTTTAATTACTGTGACCCTCATCCGTCCACATGTCATAAAAGTAAGATGGTGAGCAAAAAAATTTCAAAAATCTACATTTGCATTAGAGGTCAAAAGCCTAATTACAGGCAGCTGTGAAGCACAGTAGATAAAGTGCTGGGTCTGGAATCAGGAAGAATCATCTTCCTGAGTTCAAATCTGACTTCAGATACTTATCTAAATGGCCCTGGGCAAGTCACTTAATCCTGTCTGCCTCAGTTTCTTCATCTGTCAAATGAGCCAAAGAAGGAAATGACAAACCAGTCCAGTATCTCTGCCAAGAAAACCCCAAATGGAGTCATGGAGAGTTGGACACCACTGAAAAGTGACCACTGAACTGTTCTTATTCAACAATTTTGTTCCTCCCTGAACCAATGGACCTTCTAATTCTTTGGACTTTTGTCCATCTGGACCTGCAGAACCTGTCAATTGCTCTCTAATTGTTTGAACTTCTTAGACTTAGGATTCTGCTTTCTTGCTTGGATCTAAGTATTCATTTGTTCTTTCCAATATTAATTAATATCTTGGTTTCTCCTCATTGTTTGCCTAGACCTGAGATGCCTATTTAACTAGATTTCTAGTCCTTTCTTTTTATGGCCTGCTTTATTCCAGAGCTGGCCAGGCCCCAGGATGACTTATCTGGACCCCAACCAAAAGTATTGTGAGCTAATATAACCAATATACCTTTTAACTTTCCTGTGGAGTGCTATCTGTGCTCCCATACTTATCACACCAGCTATACTATTGCCTGGCAGGATTGATGAAATCTTGGAGATGTTATATGATTTTGTTAGTCAATTCTTGGTTTTTCAATTCTACCTATACATCTGCCCCGCTTAAGAAAGGCAGGTGGACCTCATCCTCCGCCTTTGCATGGAGCTCTCTCTTAACTGTGTACTTCTGTTTATCAGGACAAATTACTCAGTTCTAGAATGGTAGAATTGGTCAGTATTATAATATATACCTTAAGTTTATCAATCAATCAACAAGCATTTATCAATCATCCGTCATATGCCAGGTACTACAATGAGCTTTGGAGTTGTGAAGGCAAAACTGAAAAAATCCCTACCTTCAAGGTGTTTATATTCTTTTTTTAAGTTAATTGATTTATTTTTAATTTTCACCATTCACTTCCATAAGTTTTAAATTTTATCCCCCTTCTTCTCCCCTCCTTAAGGTGGTGCACAGTCCAATACAGACTCTACATATACATTCCTATTAAACATTTTCACATTAGTCATGTTGTATAGAAGAATTAGAATGAATTGGAGTGACCATGAGTAAGAAAAACCTAAAACAAAACAACAAAAAAGAAAATGGTCTGCTTTGATCTGCATTTAGACTCCATAGTTCTTTTTGTAGATGTGGATAGCATTTTCCATCATAAGTCTTTTGGAGTTTTCTTAGATCCTTGCATTGCTGAGAAGAGCAAAATCTGTCAGTCATTCATCACATACTGTGGCTATTACTTTGTACAGTGTTCAAGGAATTTACATTCTAATGGAACAGACAACCTTGTGTTTGTATATTTATATAGAGATAAAAGAGTATAGCTAAGATGTAAAAGAATTTTAAAAGTAATGCAAGATCCGATATAGTTTGAGGATGGAGTTCATTTGTAGCTGTGGGGATCAGGAAAGGCTTCAGAGATGAGGAGGGAGGCCATTCCAGGCTTGGGGGACATCTGATACAAAAGCAGATATTCAGAAGTTAGAGCATCATGTATGATGAACAAAAGGAGACCAGCATGACTGTATTACAGAGTACTTTGAAGGGAGAAATGTGTGAGGAGACCATGACTATACGAAGGGGGCAGATAGTAAAGTGATTTAAATATCAGGCATGTTTCTAGTTGATCCCAGAGGTCACAGGGAATCACCGCGCTTCATTAAGTATGCATGTGACAAGGTCAGATTGGCGCTTTAAGAAGATCACTTTGGTGGCCTTAAGCCAGGAACACAACATTGGGTTGTAAATTCTGCCTCTGACACCTACTGTCCGTGTGATCTTGGGCAAGTCCCTTAATGATTTAATGCTCTGGGCAACTCCATGAGACTTTAAGTTGTGACAAAGGTACACAGCCTATATTACAGAGGGAGTTTCTTTATTGGGAATTCCCAACATCCATGATGTCACAGATATGAGTACTAGTCTTATCTCTTTCACATTCTGTGTATAGCAGAAGGTCTTTACCTTTTTTTGTTTGTTTCATGGGCCCTTTTGATAATGTGAAGTTTGTGGATCCCTTCTTTGAATAATGTCCATGTGTCCATAAAATGAAATGCAAAGTATAACGAGGGAAAGTCAGCTAGAATCTAAGCATTTACTATGTGCCAGGCATTGTGCTAAGTGCTGGGGAACCAATTATATTGACATTCAAGTACCAAAATATTTTTTGAGGTGGGAAGGTAAGGCAGTTGGGATTAAATGACTTGCCCAAGGTCACACAGTTAGTTAAATGTCAAGCGTCTGAGGCCGAATTTGAACTCAGGTCCTCCTGACTCCAGGATTGTTGCTCTATTCACTGCACCAACTTGCTTCCCCGTCAAAATATTTGTTCAAAAAAGGTTACAAACCTTAGATTAAAACCCCCTGGTGCATTAATTGACTGCCAGTTGACTAGATACACCCAGGGAAATGTCCTGTCTACACTAGGAAGAACAAGATCAGAGCCCACATCTCCAAAATCTCCAAGTTTGACCCTTCATACTCCTCAAGGTCTTTAGCCACAATCAACTTTTAAGCCTCCATTAACTTTATTAATGTTAGTTGTATGAAAGCAGGACCATTCCTGTGGATGTTTAAGAGACACCCCTAGTCTTTTGTGACTTTTAGCATCCCTTCTAGGTCCCATGAATATTTTCATTTGAACTTAATCTGGATCCCAAATTTGCCAATGATTCTTGCAGTTTTGTGAGCAGGATCTTCAACTTCCTCAAATTTTCCTACTATCAGAGAATTCACTGATAGGCTTCTAGCCCCAAGCCGAAGAATGAATGAAAAAGCCTCTATTAAGGCATTACTATTATGCCCAAGAATCAACTGTCTATAAAGTATGAGGATTTTTAGGGCATTTTTAAAAAAGGAACCCTAAATATTATTCCCCGCAAACTTCCAAGATAATATACTCTAGACCTCTAGTTTTCAGGTCACTTCTGAGCATGCTTATTTCTTATTGAGGCTCTAATTAGACACTTTATGTGAATCCCTCCAAGACAACTTTCAGAGGCTTCATGCATTCCTCCATGTTTCAGGCAAGTTCACTGTTTTTATAGAAAAGGTCAGAGGACTGCCTTTCCCAAAATTCACTGTGAAAAGTAGGTGCTGAATCCTTCTCATCCTAAAGGGATTCTAACATCTGAAAGAAAGTTGAGAGTTCAACTAGAATTATAATTTTGACATAAACAATTCGTTCTAGACAAATAGTGTCAAAAAGTGAAAAATAACTTATGAGCAATTCAAATATTATGTTATTTGAGTTATATAATGTCCCAGGAACCTCCCAACATTTTATTAATGTCTTTAGCAGTTCCTGTGGACATTTTGTAGTCACATGCTTTGAGAATCTTTTAAGATTCTTAGAGGAAGAAGAATCATTATAGCCATCTAGTTCAGTCCACTCCCCAATGCAGGAATCACTTCTGCAATGTCTCTAAAAAGTGATTGTTCAAACTTTGAACATTTCCAGTGGCAGGAAAGGAAAACACTAACTTTCAAAAGAACTCACTCATTTGGGGGTATATGAGTATTTAGGGAGGACTAGCACTTCTGGCATAAGGGCTTGCCAAGCCCTTTTCAGGGTTGCTCATTCACCTTTGGTGTCCACCTGTCACCCAGCTTTCACCTGTAGCTCCAAGAAGCTGTGCATGTGCAGTGACCACACCCCAGTAAAACCATTTTAGCAGATGGGCTAAGCCAGATTGAAGGTGACTGACTGGGCTCTGACTTGTCAGTGAGTTAGAGGGATATCTACCCTAAGCATGTGAAGACATTCCCCGGCAGAATGGGCATATGAGAAGAATTTGTTTCATCAGCCATGAAGGAGGCTGAAGTAGGCATTATGGAGTTCTTAGAGCTTGGTCAGACATCAAAAATGCTAAGTTCATTCAGTACATCCTGGGCCACAGCCAATAGTGCTGACTTTTGTCCTGTCACTGGACTTGGATGACTCAGGAAGAGAGGCTGACAAGTTTATGCAACTACACTTCACTTAAATACAGTTCATGAGAAGGCTTAAGATACAACCCCATGATGCCATTGGTTCTCTTTGAAGGTGAAGGACAAACAATAGCAACAAGAATTACAGTTAGATTCTTCCGTATTTTGTGTCAAAATATACCTATTATAATATCTATCCATTGGCATGTAGAATTCCGGGACTGGAATAAAATGCATCCTTCTCCTGCATGATACCCCTTTAGATATTTGAAGCTGATGATCATGTTTTCTATAAGTTTTCTTATTTCTAAATCAAATATCCCCAGTTCTTCTATTATTTATTCCTCATAAGATTAGGTTTCTCTTTTTCTTTCTGGTTGCCTTTCCTGGATAGGCTCCAATATGTCAACATCCCTCTTAAAATATGGAGCCCAGCACTGAATATAGTAGTCAATGTGTGGTCTGCCCTGCAGAGAATATAGTGAGGCTGTACCTCCTTCTGAAAACTATAAAGCAATAAATCCAGCCTAAGAGTGATTCCTTCCCCACTAAGCAACAAACACCAACAACAATAACAACAATAATCATGTAATACAGCCATATTACTGTCAACCCATCCTGAGCTATTAACTCATTTTTAATAACTTTTTTCCATATTCCATAAATATATTCAATCTGTGCTAGATTGGAGTAAGTTTTCTGTGGTAAACTTTAAGCCGATGAGTTAGACTTTGATTACTGGCACAATTACAGAACTCAGCATTAAAGAGAAGGTCAATAAATATCTAGATCACCAAGAGTCAGCACCGCTTTATCAAGAACAGGAAGGACATGGCAAACTGATCTCATTTTTCAGGAACTTTACTTTCATCCCAGTATTAACTAATCCCATTAACTCTCCTTGGTGCCTCCCTAGACTAAGAATCTGCCTTTGTTGTTGTTATTGAGTCATTTTCAGTTGTGTCTGACATTTCACAATCCATTTGGGGTTTTCTTGGCAAAGATAGTAGAGTGGTTTGCCATTTCCTTCTCCAGCTCTTTTTTTTTTTTTTTTTTTTTTTTGCTTTTTGGAGGGGGAGGGCAGGGCAATTAAGGGACTTGCCCAAGGTCACATGGCTAGTAAGTGTTAAGTGTCTGAGGCTGAATTTGAACTCAGGTCCTCCTCCTGCTCATTTTACAGATGAGGAAACTGAACAACTGAGGGTCAAGTAGCTTGCCCAGGATCACATAGCTTAATAAGTGTCTGAGGCCAGATTTGAACTCATCAAGATGAGGCTTCCTGATTCCAAGCCTAAAGCTCTATCCACTGTACCGCCTAGTTGTCCCCATTATGCCACATGTATGCCTAAATCTAAGACTAATCTATAGACTTTTCAAAGAAAAAGAAAATTCCACACTGTGTCTCAGTGACCACCTTCTTATGAGTATAAATTCCTAATTGACTATGACATCTAAGCGTGCAAGGTCTTTCAAACATTGATTTTTATCCAAATGTCTAGTTCAGAAGGTCACTAATTTAAAACCTTCTTTAAAAAAAAAAGGAATGTGAATGTCCAGGATTTATTATGAATTCTTAGTCACTGTATCCTATTTATTTTGGGAGATGAGGAACAGAATGTAGAAGACCAAGCCTATTTCAGTGGGTGTTATATTCAACTCAGATTTGTACCACTCGGTCTTGTTCATTTCAGCCAACAGCGAAAGCGATTGACAACAGTACATCAGAATTTCCCTGTCTCGCTTTTTCTGAACTTCCTCTTGCTTAGATTTTCCTCTCTAGAGGAGAAAGCAGTCAGCCCATTCAGTGGCCTTCAATTGTTCTTGTACTCTGCTAATTGCAAAACTCCAACTAAAAATAAATACTTTGCCATGAGTCAGTAAATGGAATACATTAATAAAGCTTGAGTGTTTGGCCCTCTCCCAGATTCTAAAACTTCATCATGTTGCTTGCAATGACGGCTTTGAATTTCTGTTTAGTGTAAAGGAAAATTACCCTATACAGCCTTTAACTCCCAAAGGCATATCCCTAAAAGCCTTATTCGAACTTCTGAGGTGCCTGGACTAGTATTTGAGCTTAGAAAAGCTTTTGGCAAATCCCAGTGAAATTTTCTGACAGATTCATCTTTTAGCCTTTGGGAAAGTGAAGGTGCTGCAGGCAAGATATTTGATTAATGCCACAAAAAAAAGTGTTGCTGGCACAGCTGGTATGTTGGGAGAAAAATTCATCACTAACTCTAAAACTGCCATGTAATTTTCTACCAACAGTTCTTTTCCTTACTTGACAGAAGATTTGCACAGGACAAACTAGCCTGACAGGGGACAAGCCAGCCAGCTGTTGAGGTATCTCTAAACATGACAGATAACTATGTTTTAACTCAGATTAATTCACTTATTACAGGTAGACCTAAATCACTGGTCATTGTCAAATCAGTTGTCACCACCAGCAAATCATGTCAGATTTCTGAACAAAAATATTTCCAGTTTTAAACAGTTGCTCTAACCTTGGCCCTTGCATGCTGAGAGAGTGATTCCAACAAGAGGCACAGTCCTTCTTGCCAAGGAAAGCAGCACAATGAATGCCCAACCCTGCTCTGGCAACATCCAAGTCATTTGTTTTTTGTGGGTCCAGAGGGAACAGAGAATGGGAGAGTTCAGATTCTGGAAATTAGAATTGGCCTTTTCCACGTCTTTCCCAATACCCCTCCAACTATTTCCCTTTGCTTTCCTGTGCTACTCTACAAGGTATTTGTTGCTTTGGACCCAACCAGCAATGGGAAACAAAGTAAAACACGCACACATACACACACACACACACACATTTCAATAATAAGGATGTTGGCAAGATAGCAACCCAAATGACTAATTAACAAACTTCTTCTGCAAGCTGGCATGGAGTTCATTCCTGCTCATCCTGGGGACTAGTATTAAATATATTTATTTGTCCATTATCTCAAATCCCACAAGACTAGTAACTATTTCACAAAATCAGGACAACAAATGGCCCACTATGTGACAACCCTCAAGAAAAGTGTCAAAAGCAAATACGCTAAGGAAAGAGAATTTCCATCTTTGTCTGAGGTTAGGAATGAGTATTGGACAGATTTGTCCAAGTACCCTCAGTGTCTGTATTATGGAGAGAGGCATGGTGATGAGTCACAGGGCCAAACATTCTATGGGGGTCTGAAGTACTAAATTTATTCAAATAGCACAATTAATTGAATGGCATTCACTCCATTAACAAGAAATACATCTGTGTTATACATGTACACATACACTCCTTCATAACTTGTGTTCTTCAATACTAACATTCCTAGTTCTCATTTTTATGCAAGAAGGGAGTTTCTGAAGTTATTAGAGCTGTGTTTTTCTCTGATCCAAAAGATTAATCCATTAAGCCAAGCAGTACAGCCAGCAAAGAGCAGCTTTGAGCAGTAGCCATGAGGATTTCATCAGCCTTCCTCCCCTGTTGAGGCTGCCCACAGAAAGTAGAAGCAAGAAGAAGGAGAATTCCAAGGTGATGATTCCTAGAGAAAGAAAGAAGAGCTAGGAGGGAGCATCTCATGGCAGAGCAGTGTGACTTCAAAGGTTCTAGTGTTCCTAGAAGGTGCTAGTAGAGAAGGTCTTATGTGTGCTATGGGACTGTGGGCTTTCAGAGGCCTTGAACTCAGGAAACACTGAAGGATTAGGACAAGATTCTGTTCCAAGGTCATTGATACTTGCAACTTTGACAACATCACTTGAATCTTTCTCTGTTCTCTTAGTGGTGTCTGGTCAGAAGTTTTCCTGGTTATCCTTCCATGTGCTGTATATTCGATCCGTATAACAGCCCTGGCAAGTAGGTGCTGTTATTATCATTCCCCCTTTTACAGACCAGAAACTAAAGCTGAGAGAGTTTAAGTGACTTGACCAGGGTCACACAATCAAGTGCTTAAGGCAGAATTTAAACTCAGGGCCTCTCTCCTCCTACCTACCTGACTACAACAATGGACTGGATCACTGATTGCTAATTAAAGAGCATTTCATTGTGAGGTAAGACCCACTGAGCAGATGCCTATTATAGAAAATTTGAACTTTCAGATCCGTAGATTTGAATCTAGCTTACACTGCCTTTGACATAGCATCTTTTGCTTAGCATTACTCTTGCAGAGTAATCTGAAATTCTGAGGCAGAAAGGGGCAGCTACGTGGCACAGTGAATAAAGCACTGGCCCTGGAGTCAGGAGGACCTGAGTACAAATCTTACCTCAGACATTTGACACTTACTAGCTGTGTGACCTTGGGCAAGTCACTTAACCCCTAGTTACCCTGCCCTCCTCCCTCCAAAAAAAGCAAGACAAATAAATAAAATAAAATAAATTCTGAGGCAGAAGAAGTTGCATATGAGGAATACTTAGAAGGCCAGTTTTATTGGAAAATGTATGAAGGGAACTAAAATTAAATAAGACTGAAAAGGTAGATGGGAATCAGACTGTGTGGGACTTTGAATGCCAGGTTAAGGATTTGGGGGGAAACATTTTTTTCCTAGAGTCAGTAGGGTGCCATTGAACATTTTTGAGTAGGAGAGTGACATGTTCAGATCTATTTTAATAAATAAAAAAAATTTTTACTGAGTACCTACTCCGTGCATAGCATTCTTAGATATTATGGGGGTGAAAGAAGTTTAAGATAAAGTCTCTGCTTCTACAGAGCTTACAGTCTTACTGGAGAGAAGAGATACTGTTTGTGTATGCATAAAGTTGAGTAGGAGTATTGGTCAATACATGCTCCAATGCTAATTGCACTGGAGTTCAGAATAAGATGATATCACTGTAGCCTAGTGTGATTGAGAAAGAGGTTTGGGGGCTGGGCAGGGGTAAGAAGAGGTACTGAAGTTGGTCTTTGAAGAATGGATGAAATTTTAAATGTTTGAGAGAAAGTGGGGTGAGTGTCATAGGCTGGTAGAACATAAAAGAAAACTGGACCTCTAGTAACTTGCTTGCTCTAGTACCTCCTCTTTAAAAATAATATAGGAGAAAAATAAATGAAAGAATCAATGAATGAGTGAGAAAGCATTTATTGTTGCAAGCAATATGCTAAGCGTTGGAGATACAGGTAGAAAAGAAAGGTAGTCCAGGCTCTCAAAGAACTCACATTCTAATTGAGAGAGACAACATATATAAGAGAGATAAGCTTTGGCATGGATGGCAAGGCCTGGAAGTCCTGGTAGTGCTGCAGCAGGGTAAATGGCTAGGCCTGAGCATACTTAGGAGCAGGTCAGGCGACTGTGTCCAGGATTATGGAGGAAATAGCAGTAGGATAGATGATAAGAGCTAGAAAATCTTAGAACATGGCAGAAGGGCAGATGATAAGCGCTGAATTCTCCTTCTTGCCAGAAGCAACTCAATACGATAGCCTCATGTACAACAAACATAGGATGCCAACTATTAGATTTTAAGTATTCCCTATTTAACAAATAGGAAATTAGAAGGCAGTCTGGGATAAATTAGATTTGCACCAACATTTTACACTGTATGCCATGGTAAGTTCCAAATGGATAGACAACCTAAATATTAAGGAGTGTATTATAAAAAAAATTATGAAAATGAAAGGAAGTTCCTTGCATAAGTATGACTAGAGGGAGAATTATTAACTATTAAATGCTCGTAGAAGAGATGTCCAATTTTGATTGAATAAATTGAAGTACTTTTGTATGACAAAATCGACAGCCAGAATTAGAGGAGGAGTTAATTAGGAAAACAGTCTTTGCAGCAAAAATATGTATTTGATATATGAGATATATAAGGAATCAATACAAATATACAAGAACGATTGAATAAGATTTGAGAACAAGAACCATCTCCCAATACATAATCAAAGGATATAAACAAGCAGTCTTCACAAGAAGACGTTCAAGTTGTCAGTACTCATATGAAAGAATGTCACAAACCACCAATAATCAGAGAAATAGAAATCAAAACACCTCTGAGATTTTGCCTTACTCCTATCTGATTATGAAATATGACAAAAGATGAAAATGGTAAATGCTTAAGGATATATGGGAAGATGGGTACCCTAACGCACTGCTGAGGGAGGTTTGAATTGTTCTAATGATTCTGAAAAGTTTGGAATTATACCATAATTTTCGCCTTGTACCCAGTGATACTGATACTAGCTATATACCCTAACAAAGTCGAAGGCAGGGCGTAAGGACCTACATATTTTACATACATATTCCATCCAGATATCTGTGTTCCTTCCTCCCTTCCTCTCTCCCTCCCTTCTTTCCTTCCTTCCTTCATTCTTTCCTCCCTTCCTCCCTCCCTTCTTTCCTTCCTTCTTTCCTTCCTTTGTTCCTTCCTTTGCTCCTTCCTTCCTCCCTCCCTCCCTTTATTTACTCTTTCTTTTATCCATCTATCCATCTATCCATCTAACTATGTATGTGTATGTCTGTCTGTCTATCTGTTCCAGGAGTGGGGAACCTTTAACCTCGAGGTCATATGTGACCCTCTCGTAGATCACAAAATGCACCCTTTGACTCTGTGAAGTTTGGATGCAGGCAAAGAGCTGCACTTGAGGACCTGGAGGCCGCATGTGACTTGAAAGCCACAGGTTCCCCATGCCTGACCTATACACACATATGTTTGCATGTATACACATATGTGTATATACATAAACACCCCAAGACTCTTTGACGTAACAAAGTGTATGTGTATACACATATATGTACATACACAGACACAGACACACACAGACACAGACACACACAGACACAGACACACACAGACACACAGACACACAGACACACAGACACACACACACACACCAGGACTTTTTGAACTACAAAAGAACTATAAGGAAAATTGGTGCCCATTGATTAGGGTAATGGCTCAGCAAGTTATTACATAATAAATGACGAAAAGAATTCAGAGAAACTTGGAAAAATGCATATAAATTGTTACAAAGTAAGTTACACCAGAAAAATAATTTATTTGATAACCAAAAAATGAAAAACAGAACGACATTGAAACACTTCCGATTTATGATCAATGCCGTGACTAATAATGGCTAAAGAAGTCTGATGTGAAGAATACCCTCTCCCTCTTAGTAAAGAGGTCTTAGACTGGTGCAGAATGAGGCATTTATTTCCAGATATGGCCGATATATTGTTTTATTTTGATTGACTATGCTTATCGTTATAAGGTAGAATTCTATTGAGGAAATGCAGTGTACATGGTTATCAGTGGGAAATGACAATGACAAAAAAAATGAAAAGAACATCAGTTAAACATCTTAAAACAATGATAATGTAGAATTTAAGACCCTCAAGCTTGAGCTCACATGATTATCTTTTACTTGTTTTGTATGCTCACAACAAATCCCAAATCAGGTTAGTCATTTATTTGATTCAAATTTGTATCTGACAACTTTGTACTGTTTATCCTTGAATCTGGGAAATTTGTCTAGGATATATTTTTTAAATTTTGTGACGGGGTGAGATTTCTCTGCTCCCATCTTCAGAGGATGACAAAGTTCTCATTACACATAAAATTCAAGTCCCCTCTCATTTCTGAGACCTAACTCTGTTTTTGTCATATTGGCAAAACCTCATTAACTAAGGCATTTCTGTGATCCTGAAAGTAGATTAGAAGAATAGGTTAGCCTATTATTTCCTGGTCCTGAACGTGCTTATAACCTATATGAAATGAGACAAGCCTGCAGATGATTAAAAAAACCCAAAGGTTACTGTGATTAGACATGCCTGCGCACTATTAAATAGTTTTCTTTTAATAACTCAATGTGAAATTTGTTTCCCTAGTTCAGATAGGATGCCATGTGAAGGTAAAATTGGACAACAGTGACAATAACATGTACATTTTCTCTTTTGGAAAGTCCTCCTACAAGCAGACTACTGTATATGGCTTGCGGTAATGAAATAGAATCAAAGGGATGGCATTTGAAACCAACTCTTATATGACCAAAAAGGTGTATTATTTGGAAGGTTTTTGATGTGGGTATATTTTACAATTTGACAACTTGGAACTTTGTAAACTGGCAATTGGGTACAGACGAAGGTATCCATTTATCTCATATATGTCTTGTTGAGGCAAAGCTGTCAGAAGAAATCTTATCACATGGTGCCCCATTTGTTTTCTGTAGTGATTTATGATGGTTTTGAAAAGGTCTTGTGATCCCACAGGCTGCCACGATTCTCTGACTTTTCTCTGTCAATGGATCAGATTTTTGACATTTTCTGAGAGCATTCAGAAAAGATTTGATAAATCAGCCTGTGGTGTTTATTTTAATTGATCTGAGGCCCATTCCTTCAAGAATTCATCAAATACAGTGACAGGGTCTGGGTGTGCTGTGGTGAAATGAAAGAATTGGGTTGGCCATGCTCCTGTGATGATGATAGAGATATTTTGTTGAAAGTTTATGCTCACAGACGAGAAGATGTCATAACTAATTTAGTATGTTGTAAATCTCTCGACGCAGATTCTAATTCATAAATCTCATCCATCACATGTGATTCATGGAACTATAGACAACCTTTGATGAGAGGGTACTTTTGTGTGTGTTCCAAGTTCTTTACATTTTTCCCCCTTCTTCAAACATAAATCACTCTAGAACAACAGAATTCTATTATGAAATTGGAGCTACAAATGCTCTCATCCTTTTGCATCTATTCTTTCTCTCACAAAAGGTAAAGAAAGATCTTTCCTTTTTGAGATATAGACAAATAAAAGTTATTTCTGTGGGAGAGAGTGCATATGTATTCCATGAGATATATACGTTGTGTGTGTGGAAAGATCTCTCTTCTAAGAATTAGCAGAGCTGAATTAAGTTCATTTTAGCAATCGCTTATTCTGCATTTGCTATTATTTCGGGATTGTGAGCCTGCGCTGAGGAAACCTTTCCTTCTCCTCCTCCTTTATTAGTTTACTAGTGCCCTCTCGTGCAGACTTATTTTGTACACATTTTTGTATTTCATTTTCTATCTTGTTCTCTTTCCCCTACCCCATTAGAAGGTAAGCACATTGAGAATAGGGACTTTTTCACTTTAGTCTTAGTATTACTGGCACCTAGCATGGTATCAATCACATAGCAGGTACTTAAGAAATGCTTGGTGGATGAATGATACCTATTTTTGTAGAGTATATTGACCAATCAAAGGACATGTCTATCCAAAGCAGAAGTTGAGCCAATTATGTAGCAAGAGAGATGTATAACAGCTGAAAAATTCAGTGCTCCTTTGGCACGACCTGAATCTTCCAAAGAACCAGAACAAGATGTCTAGTACATGGGGCACATCTTTCATAGAGGACATATTTTATGGAAAGACATAGACAGAAACCAAAAGAATCATCATGAAACTACTGTGATGCTCCCTTTTTTTCAAGGTTTCTTAACCAGAAGTCCACAGATCCCCTAAATTCCAGGGGAGTCCATGAACTAGGATGGGAGAAAACCTCATGATTTGGTGATCCTATGCATTTTATTTTACTCACTTAAAAACATTATTCTGAGAAGGACTCCATTGGTTTCCTCGGTCTACCAAGGGAGTCCATGACACAAAAACCAGTTAATAATCTCTGCTATATTTTCTTCTCCTCCCATGGATTTCCTTAAGTTTACTCAGTCAAAAAATTTCATTTTTGTTTACTTATTCTCTTTCAAATTCACAAATAAGCCTTTTCCTACAATTTACTCTCTAACCCAGCTAGAGTGCAGAAAGCTTTTGCTGAATACGTCATCCCAGCTAAGAGGGTAGCAAAGGCAATAGATCTAATAACCAATCAGAAAATGAAATATAAATTCTGTCTGGCTTGTGTTTTGCTGTGATGATTCTTCCCCAAATTGTTTTTTAAACCATTATGACTAACCCATTATCAATCAGACAGTTAATAATTTATTAATTACTTTCTAAGAACCAAGAACTATGCTATCTTGTATGAGGGGTAGAATAGATATGGCAATTGTCCTATAGGACATTACAGACTAGTTGAGGAAGAATAATGCTTCAATCTACCATCTATGAGGATCTGAGATTTTATCTCCATAGGTCCTTCATTTACCTCCACACAATGCAACCCACCTATGATTTTGTAGATCTAGTAGAGAGAGTGGCTAGGCCTAAAATATTCATCCCAGTGGTCAACATGGTGATAAATCTCTCAACTTAGCTAGGCTAATCCTTGGAAGATAGATCTACCACACTGTTGGGCTCATACTTGAAGCTTTTCCAATTTGATAGTATATATCAGATCTCAGGGTCCATGGTAGAGCCTTGGAGAACCCATGCCATGATGAGATTTTGGGGTAAGACTTTACTGAAGAACAAAAAAACTCATTATTGAGATAAATTATGTGATACAGTCTTAAATGGGGGGATTCAGTGGATAGGAAGATTCATCTTCCTGAGTTCAAAAAGAACCTCAGACACTTACCAGCTTTGTAACTTTCAGTAAATCACTTAACCCTATTTGCCTCAGTTCTTCATCTATAAAATGAGCTGGAGGACAAAATGGCAAAACATTCTACCATTTTTGCCAAGAAGATCCCAAATGAAGTCATGAAGAGTTAGATCCAACTGAAAACTACTGAAGAGCAGAACAGGCTTAAGTGCTACAGCAGTCCAGAGAAAGTAGATGTTTCACGTGGCTTGGAGTACTATGATTAGAGGAGATAGCATAGTATTAGAGGGAAATCATTGGATTTAGAATCAACCCAGAGTTCAAATCCCAACTTAGCCACAAACTACCAGTGTGACTTTGAGAAAATCACTTAGTTTCTCCATCTGTCAAATCAGAGTTTGAACGTGGTTGTCTCTATAGCCATTTACAGCACTAAAATCTTATGATTTCATAGAGAAAAAAGGATATGAGTCTACTCCCAAAATACAGGTGGGATTTGAGATCATAAAAACAAAATGTTTCCGTCAATGTTATTGTTTCCTGGTTAGACTTGCTTGCTTGTAATAACACTTCCAACTCAAAAATCGTATAATTTCATAGAGAAAGTAAGACTTGAGCTTATTTTAAAATGGGTAAGATTTGAAATTGTAAAATTAAAATATTTCCAATAATATGGTTATGCCTGATGAAGAAATATACAGAAATATGGAAAATGAGAGTAATAGCCATGTCTGAAATAGAATCTAGAATTCAGATGCCTTTTAAGTGGGTAACATTAACATAGAAATTATAAGCAGCCAGTCTTGTTTAATCACCTGAATATAGGACAAAGGCACCATAGCAATGTGAAATCTATAAATAATATAAAAATTTAGGGGATGGGGACTGAACCTATGATTTCTTTAGTATAAGGAACTCCCATGTAGGTTTATGCCTTTTCAGCAATTCACTGTCTTAGAGAATTGCTTTGAACATTGAGACATTAAGTGACTTGCCCAGGGTCACATAAGTATGTGTCATTTACAGACTTGAATCCCGATCTTCCTGATTTCAAGACTGGCTCTCTATGTCATCCTGTCTCATAACAGAAAATTTGAATTTTGTCAAATAATGTCCAATTCCCTTCAAAAATCTTCTTTCTTGAGCATATAATAAATTATATACTTAACTATTTTAAGATCATAGGATTTTAGAAAGGACCTTAAATTAAAGGTCATCTAGTCCAACACCCACCCACCAACTCATTTATTTTATAAATCAGGAATTTCTCTCATTCTGCTTTGTCTCTATGATATAATACATACAATGTCTAAAAATAAGCAACAGGAAGTGGAAGGAGAAATAAGAAGTCTGGATAACTTGCACATTAGATAATTAGCCCCTTGAATAATCTAGACCTGGCAGTATTAAAACTCTAAGGGAGGAAAAAAAGGCAAGAAAGAAAAGGTTGCCAGAGTAAACATATTCTTATCCCTCCCTCTCCATACATATTCTCCCCATGAAATAGTGAAGCATTTAGAAATGATGAAACTCCTGACAGGGGAGAGGTCATTTAATCAGATGACATGGTGCAAAATGCCATGTCCCTAATGCAGGGTAATTTGAAATAAACTCCAGCTCAGAACCCGTAATGAGGAGGTAAGAAAACAAAAAGGCAGAGGTCCTGTGTCCGAATATAAAACAGGTAACTTTTAATGGCTGTGAATGGCAGAATGACCAATAACAACCAGCTTGAGCCTGAAACAATGTAGAACAGCAGCTTGCTGAGTTATTTCACTTCTAAGCTTCAAGATCCTAGTGGGTTCCATCTTGAAACCCTCCTGGCCATCAATGGAGCCCAAAAGCTCGAGACTCTATGGCAAAATTAATTCCTCCATTGCTAAGGATGAGGAATAGCAAAGAAGAGGAGCATAATTTTTTAAGATTAGTTTTACAAAGAACTTAAAAGAAATGTTGAACTCTGAGGAAAAAGTAGGATTCGTTTTTAAGTGACAGAGATATTTCTATAATCTTTAAGAGCTCACTATCACTGCCAGAATTATAAAGTTTTGCGTGTCTTAATAATTCAAACAATCATATACGATTTTGTTCCTGATTTGACTGCCTGCCAATTTAATCAATTGATAATGAACCTGATGTTTCAGTTGCGAGAAAATTAAAAAGAAGCGAAAGGATGAAACACTCAAATTCTAGGGAAACAGATTTGACAGATCTTTACACATTGATCCTCCCTCAAAGACACAAATAATTTGAATGTGCTTGGAGCATTAATCAAATTTTCAGATCCCACTGAGGCTGCCCAAGTGGTGACCCTCATTATTTACATCCAGATTGTGGCTCAGGAAATATATTGAATAAGCAAATGTGTTGCATACGGTTATCTTTTCGCCAATAACAAAAACTTTGTCAAATTTTCAAAGGCTTTGATGTCTCAAGCTGTTCCTCTTTCACAGTAGAAAAAAAATTAGAGGAATGGAGTAGGTGAGAGCAAGAACTCTAGAAGATGGTTGATATATCAAAAATGTATTGGGCACCCTACTAGATTCCAAGATCTACACAAGTGGAATATAAAAGAAATATGAGAGATTCCCTCCAATAGCTTAAAATCCTCAAGCTGGGTAGATAAAAGTAATGCTTAGAGAATAAATAAAAGCATGATACAAAATAGTAACAGCCCCACTTTGGGGATGTGGGATCATAGATTTGGAGCCAGAAGAGTTTTTATTGGGCATCAGTACATTGCATTTTACAAATGAACCAGTCATTTAAACTGACTTTTTAGGAGAAATGACCGGATTTGAGGTTAATCAAAACATTCCATCATGCATAGCCAAAAGCAAGTGGTAGTGTAGTAGGAAGTACATTAAATCTGATATCAGAAAACTTGGAATTGAATCATGGCTCTGCCATGTAAGCTGTGGAAACAGGCACAAACAACCTTGCACTCTGTGCCCCCGTTTCTTCATCAATGAGATATGAATAAAAATACCTACATTGCCTACCTTGCTGGGTTGTTGTTAAGCTCAAATGGAATAATATCTATGTCATCCCATCTTCCCATTTTACAGATGAGGATCTGAGGTCTAGAGAGACCTAAGTAATTGGCCCCAAATCACACAATAGTAAGTTCAGTGGCAGAAGCAGCTGTTTTTTTTTAATTCCATTATCTAGCATTCTTTGTGCATATTCTACATATATTCTGCCTGCCGCTGGAGAAATAGGACCTTAAAAGGGACCTGAGAATCTTATACACTCATTTTATAGATCATGAAACCAAGATCAAAAAAGATTTAGGGATTTATTATTATTATTATCATTATCATTATTATTTGCTTTTTGGAGGGCAGTTGGGGTTAAGTGACTTGGCTAAGATCACACAACTAGTTTTTTTGTGTTAAGTGTCTGAGGCCGGATTTGAACTCAAGTACTCCTGACTCCAGGGCCAGTTCTCTATTCACTGTGCCACCTAGCCACCCCAGATTTAGGGATTTAAAAAAAAATCAAAGACACACATGTAGTTGCTATGCTGGTCTCTCTAGTCAGCTATATACACATAGGAGATACTTAATTACTTATTAAATGAATGGATGTTGCTTGAAGAACTATTTTATGAATTATATACAACCTCCATAATTCCCAATTTGAATTAGCAATAAAATTCTAATTTTCCTAACTTGGGATCAAGAAGATTGGGGCTAAAGTGCTCCAGCCACATACTATCTCTGTGACCCTGGACAAGTCACATACTCTGAAAGTCTATGTTTTCTCATCTCCAGAAATTAGAAGAATATTTTTTAGTGCCTGCCTCACAAGGCTATTAAGTATATTGTAAAGCCCTTAGCAAATTTTAAACACTTGGTTTCAGTTTCTTAATTTGTAAAATAATAATAACAAAGCTAAGCTCCTATAGCTAAAGTTATTTTAAAATTGAGAGTACAAAGAGCTTTTCCAGTTCAACATCAGTATTATTCCTTAATGATCAGGGCTAAGCCATCCTCAGACACCCACTAGCTGTGTGACACGGTGTAAGTCACTTAACTCTGTTTGCCTCAGTTTCCTCATCTGTAAAATGAGCTGGAGAAGGAAATGGAAAACCACTCTAGTATCTTTGCCAAGAAAACCCCAAATGGGGTCACAGAGAGTCAAGCACAAGTGAAGTGACTGAACAACACTGACATGAGCCGAAGGTGGACGGTACTTTGAGTGCAATGACCGAGGCATAGTTGTTTTGCCTTTCTTTGCATCCCCAGGACTTTGCATGGTGCCTGACACACAGAAGGCACATAATAAAGGTTATTTGAGTACCTAGTTATATTACTCTACAGAAATGGAGGTAAGAGAATGAACATTCTATGTAAACCCACCTGATCTGTCTTTACCACCCTATCTAGTTCTTAATTGGAGACACAAGATCCTTATCAAAAACACAGTTTAGCTTTTCATATTAGGGACTTTCAAGTGCTTTACAAACCTTAAAAATATTACCTAAATATTTTCCTATTCTTGCTATTTTTATTAAATTCCAAGAATTTATCCCACAGCTAATATTGCTAGAAATTTGCCTTTTTTGACAGTCCAGGCAAATGAGAATGTACCAAGTAGGAAATTCACTGGAATAGCTGAGCTTAGGAGTAAATATAGAGGAGCTCATTAATGAAATTCTCCTCCATGCTGGCTTGTGCTTGGTGCCGAACCTGTATCCAGCAGGCTAGGTAACAAAGCAGGTGTTTGGAAAAGCTTTGCCCAAAGGTATTCGGTTCCCGTGATCTGGCATAGCTCCAAAGGCAGACTAGAATGAGCTGTTGGAGATGTTGTCAAGGAGATTGATGGTGTAAGCAATTTTGAAATTTCCTCTGATTAATTATATAGGCGCAGTGGTTTTTCACCAAAGGCAATACTCTGAGTTGGGGAACTATCCATTATGACTTTTTGTACTCTCTGGTGTCTTCACATCCTCGGTGTCCTAGGTAAGAGAAAGAAAAGGGAATGGAGTGGGGAAATGAAGCCCAGTTCCAAAAGGGACCTCGTCAGGTTTTGGTACAGATCAATAAGAACAGGAGTATGCACAATTTTTGCTTTTTCTAGCTCTCTCCCATTTTTGTTTTCCACCCCTCTTTTTATCCCCCTCTTACCACTCACTTGTGTGTCTGTACATCAGCAGGAATACATATGCAGTGAAAGTATTTATTTACACGATTGCAGTTGTCATTTATTTTCCTGACATTTACAACTTTAATAATAAAATAGCTAGCATTTATATGGCACTTTAGAGTACTTTACATATACTCTATCCTCTCAAAAAACTTAAGAGGCAGGTGCTGTTATTACCCCCATTTTATGGATAAAGAAACTGAGCCTCTGTTTCTTCCTTTGTAAAAAGGGGATAATAATATTTCAGAACCTTCTTCACAGAGTTTTCCTGCATAGTCTACTCAGGGGTGGGGAATGTGTGGCCGCATATGGGCTTCAAGTGTGGTGGTCCTTTGACTGAATCTAGGTCCTCAAGTGCAGGGCCGCCTGGATTCAGTCAAAGGGCCACACTTGAGGACCTAGAGGACCTTGAGGCCACAGGTTCCCCACCCCTGGCTAAAGGCTTTTGAAATCTTTAAAGCACTTTAGAATTAGTTTATTGTTATTACTACCATTACCTTTTGTCTTTGAATGCTCTTTGCCCTATATCCAACTGCATGTTTGTCCTTCATTCTTGACATCCAGGAGGGATACCGTGACTTATAAGTGAATTGGGTTTAAGTGAGGGAGGGCTGTGCAAAGTCACCAGCCTCATTTTCTCCTCTGAAACCATCTGGGTCTACTGGCCAGATATAGATCAGGATGACTGGAGATGGCCCTGGATGCAGCGGGAGACCTTGGCCCTTTTAAGCTAAGGTCTTTAACAGGTCTCAGTAGTATAGCCTCAGAAGACCTTTTTCCGACAAAGAGGAATAACCAATAAGTTCTCTTCCAACACTAATTCTGGGATTGTGTGCTAGAATGCAGGTTAATTGACTTATCCCAGAGCCTCATAGTTAGCTGTGTGTATGAGGCAGGATTTGAACTCAGAACTTCCTGTCTTCGAGGCCAGCACTCTATCCACTATGCCCCCTCACTACTTCATGCCATCGAATTCATCACATTGCTTATGTACTTCTGAACTCTACCTCTATCCCCATCATTCACTGTTCTGTATCTGGCTGTACCACTTTCACCTGATCCTTATCACTTATTTCTTTATCTCCTTCCATTCTCCCATCTTTCTCCATGCATTTGTTGACTGACCCATTGTTTTCATTTACACTCTCTCCCTTTCGATCATCCTTGAAGACTTTAACAGCGATGACTGATCTTTCTTGAGACCCTGGCACAGTGCTTTCAACTTCTAGGTACTCCATTTCCCGTCTAATTCAACAATCCACTAGAGTAAGTCACGTCAGTCAGCATTAAGTGCCTACTGTGTGTCAGGTCCCTATGCTAAGTTAGGGGTAAAAAGAAAAGCAAAAGACAATCCCTACCCTCAAGGAATTCCCAATTTAATGGGGGGAGGGGAGACTGTATATATAAAGGGACTGAGAAGGGGTAAGAGGGGAGGGAGGCTAACTGCCCCACGGGCATGGTAAAGTTCTGCAGCCAGCTGGGGAATTATGAAATGTCTTCCCTGCACTATCTTTAAATAGAAGATCTCAGAGGAACTCCCAACGTCCATCCTTCATCTTCCCTAACCAGAGGGAGAGAGGGACCCAAGGGGCAAGGAATACTGAGGAGATAGATTTAAGTTGCCGAGTTGATTTGATCATGCAGGAAGATGAGTTTCTGGGGACAATGATGAAGTCCAAGTGATCAACGGGGTGGGATATGATGAGGTGCATGCCTGGACTCTCTCCTTAAAGAGAGGATCTAGGAGAAGGTCTTCAATGTCCACCCTTCACCCTCTCCCATCAGAATGATCAGTGATAAAAGAGAAATAGGGTGGTATGGGGGAAAGACTGCTGGTTCTCAAGTCAGAGTAACTGGATTTAAATCCTGCCTCTGAAACTTTTAACTTTGGACAATTCATTTACCTTCCTTGGATCTCAGGTTCCTCATCTGTAAAATGGGAGGGTTGGATTCTTAGTTTTCTTGTCAATGCCATAAAAACTATTTTACCTACATTGGTAAAAGAAATTTTCCCATCCATGAGTTTACTACATCCATGACATCACAGGTCTTGTTTCTGTATATGAAAGGGAACACACAATAGCACTACCCCCGCCCAAAAAAAGTCTGTAATCAGAGGAGAATATAATTTTAATTCCATTTCTAACATTTCCTAGTTGAGCCAAGATGTTTAAGCTCCTTGATTCTTGGTTTTCTCATCTGTATAGAGGGGATAGATAGTAATACCTGTGCTGCATAGTTATCTATAAGGATCCAGTGAGGTAATGGATGTAACGTGAAATAAAAATTTCAGCTGTTGTTTGTCAGGTACATTATAGCTCTGTTGAGTTTCAAAGGTTGTGAATATTTCCTACCCAATTAAAAATGTTCACACTTGACAATTTCCACAGCACAATACTGATCAATCAAGGAATGATTAGTTCTTAACAGAGGTTAATCATACATATCAGAACTATAATTGTAACAGCGAAGGCTGACCTCCCTTATAAGCCTTTTGTGTCCCACGTGATTGGTGACTCTCTGACTGGGACTGCTATTTCCTGAGGATGTTCAGCCATTTTCACTTTATCCCCTGCACCCTCAACAATCTTGCTCCTCCAACCATACTTTCTTCTCCCTATTTCCCAACTCCACTTTATAGTTTGTCTTCTCCTACTAGAATGTAAGTTTCTTGTGTATAAGGACTATCTTGTTTTCTTGTATTTCTATCCCCAGTGCTTAGCACAGTTCCTGACACATAGCAAATGTTTCATACAAGTTCCATATATATATGTATCTATCTATCTATCTATGTATCTATCTATCTATCTATCTGTCTATCTATCTATCTATCTGGTCAGTGCTCTAGATACAGTAATTGGTGTTCCTGTAGGAAAACTTATTTTCTCCAGGTATTTCCTTTGGTTTTATCTTTATCAAAATATCATCTACAGTTTAATAATCATTGCACTTATAATGATGAGTGTGATTAGTAACTCTCAATGCTGTAAGCAGAATTTTCTAATAATATCGATATGATTGTATGCATGCTGCAATTTTCCAGTAACAATTCTTTAAAAATCTACACTCCAGACACAACTTGCAGAAATTTCAAATGCCTTTTTTAGACCAGGCCAAATTTTGTGTTAATCTCTGAGGCAGGACCAACCTTTAAAAAGATAAGTATCTGACTCTCACTATGCCCGATGACTATTCACAAGTGTGAATTTTCACAATTCCACTTGGGCTATTAACAACAAAAACAAAGAAATGAAATTGTTCGAACTAACTGCTTAAAAGAAAAATAAGAAATCATTAAATAAAAGTGCCTATACTGCATTGTCTCTCATTTCTAAATTTTTACCCCTTCTTAGAAAAATGGTATGTTGAAGGAATGTACTTCATTTTTTTTTCTTAATAGGGGGAGGAAGGGACAGTGGAAGTAAAAACTCATCCGAGTATCCAAATGACAGTTCAATAAAAAGATCAACCTAAAGCTGCTGCTTTGTTTTCTTATTAAGAGTTAAATAAGCATATTAGACTTTGATGATTCAGTTCAGAGCTTTAGAGGGTTAGCATTTCACATCTTCATGATAAATTCAATATAAGAGAATTTCCGTAGGCAAACTCTATCCTCTAGACAGAGTCAGAAAGTTCCCAGTTCAAGGCCTGACTCAGATACATAATAGGTATGAGACCCCAGGCAAGTTAATTCACCTTTCCAAGGGAATTCTAACTCTGAAACTATTATAAGTCACAGTGGTCAGTGGGCATTTGCACAACCGGAAATTTCCTACATTGATGAAATCACAGGTTCAAAGAAGCCAACAAAACAAAACAAAAACCCAGTAAGCACATCAAATAAATACTGGCAGTTCAATCTGCCTATCCCTGTTGCCTCAAAGTTTTAGAGGCTCTCTAAAAAGAGTTCATGTTTATGACTGAAAGCTACTTAAAGGTATTCGAAAGGCATACACATAGGTTCCTAATGGGATATTTAGAATTCCTGCATCTGTCAAAATGGCCATCTCCAATGGATATTCAGTATGCCAGAACACAGGTTGGAGAACTGTGAAGGAAATTTAAAGTCAATGAAGAAGATAGTATTTGGGGGCTTCAGGGAGTACAAAGATAATTGTGGATCAATCGTGCCAGACAATTTGAGGCAACTTAAGACTGCCGTCAGGACTTTAATTGTTTCTGCCGTGGAGTTTGAGAGAGAATTTAGTTCAATGAATGATGTGCTAACAGCTAGTTTCAGTGCTCTGTCTATTAGTTGTATATCATCTTTGTCTTTTTATTAAGCTGCCTGGTCCACTGCTCCATATGCTTGAGCCCAACAGTTATGTCAGGAAGTGACTCATAAGTAGTGGCTGTAAGTCTGAAATTGTAGAAATATGGCAGAATAAGATTTCCTGCACTTCTGTCTCAATATAACCAAGTAATTGTTTTATTTTCATTCAAGAGACCTGATTGTTCTCTCACCTTTAATCTGGGCTCTTATGTATTTGTGGAGGAAAACTGGGCATTTTTTCCCATGTACCAAAAATGGAGAGTTAGACAGCTTGGCATCAACAAATGAAGGATTGGCCTTGGAGTCAGAAAAACTTGGGTTCAAATCCTTCCTTTGACACATAATGGCTAGGCAGCCTCAAACAAATCACTTAATTTCCTAGTGAGTGGCAACTCTTTAAGACTGTGAGTTACAGAGAAATTATCCATTTGTATTAATGTGGGGGAGAGTGGGGTTGAAGTTTCCCTATCAGGAACTTTCCACAATGGAAAAATCAGACATCAGGACAAAAGAAGTAAATAAGAAAAATGGAAAAGAGCAAATCTGTGTTAACATGATGGAAATTATTTCCACTTTAAAAAAATCATCATCTAGGGATCTCTGTTGTGTGCTTATTAACAATCATGTTTCTCACTTGAAAATACTTAAAAGTCCCCTGCATTTTATGAATATAGTTCAACAATAAGAAATACCAAGAAAAGTAAGAGGAATGGGAGGTAGATAAATAGATAGCTTTAGATCAAGGTATATCTATCTATATGCAACATTATGAGAATTAGTTTGCTACAAAAGAGTCTATAATTTGACAAGACAGCCAAGTCTTTGACCATCGGCCTTGAAACACAGGGCTGAGAGTCTCTTGCTGTTATTTCCAAAAGTATTCTCATCAACTTTGGAGATCTATGGATTAAAAAAAAGTTCACTAATACTGCCTTAGCTTGCAAATAGTAATAGATATTTGTTGTAATAGCAAACTGCCCAACGCCCATCTAGTAGTAGCTTCCCTAATCTCCATCAGTCACTCCAGCTTTCTTACCTTTTTAATGTTTTGTTGATCACTTCTTTTCAAAATGGTGACACTTCCCAATGACTCTCCTTCCTCCCTATAATAAAATCCTCCCTTCTAACAAGGAAGTGGTTGAGGAAAACAAATCAGCTCATTGACCATAACCAAAAATGTATGCCTCCCTCTGCACCAAGAGTCTACCAGCTCTCTGATGGAAGAGAGGAGGCATGCTTAGTTATCAAGTCCTCTGCAGTCTTTGCTGGTCACTGCACTGAGCAGAGTCCTGAAGTCTTTCGGTGTTATTTTCCTTTACTTGATTGTGGTTATTCTATAAATTGTTTTCCCAGTTGTGCTAAACTTCAATAATCATGAGACCTGTAAACCTAAGTTAGTATACTGAGTAGCTTGTGATTTCAAAGCATCAGTCCCAACTCAAGAGATTGTTTCAGATAGATAACCTCAGATTAAAAATATTTAATCTTCTTTTGTGTAAGTAGCCAGGAAGCATGTCTGAGAATAGTTACACTGGCTTTTCATTCTGTTGTTTCAATCCAGTCTGATTCTTCGTGACCCTATTTGGGGTTTTCTTGGTAAAGATGGTCATTTCCTTCTCCAGCTACAGGTGAGGAAACATAGTTAAATAGGATTAAGTGACTTGTCCAGGGTCACACAACAAGTAAGAGACTGAGGCCAGATTTGAACTCAGGTCCTCCTGACTCCAGGCCCAGCACTCCATCCGCTGTGATACCTGGCTGCCCCATACCACTTAGCATTTTGCACTGGCCTCTGTTTATGTCCATTTTCTCAGGTACTGTCCCCCATTTTCATCCTGATAGCCATGATTAACAAAAACTTATGGCTGATTTATCTCCTTGAATTATACACATTTTTTCTTTTTCATTTTTTATACAGTGCCCGTTCCAAGCTGTTGCTGTTCATTTTTTCACCAAGATAATGAATATCTGTTTGACACTTAAAGCCTTTCTTTATCTGGCCCCAGCCTATCTTCCTAGACTGATCACATTGCTATCTTTCTTCTGTCTTTCTTCCAATCATCCTATTCTACTTGCTCATTCACGTACATGATACTTAATCTCCAGCCTCTTTGCCTTTGTATAGGCTGTCCACGGTGCCTGAAATGTTCACCCTCCTCACCTCCACTTCTTGGAATCCTTAGCTCCCTTCAAAGCTTAGAACAAATGCTACCAGGAGGTCATTCCCTGATCCCATAAGCCTTTCGGCTTATCTAGCTCTGTGATTGCTTTGAATTTACTTTATAAATATTCTTTATTGACTTATTTGTGTAAGTTTCCCTCCAGTAGAATAAATGTTCCCTGAGGACAAGTACTGTTTGGTTTTTTACTTTGTATCCCTAGCACCTAGCAAAGTGATTGGTATGTAATAAATGACTTAAATTGAATTAAGGGAAGAAGGCACCATCTAGTTCATGACTTATTTAATTGGGGGTTAAATATCCTTCTTGCAGGTTTGGAAGGAATTTGAATCAGGTTGATTGGCTCAGAGTGGGGTGTGTGTGTGTGTGTGTGTGTGTGTGTGTGTGTGTGTGTGTGTGTGTATCTGTGTCTCTGTGTGTCTCTGTCTGTGTCTGTGTGTGTTTAATGGGAGTGGAGTTGGTTGGTCTCCGTTGAACACCTCAGATTCTTACCCTACCTCCTTGATGATAAGTTGTTCAGAGTAAGGGAAGAAAACAGGATTTCACTTATTGAATATTTAATTCTGGACTGCAGTTTAATCAGGATTGGGATTTGGGCAATTGCTCTGGCCCCCTCCTAACTTACTACAGTTGCGATTCTTAGTATTCCTTAATTATCCCACTGAGATGTTTGAAAAGCAACTAGTAGTAAATGAACTTGGCAAATCATCTATTACCCAAGTAATGAAATACAAATACATATGTTTGACAATTCTGCAGGGAAATTTTTGAAGCCAGGATTCTCAATGGATTGTATCGGCCAAGAGAGGGGGAAAAACAGGTGTTGTTATCAAGTTGTATCTACAAACAGTTTGACTAGAGTTTTAAAATAATGCACAGATTTTCCTTGCTGTGGATTCCAAACATGTCAATTCATCTATGGAGAGGCTTGATTGTCAAATAGCGAATCAATATCCTCCCCAGTGGAACTCGGGAAGGGAGGGCTCAATGTGACGTATGTTTAAATATTCAAGGCTTTCACACTGACAGTATATCTAAGGATGCATATCAACTTCACATCTAACCTTAAACAAAGCAGAGATCAGCTCTACTGAGAAAATTGATTTTATTCCACAGTAAGGCAAGGGAAATTAGTAAATTCAATATTTGTAGAAAGAAAAGAAGCCGAAGCCAGCTATTCCTGGTGGTCCCAGATTGTTCTTTGTTTTGGTAATTATACCTTTATGTTTTAAGTCTCATATTTACACTTTCAGAAGGGCTCAGAATAGTTCACGCATCAAGAATTCCTCTGAGCTCCCAGGTTCTCCTGCTATACCACAATAAAGTTATCCCTGGATTGTTACAAATTGAAAATGAGTTCCAACTTGAGAGCAGGAACTCTTGCTTCTCTCATTGTTCAGGGGTATCATTTGAGCTGCATCCCTAACTGACAGCCTCTCCAGCATCCAAGTCTTCTGTGTGCTGGTACCTCAATGTGGTAGATCTTCAGCTTAGGGAAATGGGAAGTCAAAACTCTAAGTTCCAGAATAGAGTCATGGAAATGATTTCTTCCCGATCTCTAGGCACATGTACTGTAAGACACAGGCAGAAATACAGCTCTGGGATGAATTTACTAATGTTTTCTATTGGATGGTAAGCCATTCTAAAGCTACGAAAGCCTTCCAAACCCCATAGGTCTCCATTCTGCCATTAGCTGTACCAGTTTAAACAGTGTGCTGCAAGAAATATTGACAGGTCAAGTACAGCTGGGAAGAGAGTGTGTCCCAGTGGCCTTTACACTGACAGCTTCTCCCACATTAAAGAGTTAACTAGCAGCCAACCAGCTCAGAGTGGGAGCTAATGAATGAAATGGAGATTGATATAGACTCTCTTTGGAGGTGCATCGATCGGTATCTTCTGAACTCAGCTTAGGAATTCTGCAGGCAGCATTGCCTGAGTAACCCTGGCATGGTGCCCATTAGCAAATAACTCTTTTAATGTTGGTCTTCAATTGATACAATTATTGTGTTGTGGAGAGCAGTGGTACCCATGGACACTTATTTTGCATCAGGCCTTTGTGGCAACAAGCAGAAGACAGGTTTTTGGAGGATAGACTTGATTTTTGCCAGTGTTTAAGAGGAACAGACCAGTTAATTGCATTTCCTGCATTTGATTTCCATTTTAACAGTCAAGCACAGCCTTAAGTAGTGAGGTTGATTCTATCCTTGTCAGAGGAGCATCATCAAATCAGTTTCACATGATCCGGGTCCTTGTTGTTGGTCCCAATTCTTCTGATAATATCACAGTGAGATGGTATCACAATGTCTCCCTTACCCCATAAAAATAAGACTATTCTTTTTGAAGCCAAGTTAAATTTGGTAGAGAGGATCTTAAAATCTTACGACCTTTTCCCAAATTTTTTTTTAAAACTCACATGCATTAAGTTAAGACTAATTGGAAACTTACATTAAGACTTCACCAAAGGGGGTAGGTAGGTGGTACAGTGAATAGCGCACCAGCCCGGAGGTCAGGAGAACCTGAGTTCAAATCCAGCCTCAGCCACTTAACTCTTACAAGCTGTGCAACCTTGGGCAAGTCACTTAACCCCAATTACCTTGCCTTCTCCCCTCCAAAAAGACCAAAAAGAAAAAAAAAGACTTCACCAGATTGGTTCCTTTGGGTCTTCTTCTAGTTTTTTTCTTCCTTCATTTTGTTTTTTGGTGCTTTTAGTGGTATCAAAAACTCCTGATGTGACAGATCTCTTCACTGATGCAGGTAGACAATTCATTTGTAGCTTATAGTCTTAGAAGGTTGTCTGGGGAGAAGGGTGAGGAAGCAGCTACATGACACAGTACATAGAACACCAGTCCTGGAGTCAAAAGAACCTGAGTTCAAATCCAGTCTCAAATATTTACTAGTTGTATGACCCTGTGCAAGTCACTTAACCCTGATTGCTTCTCCCCCCAAAAAGTGTGGTCACACAGTTCTTATGTGTCAGAGGCAACAATAGAAACCAGACATATCTTTTTTTAGGAAGGGGGAGTTCTGGGTTTTGGGGGGAGGGTTGGTTTTTTTTTTTTGCTTTTAGGAGGGGGGAAGGCAGGGCAATTGGGGTTAAGTGATTTGCCCAAGGTAACACAGTAGTGAGTGTCAAGCTTCTGAGGCTGTATTGAACTCAGGTTGTCCTGACTCCAGGGCCGGTGCTCTATTCACCTAGCTGCCTCTAACCCAGATATTTCTGACTTCAAGGCCAACCCTTTCCACCATCCCATGCTGCCCTGTACTTCTGCTTTGTGCTATTTTGTGAATTGTTTCAACTTTTCCTAGTCTTGGCTGGATTGATCAAATTGAGCTCAGGACTCCAGTACTGAAGTTATTGCCCACTTTGAACATTAACACCTTTATTTTTTAGGTCCCTAAGGCAACAATTTAGTGGCACCACAATGTTCTAAAAGGGTTGTAGTTACCAAACTTACTTCTAGGAAGTGCAAGTGCCTCTCTCAGATCATAGATGTAGAGCTGGAAGGAACCTCAAGTACCATTAAGTCCCATCCTCCCATTTTACAGATGGTAAAGCTGACAACCAAGACAGTTAAGTGATTTGCTTAAGATCACACAGGTAGTAAAGGGCACATGTGGGATTTCAAGTCAATTATTCTAACTCTGGAAGTGACTACTTTTAACAAACTGGGACCTTCCTGGGGGTTCTTGCCAGGGTGGAAAAATACAGTATGGTTCATAATCCACGAAATATTATCTGATACAAGTAGCAAAATCTTTCAGAGCCTCTTTGAGATAAGTTCTCAGAGCAACAGTTCTGAAAATCAAAAACTCAGTATCAGCTTCCCTGTTAGTTCCCTAACTTGCTCACTTCAAATTCATCCACAAAGATTAAAAATTCAAACTCAAAATCCCCTTGGCACTGAAGAATGGTCTAGTATAGATTCTTCATTTCTCTCCTGCCACAAAATTATCCTCACGAGAAAGGATCATGAATAGGAGTCTCGGTGGAACTTTGGAAAAAGTAAACTAAAATGAAAGGAATTGTATATTTACAGAGAATTATGCTGCGCAGTCAGGAATGCTCTGTCTTTATTTACTGCGAGCATTTTAAAGCATCCTTACAGGCACACAGACTCTTTAAAAAAATTTTATTTCCCATGATAAAATAATTATTTTGATCATAGAATTGGAAAAAGCACCTCAGTTTTGTAGTGAGTCCAACATAAAAGTACCAGCCTCCTTTGAAATCATGTTTAGTATGAACCATTAAAAAGAAGAGAAATTTCCTAATGACATAATGGACTTGAAGAGAAACTTTTTTTAATTGAAAAGGGGTGAAAATCATGTAACTGATTTTGACATGTTTTTCCTTGATTCCCATTAATCTCACACACCACTTCAAGCCACCTGTTAATAATGAATGACTGTGTCCAGTACCATTTTCTACAGGCGACTCTTCCCAATTTGGAAGCATCAGTACATTAGATCCATTACATCATTTATATACCATTATTTACATACTTATTTCATACAACATACTTGTTGGGATGATGGTGTGAGATCAAAAGAAACTTTAACATTTGTAAAGTGCAAGATTTTCTACCCATTTGTAAGAAGTGTGGGGGGTTTATAATGCACTGTTGTTTCCTCCAAGACAAAAAATAGATTATACGTCATTCAGGAAACAGAAAAAAATTATAAGTAGATTTTGCCTATTGGATATAATGGATTGTCAGGAACACTTGACATTATTCTGCAGGCAAGGCCACATAAAATCAATACATCTTAGGCAAGGTTTAATTTATTTGTAGGTTCTTACAACAAATGACTTACCTTTTTTGTTTGCTGTTTTTCTTTTCAGCTTTTACACTCATGACTAGCTACGGTTTTATTCATCTCGTTATTATGAAACTCACCACAACGGGCTGATTGTGTCATTATTGAAGTTTTATTTTAAAATGAGAGGGACTGCAAAGCATGAAAATGAAAAAAAAAGAATTGAGGAATATAGAGTTTGTGCTGGGACTTGACAGTCTTGATACATGGCCCTTCTATATTGCTTCCAAAATAGCATGTGCTGTGCTGTTAATTAATCAGTCAACAAGTAGTTATTAATTGCCTACTATGTGCCTGACACTGTGCTGGGTGATGAGAATTCAAGTATGAAGAATGGGCTGTTTCTTATCCACAAACATTTTGCATATAAATAGAGGCAAATAGATTAAATAAATTAAATTAATGTAATAAGTACACATTTATGCAAAGTAGTTAAATTCCTGAGGATCACCTTCTCCCCCAAATAATTTTTTGGTTTGAAGACTCTTTATTATTTTTTCTACTCTTGTTAAGATGGAAGTGAGAGTCCTTCAGGATTGGTAGGCTTTTTCATTTCTATCTCTGCATCCCAAGCACTAAGCACAGTGCCTGGCACATGGCCGATCTTTAATAAATTCTCATTGATGAATTGATTGGCTATCTTCCCTGCTAGGAATAGAGACCATTTCCAAGGAAGTGCCATTTAAAGTGTTAAATGGGGAAGAAGACTTTTGTCTTTGTCTTTGGGAGATGATACTTTATTAAAAGTATCAGAGAACTTTAAGGATAACTCTGTAACTTTAAAGATAACTCCAAAGAAAGGCATAGATGTCTTTCCCCACACACAAATGCAAATAGCTGAGCTTTAGGGCAAAAGAATCTTCTTTCCTATAATATATTTATGGGAAGATTCTTTTTTATGTTCATTCAACTATAAAGACTAGATCAAGAATCACATTTCAGATCCATTGACCGACAAGAGACATAAGCTATGAGCCCACCACTTGTTCTTTCCAAATCATAAACATCTCTGGTTTCATGGCCAAGTTGGAGAGAAAACTTTGTAAGTAGGAGGTGTTACATCCTTGTCCGTTTTTACTGGGTGGATGCGTTTCAACCCAAGAACAGTCTAGACTCAAATGAGGAAGTAGAAGCTGTATAACAGATAGATCAAGCATGTCAAAGCAATTCTTTACAGTGGTAATGGATATGGCAAATGTGTGGATTTTGTTAGGATTTCTTCTGACAGCCATGAACACAGATATATTTTAAAGTAATATAACTGTCCTAAATCTCTAGCAGGGAATACAATGACTTCTAGTATTATTTTTCACCATTCCAACAACTCTCAAGAAGTTAGATTTGACGAATTCTTTAAAATTATTTGACTTAGAAAAGACCCTGCACCATTTAACCTTGGGTTTGTTCTACTCGGCCCTGCACCTTAGTCCTATCTGCTGCAATCTATCATGAATGTCGACACTGAGAAGGCTTTTTGAGGGATCAGCTTTGAAACAAAACAATATCATAATGTGCTGCAGTGGAGAAAACACTGGAATGAGAATGAGGGCACCCAGCTCTGCTACTTACCACTTGTGTGAGCTTGGCCAAGTCACTTATCTTCTTTGGGTCTCAGTTTCCCCATCTGTAAAATGATAATGTCCTTTAGAGTGCCTTTTAGTGCTAAATCTCTGTTTCCATGGAGAGGTTGGACTAGATGGCTTTTTAGGTTCCTTCCAACTCTGGATTTCTGATCCTATAATGATGTCCTAAAGCTGGTATCCTTGAGACTGGAAATGTAGATAGGCCAGTCAATTAACTTTAATTAGGTAAGACCATGTTACAGACACCAGGCTAAGTGTTGGGGATACAAAGAAAGACTAAAAAAAAAAAGTTGGGTTTTTTTGTTTGTGTTTTCAAGAAGCTCACAATCTAATGGTGGAGAAGGCATGCAGACAACCACGTAAAAATAAGATATGTACAAGATTAATTGGAAATGATAGAGGGAAAACACTACCAAAGTCCTATCTATAGCAAACAATGTTATAACAAGACTCCATAAAAATTAACAAAGAGAAGATAGAGGGGGAAAATGTACAATGAATTGATTTGGCCAGCACCTGAAAGAAATTGGGCTAAACATGAAGGTAATAAGGGAGTTAGAGGGCCATTAAAATGGAAAATATGAGCCTCAGTGCTACAATTAAAACCTGGCAACCTTATTGTCTTGTTCTCTTATTCATTGTTACTATGATCTTTTTAAGTGTGAGAATGAAATGATAATACTTTGCCATTTGGTCTAAAAAAATTAGTAACTAATTCTCCTGGCGGGATCTCAAAAGATCGAAGAACAAATCCAAAAATGCAGTTTTGCCAGAAGAGGTTCTGGAGATGAGCTTGTTCTAGAGCTCACCAGCAGATTCAGGGATCATAAATGCTTCATTCTATACTGTTTCCTAATACAGAGGTCTATCCCAGAATGCCAGTCTTTTTGAATTTAGGAAGGTTGGAGCTTACCTTCAGGGGTGTCTTAACTAAAATCAGTCCACTGCTGAATGGTCACCAGATCAGCACCGGTGTTTTGGTAAGAGTCCAATTTTGTATTAAATATAATATTTTAAAAAGTGTTTTTACACCAACAATAAATCTTTTTAGCAATGATTTGGGATAGATATTATTGTCCTCTTTTCACAAATGGGAAAAAAGAAACCTTAAAAAAGTGGATTATTTTACACAAAGCAGCCCTACAAGCCAGTGGCAGGACCAGGACTAGAACTCAGATCTTCTCATTCCTAAAAATGTTCTTTAGACTATACTGTGCTGACCGATCTTTAAAATGATAACAATAATAATAATAAAAACATTTTTTACCTCTCAAAACATTGTTCCTCTCCAGAGAAACTCATATTATTTGAACACATTGCTCAACCAAACCAGAGAGTCATGGGATTCTAGATTTAGAATGATCTTAGAGGTCACTTCATCCCACCCTCTCGTTTTACCATTAAGAAGAGACCATGGAGTCCCAGAAAGTTTAACTGGTTTGCCTGAGGTCACACTGTTAGTAAATAACAAAGTTAAGATTCAGACCCAGGTGACTGATTGACTCCAAATCCAGTGTTCTTTCCACTGTACCAAGCTGCTGCACAAGCTCAGACAGAGCAGATCTTCACCAGCAAGGCAGACAATTAATGGAATGTGCTAAAAGCTCTGCCCAAGAAAAAATGGGGTTTTTTTCTCTCTCCAGACCATCTGACCTCTACCAGTCTTTTAAAATCTACTTCCCAGATTCCCAGAATATCTGCTTTCTAAAAAAATCAAGCTTTCACTTTCCCCCAGCAATTAGAATTGAGATTTCTTAAAATTCAGATTTTTTTAAAGTCACAGAGTAGTGAACCTTACCTAAAAGTTAGTGATGGCAATGTCTCTATACGAACACAACTCATTACATAATTAATCCATGTAATAATTATCCTCCTCATAAGGTACTAGGCTGCCATTTATTCATTTATTTAACAAGCAATAATTAAACACCTACCCTGGGCTTGGAGCACTAAACTGGGTCCTTCTGAGGGATTAAAAGGAAATAATGTTGCATCTTACTTATCAATACTTCTTAAGGGGGTGTTGAACACTTGGATAAGAGGGAAAAATAATAACCTAGAGAAAATGTAAAGCAACTTACAAATAAGTGAAGCGTAATACTAAATAACAATTGTTATTGAATAGTTACTTTTCCCTAAAATTTTTTAAAAATTTTTCAGATGTTCTTCACTTGTCCTTTATATTTTAAAATCACCAGATTACACCATTAAATTGTACACTTTAGGGGGAAAGGGAGCATTGCTTATAGAACCCAAAAGAATTTTCTTTCACAAGATGTTACTTGTCTGAAAATGTCCATCAACCTAAATACCTTCTAAACCTGACCTCTTTTAAACTTGACTTTAAACCTGATTGTTGAATTAGTTTGGGATTCCACCACTCTTCCAGCAAAATGGAATTGCCTGATTCTGTCTTGTTTTTCATTTCCATGTCTGATCTAGACTTCACTGTAGCACAAAGGACTTGGGTTAACCCTTTCATGAGTTGAGCAATAGTTGGCTGT
>CM053598.1:159039405-159049405 GCA_028646575.1 Pseudocheirus occidentalis | reverse complement strand
GTGTATAGAGTGTTCAGGGAGAACTAGGGCCTCTGGCATGAGCCCTTTTCAGGTTTGCTCATTCACCTTTGGTGTCCATATGGCACTCAGCTCTCACCTATGACCCCAGAAAGCTGTAGCTTGCCCAGCAACCACACCCCAGTAAACCTTCTCAGCAGACAGGCTAAACCAGGTTGAGGGTAACTGATGTAACATGAGTTGCAAGCGGAAAGCGGTGGGGTCTACCCCAAGTTTATGAACACTTTTCCATGTGGAATGAGTGGATGAGAGCAATTTGTTCCAAACACCATGGTGGTCACTGAAACAGGCACTAGAGGGCATATAAATCTTGGTCAGACATTGAAGATGCCTGCATCCCAGGCCATCACCACTCATCCTGACTTTTGTCCTGCAACTAGACTTTGATGACTCTGTTGTAAGAGTGAGTCTGACAATTTTCTGTCACTCTGTGTCACTTAAATCCAATTCACCTACAAGTCAAGACATCATCCTATGATGTCATTGGTCCTCTTTGGAAATGAAAGACAAACAACAAGCTCTAATGAAGGGGAACAGATGCCTTTGTTAGTAGTCAATAATTTTGTGCTTCTAAGTTGCTTATGCCATTTAAAAAAATTATTACATGTGGCCAATTGACAATCGACTGCTCTCAGTCAACAATTGCTCTAACCACCAGCCAATCACAAGACACACACAAGTATACGGGTGAGTGCTTACTAACTTTCTCAGCAGTTTTGATTAGTTCCTAATTAGCCATTTCCTAGAGTTGAACAGACTGGTTCAAAATAAATGGGCTGTTGAACTGTTTTCATGAGATCCATCTGGCTCCATTGCCCATGCCCATTGGTCTGTTCCTTAACAGCATGGTTGTGCATATACATTGACTCAATGCCATCCACAAAAATACCACCAAATAACCTAACTTTTAAAGTCAAATGGTTTAATTCAGGCTGCGTCTTCACACTCAACAGAAGAACCATTCCAATAGTAATTTTCCATCAAACTAAACAGCAAACACCTATCTGCCTGCTGAGCAATGTGACTATTGCCTCTTGAATATTCAAACTTTTATAAACCATGTTTCTCTCTGGAAGAACCCTCTATCTCAGCCAACAAGCAGGCCTCAGTATTTTTCTCAAGTACCTATTATTTTCCAGGCACTGTGCTGGGTACTGGGAAAACAAAGACAAAAACAAAGTAGTCCCAGCCCTCAAGAAGCTCTCATTTTATGGGGCCAAGGCATAAGAAAAAATATATACACATACAACATAATCTGCCAGGGGAGGAGCTAAGAGAAGATACTGGCAGAAAGAGGAGTAAGGGAAGGATCCAAAAGTGGGACAACACAAACTTAGCTTTGAAGGGTACTAGTGATTCTGAAAGGCAGAGATGGGGAGGGAGAGCATTACGGGCAGGAGGAAGTAGACCATGCAAAGTAGCAACAGCCTGAAGGAAGAGCTGCAACTAGGAACTTACATTATTTGGGTACAATGTGGATGTGATTAGTGTTCATTAAGTTCACTAAGCTAACAAATGCTGATATCATTAGGACAAGAAATAACCACTCTGATGCACCCTGTGCTGCAATTGCTTGCACTTAAAGCATGTACTATGTTTCTAGGGGAAAAAATATTCTAAATTTAAATGATGTTATTCAAATCTTATTTTCCCATAAAAGCAATAGAGTGCTATATTCTTGATCAATGTACTGGGGCCTACCTCTATTTTTTTAGCTATGAAACACAAATATCATGTTTATGGTAAATCTCATGTTATACCCATATAACTATTGCTTAAGTTAATCAATTAAAGATTGATAGCAACCAAGCACATAAAATTATATTTAATATAGCATGGTATCATATTCTATAGTATTTTTTATATTATTGGTGAAGGAAACATCCTCTCCAGAATCAGATTGGCAATTAACTTTTGATTAATTGTCAATGAATTAGCAACTAAGAGAGTTGCCTAAGTCACTGAAAGAATAAGTGACTTAGCCACAGTCACACAGCTAGTAGAGATCAGGGATAAAACTTGAGTCTAGATCCTTCATCAAATATGCCATGGAACCTCTCTACCATATGGAGGGTTTCCTTCATTGCTGTTTTATTTTCACTCCATCAAATCAGAAGTTGAAGCAACAATCTCACTGAAGCGTGGAATTCTAAAGGGCTTCTTTGGGAAGACCACTTGTTGTCTTTTTAAGAAACCCATTCAGAGTGATATCTGTTTTGCTGCACTTTTATCCTTTCTTATTTCTCTACAGCAAACATAGGCATTAGAAATCATTTTTTTAATTGAATTAAGTTGAAGCTGCTGGTTATTTTGCTGCCTTCAAAACAGAAAGACTGTCTCCTCTCTCCAACAACAATCTCATTAGTGCTAGAAATTTCACCCTGCACCCTGATGTTATGCACGGTACATTGGCCTTTAAAATGTATGGACTAATCCTTATTTTCAATGAATTGTTCATCACTCTGTCTTCGCATATTGTTATTTCACAAGATCAAAAAGCTGTAAAGTTTTGGCAGGATAGTGGCTAACCTCATAAGCACCTATACAGTACAAGTGTGATCTTACAGATAAAAAAGCATGTCTTTCCACCTCACCTTTGAGTCCTACACTTCAACTTCAGGCAGTGAGTTGTCACTTTCCGAGATTTTTTTTCTTCTTCCATCATTTTAAAGATTGATTATGATTTGCAGTGTGAGAGAGAAAGAACAGAGAATGAGAGAGAGAGAGAGAGAGTTTGAGCTCATAATAAACATATCTGAACCTTTGTGTGTAAATGAGTGATCCTTCAAAGTTGTCTTCAATTCTCTTGTTGAAAACTTTGGGAATTTCTAGTTGGGAATTGCCCGCTTTTAGGAGAGTCACTGACAAAATGGAAATGGTCCAAAGGAAGACAATAGTGAGGTGAAAACCATGCCACTGAAGTATCACTTGAAGGATCTGAGAATGTTTTAGTCTAGAGAAGAGAAGGCTAGAGGATGGGGCAGGAGGGCAGGCATGAAGCTGCATTTGAATGTGAAAAGGTCATCCTGTGTAAGAGAGATGAGATCTATTCTACTTAGCCTTAAAGGGCAGAATTGCCGGTGGTCCCAATCTAGTCTTGCTACTGGACTCTGATGACTCTGGAGCAGAGAGTGAGGCTGACGACGCTGCACAGCTCTGCTTCATTTTAAATCTAGTTCACTCTCAAGTCAAGACATCACCCTCTTGATGTCATTGGTCCTCCTGAGAACAAAGGGTGAGCAACAAGAATAGGACCAAGAGGGTGGAAGTAATCCATCAGTTAGTCAATAAGCCTTTATTGAGAGCTTGCTGTGTGCCAGGCACAAGGCTAAGCCCTAGGAATTCAAATAAAAGTACAAAGAAAGCCAGTCCCTGTCCTCAAGTAGTTTATATTCTGAAAGAGAAGACTACACATAAATGATGCTGGGGGTGAGGTGGAAAGGTATCTTGTGACGGAGAGCCACAGCCCAGCGAGAAGTGAAGAGATGGCTTGGGATCCAGGTCACAGCGGTGGGGAGCCTGTGACTCCAAGGCCACCTGTGACCCTCTAGGTCAGTGGTTCTCAACCTGTGGGTTGTGTTCTATTTGTAACAATGAAAATACATCCTGCATATCAGATAGATTCATAACAGTAGCAAAATTACAGTTAAGAAGTAACAAAGAAAATAAATTTATGGTTGGGGGATCACCACAACATGAGGAACTGCATTAAAGGGTCACGGCATTAGGAAGGTTGAGAACCACTCCTCTAGGTCCTCAATTGTAGCCCTTTGAATTCAAACTTCACAGAACAAATTCCCTTAATAAAAGGATTTGTTCTGTAAAGCTTAGACTACGTCAAAAGGCTGTACCCCAGTACCCAGAAGGCCACAGGTGGCCTTGAGACCACAAGTTCCTCACTCCTGGTTCTAGGAGGAGCCATTCAGTCAGAGGAAGGGACCTAGGAGCAGAATTAGGCATTGTTTGTACAGAAAGAAACACAATTCCCAGCTATTAGAGCTGTTTGAAAACATGCAGCCTTTAGAAATAAGGAGTTCCTTCTTGCTTGAGGTTAAGCAGAAGCTAGAAGACATTTGCTGTTGTGTTAAAGCCAGGATTCTTTTCTGTGGGTAAAGGTTGGATTAGATAACCTTCGAGGTTCTTCCTGACTCTTACAATGACAAGTTTGGGAGCCAGGCAGCAAAATTAATTTCCTTACTTTGTAGACACAAAACACTCTCCAGTTATCTAGTTTTATTGTTGTTCAATTTTGTTGGTTGTTGTGTTCAAATCTTCATGACCCCATTTGGGGTTTTCTTGGTAGAGATACTGGAGTAATTTACTATTTCCTTATCCAACTCATTTTACAGATGAGGAAACTGAGGCAAACAGGGTTAAGTGACTAGTCCAGGGTTGCACAGGTAGTGTCAGAGGTCAGATCTGAACTCAGGAAGATGAGTCTTCCTGAGTTCAGGTCTGGCAATTTATCTATTGTGCTACCTTGCAGCCCAGTGATCCAACAATTTTTAAAGTGATCCAATAATCTTCTCTTGTCCCTTAATCTAGTCTCTTCTTACTCAAGCCTTTCCACACTTAGCTCTTTCCTGGATCTACTGAGACCCCTTAAAGATGTGTGCTGATGATATGGGAAGAAGCCCTGGGGAAGGATCCTGTGAGGGAGAGGTCTAGAGGCACAGCCTGGTGAGAAGTAAGGAGATGGCTGGCTTGGGCTCCCTTCTTAAAAGAAGGATCTAGGTCACAAGCGTGGGGAATCTGCAGCCTCAACCTCTGGGGAATGAGATTTTAGGGGGAGGGGAAAATGATTGGGGAGCAGACAGAACATGGAAGCCTAGCACAGAGTGTGCTGACTGAAGAATAGAAAGAAGGCTATGGTTTTTTTTTTTAAACTTTTTTTTTTTGGAGGGCAGTTGGGGTTAAGTGACTTGCCCAAGGTCACACGGCTAGTTTTTTGTGTGTGTGTGTGTTAAGTGTCTGAGGCCGGATTTGAACTCAGGTACTCCTGACTCCAGGGCCAGTGCTCTATCCACTGCGCCACCTAGCCACCCCAAAAGAAGGCTACGTTAGTGTCTACACACACACACACAGACACACACACACACAGGCACACACGCACACACACACACACACTCACAAACTTGCTATAAGGGCCATAAATTGCTAAGAAAGCATTTGATTGACTACAGTGTGGAAGGAAAACTGAGAAAAATAAGACTGCTTACCTGTGTGTTTCTGGGTTCAACTCATGGTAGACACCATCGTTCTAAAGGGAGCACCTGTGACTATGCCACTTAATTGTACCTTTCTACCTCTTCACTATTACTCACATATGTTACTCAAATGTGCAAGTCATCTGTGATCTCATTTAATTGGTTGTTCCCTCCAAGAAAGTAGATAATAAGCCATCCATGATTGCCCCACCATGAGCAGATTCTTGGCAATGTTTTCCCATCAGTTTTTCCCTAGCAGGTCTAGCCAACATAATAGAAGCCTACCTTGTTTTCTACTGTCATCTCAAGCACACCAATAGAGCATTTGGGCTGTCCATCTATCATCCTTTGCTTTTGCCACGTGACTAGCCCATCTTCTCCACCTGTCAAACATGTCCCCATGATGACATCCAACTTTTACATTGAAGAACCTTTCAGTGCTGAAAATGAACAAATGAGGTACATAATGATAACCCCATTCCTTAAGCCATGGGGTCCTTGTAGGAAAGACACTATAGAAATCTAATAAATAAAAGGATAAAATCCTACCTTTGAAGGCCCAATTGAGAGAATTTGGGTGAGTACGAAAGACATTCCTTATGCCTTCTAATTAAGTTCAATAGCCTGTCTTATGAAAAAGAGGTATTTTTTATCGCCTGGCTTGGCACTGACTTGTTGTAGATTTGGGTGAATTCCAGCTCTTGTGTAAGACAAGGCCAAGTAGAGAAGCAACAGCCTTAGATCATCCTTCTTTGTACGCATAGACAGATCTCCTACTCCCCTTCTTAGTTGTCATTTGACCAAACTACCCTTATTTAGCCTTATGGTCTATCCTCATAAATTAAACCTTCCTAATCCTTAATTGCTTTTGCCTCTCTTCTCTAAATTTGCTCCAATTTGTCAACATCTTCGCTGGTGCCCAGGAGTGTGGCACAGTTTGGGGATGCATTCAGCATTCTCAGCAGCAGCAGCCTACATTGGCCTGCATTTCCATACCATTTAATTCTGCGTTGGTGAAGATCAGGGCATTGAAGTCAACATTGGAAAGCTTTTTGCAAACGTGTATGAATCAGACCTGATTAATGTTTGCCTTTAGCTTGCCCCAAATTATACTCCCTTTGTTTCCATTCCCCTACAATCTTCCATTCTCAAAGCTGTATCTCAGTTTGTTAGAGTAGAGATTCTTGACTGTGTGTGTGGGTGTGTGGGTGTCAAAGTCCCCCTGTAGCACTCTGGTAAAGTCTATGGACACCTCAGAATGGTGTTTTTTATGCATAAAATAAACTATATAGGAATACAAAAGAGACTAAAGTTAGTGAACATAAAGGTGTACCCCTTTTCCCATCCAAATTCACCAACTTCAGGTTAAGAACCCCTGAATTAGAGAGTCTGCATGGAAGCCTAAGATCAAAAATTGAGAACTTAGGACACCAGGAACTAATTTAACAAAGGAAGAAACCGAGGCCTGAATAGGTTATTTGCCCAGAATCACACAACTTCACAAGATGGCTGAGAGAGTTTTTAGGGACTTCACAGGCCAACGAATGCAACTTCTTCATATTACAGATGCATTAATCTGAGGTTTTTGTAGTTTCCATGCTAGCTAACGTGAGCTACAAAACCTATATTACTAATCACCGGCTCATGTTTAACCCAAACATGGGAGAACAAGCAGGTGGCCATATGGCTTCACCTCAGAAAAGTGCCTTATCCATGCCTCCTGACAATGATGATCACAATAGACCATGAAATGGAAAATCGGTCTTATTAAGCTATAAGGTCTATATGAGTTCTGTTGCCTTTCAGCACCCGGTTTGATATTTTAAAATTCCACAATATGATAGTACAGTAACCACATGGAAGCTCCTCTTCCAATTTAAACCAACATATTTCATGAGTCAATATTTCTCCCTGTGACTTTTGATATATATAGGAATTTTTTTACAAGTATTAGCATTATTCATTACTGTCCCATGTAATGAGAGAAGACTAACTAGAGCTGGAGGGATAGAGTTTAATTTAAATCCGGAGAGTTGGTAGCTTTGTGGTTGAATGGTGAGAAGCTGTTAAATTCCTAATAAATAGAAATAAAATTTCCCCAAGAGAGGGTGAGAAGCAAATTGTTTGAAACAAGTGGAGTGGACGAACAATGGGGAGATATTGTCCTTTTAGCAGTGTGAGTCTCATTGCCTTCTGGAAGTAAGTACTGTGTATAAGAGCGCATGAACTGAAGGGCTGGAAGCTTGTGTTTTTGTAAGCTGGAAATGGGGACAAGGGGGCTGGATAATGGAGGAAGAGTTTTGTGGACAAAAGCAACACCATCTTAGCGCTTAGCAGAAAAACAAAACGAATACATTTGAACATCAGCAGCCTATCTCTATAGGGAGGAACCCAGAACTGTGATAGAAAATTTGGTCTCAGAATCGTATCTTTCCTTTTCTGTTTCCCCACTGTGAACCTGCCTTTGCTGCTGGGGAAAAAACATCCCCTCACCCCAGCCTAGAGAAAAAAATCTCAGAAACCTCTGAAAATAATTAAAGATGATAATTCTGGATTATCCTTAATTAGAAGGAGGCTCTGGTGAGCTCCAGAGCTTTGGAGGGTCATTCTGTGATTGTTACAAGTGATCTGTCACTGTTCCCTGTGTATATTAATCATCCTTTTCACCTCTGATCTTCCCCTCCTATGAGCATAGTTTCTTGCAAGTCCTCTGCACTTGGACCCAAGAATAAAGGCAATTGCCTCCCCCTGCTGCAGTAGTTGATAGAGGATGTGCCCCCACTCTGATAGGAAGGGAGATGAGAGAAAGTCTTTATTGTTGCTTATTATCTCCACTTCGGAGTCTGTGGAATTCTTTGGACCATCTCTCTGACTCTGCCAGCAGCCCCAGACTTCTTTTTACCCTGCATTTCAGGGACTTAGTTAGTTTATGGTATATAGGAAAGAATAAAGGATTAGAGTTGGGAAAATTGAACCACCAACTAGCTGTCCAGGCTTTGGTTTCATCTTCTGGGAAATGAAAGGGTTGGCCAATAAGGTCTAAGGCCTTTTTCCTCCTCCTTGAGGAAAAAGCAAAATTAAGACTTACACACAACTACCCTTATTTTAGTTCTTAGACTCATTCTAGGTCCAGGGAAAATAGCTTCATAGGAAGATATTCTGAAGAAAGCCAAATAGCAGTGAGAAAGTCCGCTGAGGAGTGGGGAGGAAGCATCAGTGTTCACAGCTGACCCACTGGATAGACCACTGGACTTAGAATCAGAAAAACTTGAGTTCAAATCCTGCTCGAACACTTTGTTAATTGTGTGACCCTAGGTAGGACACTCAAACTTTTTGTACCTCAGTTTCCTTATCTGATAAATTGGGAAGGGGAGTTGACTCATTGGTCTTTAATGTCCTGTCCGGCTCCAAATCTATGGTCCTATGGTGTTCTTTGTATTTTTTGATACTTTTTTTTTGATACTTTCACTTATTTTTGGATGTCCCGCTAGCTCTCAATTTTTGATCTTAGGATCCCATGCAGAATCTCTAATTTAGGGGTTCTTATCCCAGAGTCTACAAACTTAGATGGGAAAAGGGGTACATTTTTATTTTCACTAACTTTGGTCTCCTTTGTATTCCTAGATAGTTTCATATTCATTCTCTCCTCAAAGATTATATACTCCTTGAGGCCACTGAATTAGTCATCATTCTGGGGGACAGATGAAAGAATAGATGAATGATGGAAGGACAGACCAGGCTAGATGTAATAAAGTATTGGGATGTAAGATAAATGGAATAGGACTGGATAGCTGCTATTCCATTCTTTTTTTTTTTTCCGGAAGGCCCCAAACCTTCATGGTAAGTAGCATTCTGTAACCCAATTCTGCCAGTGAGAAACCATTTTACTTTCCTGCTACAATGATTGAAGTGAGAACTGAACTTATTCCATTTCTTTATCCATTCATTTCAAATACTAGGTACATACATATCACCCCATGTAGAGAGAGAGACTGAAAATACCAGTGCCTGGAAGAGAAACAAAGACAGGCAATGCCTGGAGAAGCTCAGTGAGAGAGTGGAAAGGAATGCATTGAGCCCTAGGGTGAGAAAAGGATAAAGAATAAAGAAGAGCCTGCAGTAGTGAGTCATGCAATGATAAACCAATGCTGCCGAACCCAGGATCAAAGGATCTTAAGTTTTAGAGCTAGAAGGAATCCTAGAGGCCATCAGATCCAGCACCCTTATTTTACAGATGAGGAAACCAAGGCACAATGTTGTTCACTTGTTTCACTCATGTCTGACTCTCTGTGATTGCATTTGGGATTTTCTTGGCAAAGACATTGGAGAAGTTTGCCATTTCCTTCTCCAGCTCATTTTACAGATGAGGAAACTGAGGCAAACAGGGTGAAGTTTCTTGCCCAGGGTCACACAGCTAGTAAGTATCTGAGGGCAGATTTGAACTCAGGAAATTCTCCACTGCACCACCTAGCTGCCCTAAGCCCAGATAGGCCAAGGATATTGCTCAGGGTCAAAGAAAGAGAAACCTATATAAAGAAGCTAGGAAACAGAGAATATGAAATTTGCCCAAGGGTGATATAGTAAGTGTCTGAGGCAGGATTTGAACTCTGGTCTACAAATGAATTTAAACTTGAGTTAAAATCTTGCCTTAAACCAGCAGTTCTCAACCTGTGGGTTATGTTCAATTTGCAACAATGAAAATACATCCTGTGTATCAGATATTTACATTACGATTCATAACAGTAGCAAAATTACAGTTATGAAGTAGCAATGAA
>CM053598.1:158991195-159038905 GCA_028646575.1 Pseudocheirus occidentalis | reverse complement strand
AGTATCATAGTTGGAGAGCAGATAGATCAATTATTTGACAAATATTTATTAAGCACTCTGCTATGCTTCAGGCTTTATGCTGTATTTATCATCATCATCGTAGCTTTAAGGTTTGCAAAAGCATTACAAATATTAACTCATTTAATCCTCACAGCAACCCTGGGTAATTGGTGCTATTATTATCCCCATTTACAGATGAAGAAACTGGAGCAAACAGGATTAAATGACTTGCCCAAGGTCACACAGCTTGTGAGTGTCTGAAGAACATATCTGAACTCAGGTCACCCTGATTCCAGGTCCAGCATCCTATCCATTTCAATGCCTCTGCTGCTTGATGTGCCACTTAGCTACTGGATACTGGAAATACAAATACAGAAGAACAGACATTGTCCTCCTGAGCCTGTCCTCTAATGAAGGATAACTCAAGAGAAGGGTCTCAATGACTTAATCTTTAACCTATCTGATGTAGGTGGAGAGAGTGCTAGTTTTGGCATCAGGGAATCTGGGTTCTAATCCTATCATTGACCACTTTTTTTTGACAAGTCATTAACTTCTCTCAGACCTAGTTTACTCCTCTTGTTAAATGAGAGGATTGGACCCGCTGATTTCTAAGGTATCTTCCAGCTCTAGATCTATTATCCTAAGATTCCAGTTATTTCAAGATCACCTAGTGTGTGTAGAACTCATTCTTGTAATGGGTCTTCCTCTTGGCTTGCTGGTAGCATCCATGAGATATGCTCTGCCCACAAGCTTCTATGGTCTGGATTATGTAATGCTTTATTTATTTAAAGCATTGTAAGTACATGATGGTTGAGTCAACAAGTAAGAAAATGACTCGAGTGAGTTCATACAAAAACACCGATGGACAAATGGTTTGAAAGAGTGATTTCCTTATTTTGCTCTGGAACTCTCCACAAACAGATTCATTTGGTGTTGTCCCATCGTTCCATAGGAATGACTTTGTTAAACTTAAATGCTGCCCTCTTTAAGATAAGCCTCAGAAACCTTTGCCTATAATTAGAATGCACAGATATTGACAAAGTGCCATATGGTCTTGGATATCGGAAGACTTGAACCCAAAAACGACATTTCACCTCCATGTGCCTCAGTTTTACTTATGTGAATAAATGAGAATGGCATCCTACCTCCCAATAATGTTGCTGAGTCATTTCAATTGTGTCTGACTCTTTGTGACCCCACTTGGGATTTCTTGGCAAAGATACTGGAGTGCTTTGCCATTTCCCTCTCTAGCTCATTTTACAGATGAGGAAACAGAAGCAAGCAGGGTTAAGTGACTTGCCCAGGGTCACACAGCCAGTAAGTTTCTGAGAATGAATCTGAACTCATGAAGATGAGTCTTCTTGATTCTAAGCCCAGTACTCTGTCCACTGTGCCATGGCTCCAAATTTTCAGCATAGTACCAGAAATTTTGAGGACATTCTCAGGGTTCAGAAAATGAATTAAGTAGCATCTAATGATTCAACTAATAACAAATGCTTCTCAATTGTTTGAAAAAAAAACCAAGCCCATTAAGTGCCATAATGATACCTAGATACTAGGACAATCAGGAGTATGGAGGGCCTCCATTCTCAGCTCCCTGCCAGGTTCAGTCATAAGTCTATAGTCTATAGGTTAGACTTGAGTCTAGAACAGTCCTTCTATGCAACTTGAGAAATGTGTTTCTAATTAGTGAAGTGAGCCTCCTATTACTTGAGGGAGAGGCAGTGGATGACAGGTTATTAACACAAGGTTTACAGGATTTTACATGACCAACATATTCAGTTTTTTTCCTTAACTTTTGTCTTTTTTGAGGGGAGGGATTAAAATGAAGGGTTCTATTGGTGCTGAAGAAAGGAGTGAGTCTTTGGGAGGTTATACTAATGTCAGGTGTCTTTTTTAAGTATTACTAAGACAGTTATTTATTTTTAAAGTAATATGACTCTAAACCCAAACATTATATTTTTGCTGAGATTTTCATATTGAATAACTCTCTCAGCAATATTTAATGAGGAAAAATATTTTTCAGTTATGTGAGGGAACTATGAATATGTTTACTGTGGCTTTACACATGTATGTATACACATGTAGACATATATTTACATGTATAAATGTGTATAGACATTTACTAGCTATGTGATCCTGGGCAAATGACTTAACTCAGTTTGCCTCAGTTTCCTCATCTGTAAAAGGACCTGGAGAAGGACATGGGGAACAGAGTCAGACACAGTCAGAAAAAAGACTGAACTGAACAGATATGGGCACTCTATGCCTACATGCATGTATTTCATTATGTATCTTATGTGTGTTTGTATGTGTGAGTTGTATGTGTGTGTTACACATACATATGCATATAGACCAGCATATGTATGTACTCAGAGTCTAATAGTAGAATACAGACTAAGGTTTAGCTTCAAACTGTTTTAATACTTTTGGGACACTCTCTCTAAGCTCCATAAAGATAGTGGCTTTTATTTTTTGTCCTTGTAGTTTCATCATGGATCTCATTGCTTTACATACAGTAAGCATTTAATAAATGTTGGTTGGGTTGAATTGAATTGAATCTTCTTACCCGGTTCAGTTTTCTTTGTGTCCTCCTTTCCCCCAGCTCCCCAGGGACTTTGCTTTGCTGGCAATGGGAATATTTATTTCTAAAGAACAGATGATTGCTTTCTCCTTGCCTTAACCTGAGACAACAGTACCTTTTCACCTTTGAAGCTGGTTTTTCCATATTACTCATGCCAGTCTTTTTCTCCGTAATTTTATGATTATAATGAGGCAATGGCGCACTAGTTAGCACAGATGACCTTCTAATTGAAAGACTGTAAATTCAATCTCCGTTGCTGGGCACTGACAAAAATTTAAATAAGTATAGCTGGAAAAGCCTTTGCCATAGGCTGCACCCTGACCGGAGGCCAGCCTGGTCCTAGTCATCTGTCACCAGGGATGGCCTCACAACTTCTGGGTGTTAACACTGTGAGCCATCAGAAACAGGTTGGCTTGACAAAGCAACAGGAAATGGGAGAGTTTTCCCTGGCTCTGACTCAGGAATCATGGCTTGCTTCCCTTCTGTGTCTGCCAAGTTGCCTTTTTTGTCAAAATGCTTCCTAAAAGAGAAGTCTCAGCATGAGTGGGATGCACCTTTCCTGCATTATACCTGAGTAGACACGGAAAGCCAGACTCCCCAGTACTCCTACCCACCACTTGTATCATCCAAATTAGAGATGGAGATGAAAATTCTAATTCTAAAGTTGTACTGGCAGCTAACTGTTGAGGACTGCTTCAGCTGGTAGCATCTCCACCCCACTTTTCACCACCCATCATCTTGTGCTGCTTTTGTGAGGTCAGTGGGCTTTCAAAAGAAACAATTCCAGAGGGTTCAATTCAAGTTTCCCAGGTGACCTGCTCTTAATTTCAATGCAGAGAAAACTATTTCATTGTTAGCCTGAGAGGGAATCCAATAAACCATTATACGGAAAATATTCGCCCCAAATAATTGAATACCTGTTAAAATTGTGATGGTCCTGGACCTTAGCCGAAGCTCTTTAAAAAGTCGTAGCCCCATATTGCCGATAGCACCTAAAACCTGGTTATTGGCCTGTCATCACGGTCCATCTTTATCTCCAATACATCACACAGATACAACGGAAATTTTCCATTGCCTTTAAAGTTTTGCATTCTGTATATTTGGTTGTTAGACAAATAGAGCAAGCCTTGCCGACTTCATTTTCATTCTTGGCAGCATGTTTTTATCATAAGGCAGATAGTCATTAATTTACAGAATCAACGCTGGGAACAGCTTTTGTGATCTCATATTAAATTTTCCCCTGAATCCGCCCCTTGGCAAAAATTACTCACATCGTTAAAAAATATTTAATTAGGCTGTAGTTTATACCCAGCTCACTGGGGAAATGTTGGAATTAATATGATTTGCATGAATTCTGTTTCTCTTTTTCTGTCAGAGATTAGTTTTGAATTCAGTTCAGAGGGTCGTTGACACTGCCAAGGACTCACAATCGTGAAGGTCAACCAGGTAGCAAATACTTCCCCTGGGTAGTTTCCCTGAAAAGACAGCTCAAAATTGCTTTTAATTATGGGTTACCTAAAAGGCCACTTGCTGTTTTTATTTTTCCACAGATCTCTGAAACACAGTGTAGCTGCAAGTTTTAGGTAAACCATTTTAGTTCCCAACTAATAAAGCTCCAATTCTTTATGTGTGTGTATATGTCTGTATATATGTGTGCTTCGTGCATGCTACCGAGGGATTTTTCCATCAAACTCCCCGATTTATTTTGCTGGTAATTCATAGGAAAGAAAGTTCCTTTGATCTTGTAGTTGGATGTACAGATATGGGGGAAACAATGTTTTAAGAGAACTGGATTGTGAAGACCTCATTCTAATGCACCGCTTCCTTAGTTACCCCTCACAAGATAAGCTGAAATGTCTGGTTATGCATTTACTTGTTTATTATTTCAAGGGTCCGTAAAAAAGCTCCCCTCAGGAATTCATAGTCCTATGCCTTTTATAAAGGACAATTTAATGGAATATTTAATTAATAATCTAATCAATCAATTAATCTCTGTTACATAAGTGTTAAAAATCTAATTCTTTTTCACTGCCATATCAATAAAAGCAAAATGGCTGCCTACTTATCAGGATAATGGGAAACCATTACAGACACAAAGAAAAACTGAAATTGTATTAATTCTCCCAACATGGTAATGTGAGCAGAGTAGTCTCTTTTCGGAGGGCGGCATTCAGTTCACTCACTGCAGACACAGGGCATGGGTGACTTCTTTTTAAAGGTCCTCTGCTGGTGAATGAGACATGTAAAGAGTAGGCTTTTCTTGTTTGGGAGTCTGTAGCTCCAATGTGAAGTATATTCCTAATCACAGAGGGGGTATATATATTTTTAATACTCCTGAGTGTCTCTAGTACTGAGTCTTACTTTAAGTTCAGAAAATACAAACCATCTGTTTACAAAATGCGTACAGACCACACCGTGCTGCTGACTAGCCAACTGTTGATGAATAAATATTTATCTCTCAAATGATTTATACGGGGCTTCTATCAGCACTGGAAGGGTTAGAGTCAGTTTGACCCTCATTTCTAAAAATCGTGCATTGATTCTGTTTTTAAGGACCTGGAATACTGCCAGGTGTATTTGCCACAATGATAACAATTTAATTGATAATGAGACTGATGAAGATTGTCTCATACACTGGCTCATTTCTCAAACACTCATTTTCTCACAGACTCCAAGGATGTTAGAGCAGGAAGGGAACCACAGAGGTCACTTATTCCAGCCCTCCTCAACCCCAGAAGAAGAAACTGAGACCAAGAGAGGAAAAAGAATCTGCCCATGGGAACACAACTCAATGATGGCAAGGCCATGATCATACCTCAGATCATTCTGAGTTTAATTCCATTGTAGGTGGCATTGTAAATAGAGTACTGGGCTTGGAGTCAAAAAGACCTGAGTTCAAATCCAGCCTCAGCCACTAGTTGTGTGACCCTGGGAAAGTCACTTAACCTCTGTCTGCCTCAGTCTCCTTATCCATAGAATGGAGATAAAAATAGCCCCAACCTCCCAGGGTTGTTATGAGGATTAAATAAGATAATTTTTAATTTAATTTAATTTAAATCACTCAGCATAGCATATAATAGATGCTTAATAAATGCTTCTTCCCTCCCTCTCCATCTTTGAAGTTGCCATTCTGTCTCTGAATCACTTGATTTGGCACGTGAACTCTGCTGAATTTGTTTTGCTGAGATATATCCATGGGCATTGTGCCATTTAGCAAAGATTTGTTTGCACAACAGGGGTAGGTATGCATCCAATACATTGTACAGCCAGCTGGTAAAGGGAAGATTTTTTTTTAACGTTCACAATACAAATATTCTGGGCTGCATGTATAGAAACTCAAACTCTGGAGAGATAGAGAGCTGTGTTTATAGAACTAGAAATTGTACAAACACAGTTAAGGCTAGGGACATCATCTCTGTCTCCCAGAGGAATATAGATCACTCAGAAAGCCAGAATATGCCTTTTCTATTTTGTTTTTGTATTTCTATGGCATCCTTCTTTGAGGAGCACGAAACTATGAAGCTTTTGTTATTTAACCTTCCCTGAGCTTCTCAGGAGTAATCACATCTCCCATGCCTGAAAGGGACTCTTCCCGTGTAGCTAGGCTGTTGACATCTTTCCTTTTCTTAAAGGACCAGTTCAGGGACCACCTCTTCTAGTAAATCTTTCCTAATATTCACAGGAAGAAATCTCTTCTCTGTCCTTGAATCACTCTGATATTCTTTTTGATTTAGTCATGTATCCTATTTTAACCTGCATGCTAATCATCTCCCAGAACCCTTTGCACAGTGTCAGAGTTGTGTGTACATGTGCATCTTTTCACACCTTGTGGACTGTGGGCCAGAAGTGGGGATGGAAACATTTAGGGTGTGGGCCACATGTGTCTGTATAGCTCAGGCTCTTGGCATACATGAATGAAAGGATGCTAAGTGATTAGTCAGTTTGGGTAACTTCCAGTATGGGAAAGCCTTCCTCTATAACAGATTGTAACCCTTCTCAGATACCAAGTCCTAGCCCAGGGTTGGGAAACCTGCGACCTTGAGGTCACATATGGCCCTCTAGATCAGCGGTTCTCAACCTGTGGGTTATGTTCAGTTTGTAACAGTGAAAATACAACCTGCATATCAGATATTTATATTACAATTCATAACAGTAGTAAAATTACGGTTATGGAGTAGCAATAAAAATAATGTTATGGTTGGGGGTCACCACAACATGAGGAACTGTATTAAAGTGTTGTGGCATTAGGAAGGTTGAGAACCACTGCTGTAGATTCTCAAGTGGTCCTTTGACTGAAGAGGACCATACTTGAAGACCTAGAGGTCCACATGTGGCCTCAAGGATACAGGTTCCCCACACCCTGTCCTAGACAGTTACTGGAGATAAAAGAAGTTTAGTGACTTGTCTGCTTCTATCCTAAACCCTGAAATGACTTTTGTAATTCTTTACGCATCTATAAGTTATTTTCCTTTGGTAGAATGAAAGCTACTTAAGGTCAGAGGCTGGTACTTTTTTTTTTGTAATCTTATTATTCTGCCTACCACTTAATAAATATTTGTTGAATTGAATTGCTCAGTCATATAATTAAAAATGAGTCAAGTGTAGGATTCGAACCCAAGTTTTCTTGACTCCAAATCTAGTTCTCTATCCACCAGCCATAAGACCTCTTGAGTCCATCTAGTAAACACTTAATAAGTGAATTGAGTTGAGCTGAGCTGAAGTGAATTAACAGTCGGTACTGTGACTTCAATTCTATTTTCTGGATTCATATGTATACCCGGTTCTCTATTTATTAAACAAGAGTTATCAATCCTTTTTTTCTGCTGGTGTGTAAGTAGGAGAGAAAATTGGGAACTCTGCAACCTAAATATCTTCAGGACCAACAGTTATCTTGCTTAATGGTTTAATCCTAACTGCATTCCCAAGTTCTCCCCCTAACCCCCATCCTCATTCATGCAAGTATGCTAATGAGTCAGGTGATAAGCTTAGCATCCAATTCCCATTTCTCCATTAGAATGTTATCACAACTTGAAGAGTTTCAATAGGATTGTGACTGTGATACATTAAAAATCTCCCTAGGAGTTCACCTGGGAATAGCTCTGAGTTCTGTCGAAAACAGAAATAGGGCACTCACTGGGGCTGGGAAGTGAAATCAGTCTCTCCCATCAGCCCAAGGAGAGAGGAGTGATGATGTCTCCCAGAAGAATGGGTCTGCAAGTTAAGAGAATTCAAAACTCATCTCTGATCCTTAGCAGCTATGTGACAACTTTACCTTGCTGAGCCTCCTTTTTCTCATCTGTAAAATGGGGATGGATTCTATAATACTGACCTCAGAAGCTCAAAAGAGATGGCAGTGACAATGGTTAATATTTATGTGGCACTTAAAGGTTTGGGAAGCGCTTTACAAATGACTTCTCATTTTACCCTCACACCCACCCTGGGAGATAAAGGCTGTTACCATCCCGTTTCACATATGAGGAAACTCACCTAGACAAAGGCTAAGTGACTGATCCAGAGTCAAACATCCAAGAGGGGTCAGAGGCAGGAACTGAATTCAGCTCTCCCTGATTCCAAATCCTGTATTCTATCCCCTGTGCCACCTAGCAGCCTCTAATGTATATTAGAAACATGTATATACATATGTGTGTATATACCATATGTATTACACATGTGGTAATGTATTATAATCTAAAATTATATATAAAATATCTCTAATATGATATATGTATATTACATCTAACATAGAGATATATAATATATGCAATGTAATGTAGCATGTATATTAATATATTTAAAGCCATCTGCAAGTTTTAAAAACCTTATATAGAAGAGATTTGGTTTTTGTTACCATTATTCCCTTTTCAAATCCTGCCTCAGTCACTTACAAGCAGCATGACCCTAGGCAAGTCACTTATCTCCTGTTGGCCTGACTCTTCTCAACTGTAAAGTAGGGATGATAATAGCACCCACCTATCTACCTCCTGGGGTTGTTGTGAGGATCAGATGAAATGTGATTTGTAAAGCACTTAGCACAGTGCCTGGCACACCAAAGACATGTAATAAGCAAATGCTTGTTTCCTTCCTTTGCCACCTTATTCCCAGTTCTGCCACTGATTCATCTGCGTGATTGTGAGCCAGTCACCTACACTTCAGTTACCCAGTCAGTAAAATGAATTAACAAGTTCCTAGAGCAAACCATTTCCATTTCCTACAGTGAGTACAAGGCTGGCATTTTCAAGGCAATTGAAAAAAAGGAGATTGCAATTGGATGGGGGAACATCCCTTACAGCAGATATTAAATTGCAAAGGAAAAGAATCAGGCAGGTTCCTTCTGAACCAACATCCTCATTTTCCCCCAGTCCTGCTTCCTGATGATTCCAATGTGACTTTGGCTGCTGTTGGCACATTTATTTGTAACCCAAAACTATCCAAATAGACAAGCATCAATTATGCACATTATGTACCAAAATAATAATGTTAACCTTGCCAGTGGGCAGCCTCCTCTATCAATGGATAGCACCCTGCTCCCATTGTTGAAGAATGTCAATTTCTGATTCTTGTAGGTGACAGATACACTGACCTTTCCAACTACAAATAGCTCATTACCCCAAAAGTGCACTATCCCAAAGCTCTCACCAAATGCTTAAGCCAGTTTCCCACTTTTTCTTGATTTCCTCATCCTCTTTAGACAAAATAGACTCTGAGCCCTTTCTGTCCCTCTTTCCCTGGGTTATTAAAATCTTTACCTCTCAATTGCATAAACAGAAATGAATGGAGTTGATTGTATTTCCTGAAGAACTTAGTTTTATAAGATTTTTAAATATAAAGGTTCTGATAACCTAGGATCCATGACCCCTGATCCATGAATAGATTTTAGGAAGTCTGTAAACTTGGATAGAAAAAAAAAATCTTTATTTTCACTAACCTCTAACTAAAATTTAATATTTCATTTCATTTAGTTTTGCACTTATAAATATTATTCTGAGAACAAGTCCATAGGCTTTACCACATTGCCCAAGGGGTCCATAACACAGAAAAAAGATTAAGAGCCCTTGATCTAATCCATCTCCTCGCAGTGGCACCACAGGGAGCTCTTGCACCTGATATGTCTGGAAACAGAAGGACAAAAAAACAGGTAGAAGGAATTATCCAAGATCAATTGGTCAAAAGTGATAGAAAGTAACCCAGATTTCCCCATTTAAAGGTAATTCTCCAGATCTTTTTGTGCTATGGCCTCTCTTTGCTTGAATGCTACTTTTTCACTTCAATTTTTCCAGCATAGCCCATCAGTCCAAATCTTTGATTCTGAATAATAGCATCTTTTCCTGGCCTTGTACTCCAGTAACAAGTTCTCATTTAAAATTTGTGTACCTGATTGCTATTGTAGCACTATTGTCCTTTTAGGAAAGTCCTGTGACCTGCTTATCCCCTTCTTTTAAATGCTCTGTTGTGGGGAGAAGAGAAATTAGCAAATTTTAGAATGGTGTTTGGTCCCATAAAACAATCCATATATATTTGTTGGAGATGATGCAAAAAATGTCTAACTTTGAGGATTCTCACAACCCGAAATCTCAATGCCTTCTTAAAGTTAAGTTCAGTGAGATAGACTTTTCCCATCTGAACACTGGTTTCCTAGATAGAGAAATATAGTCAAATCAGTAATGGAATTGGGACAGAAATCATGACATCTGCTTTATTCTGGCTTCTTGGCACCATATTCCTGCTATATACTTTCATGTAGAAAAGTCCCCCAAATGCCATCAGAGGCACCACCATAAATACTCATTACTTCCCATGTTGTTGGGGGTGTTTTGAATGTGGAGAGAATGTGTTTTCTTTCTCTTTCCTTTTTGAATTTGTGGTATTTGAGTGTTTCTTTAAGTCCCCAGCAGAAAAGACAGGAACTCATCAATCCCAAATACTGCATTTCATTTCTAAATGGTGCAATTAAATTGAGAAAAGGGGACTTAGTGGTAATTGTTGACAGTCACCTAGAGCTATTACATAGTATGAAGCAGCTGGCTGTAAATTCAACTAATAGGTTACCAGGAAACATACCTGCAACCATTAATATTACATCCAAGGAAGCAAGAAAGCTGCATTAAGGCCATAATGACTCATTAGTTAGTTGAAATGGGAGAATATGGTGCTGTATTTTGATCTCTTTGCTTATAGAAAGATATCAAGGTGCAAGATGGAGTAAAATGACAGTAAATAGGAGTAAGAAGGCTTTCCAGCAATGAGGGGTTTAAGAAGATCTCAGACACAAAGAGAAATATTATCTTAATTCAATTTTTGTTGTTCAGTTATTTTTTTGGCATGTCTGACTTTTCCTGAACCAACTTGGGGTTTTCTTGGCAGAGATGGTTTTCCCATTTCCTTCTCTAGTTCATTTTACAGATGAGGGTACTGAGGCAAACAGGGTGAAGTGACTTGCTTAGGATCACACACTAGTAAGTATCTGAGGCCAGATTTGAACTCAGGAAATGAATCTTCAGGTCTGGCACTTTGTCTACTCTGTCACCTAGCTGCTTCTTAATTCAGTTAAACAACTTAATGTGAACAAATTTAGCAAGTATTTCTTAAGAGTTTCTTATGTTTGAGGGATCTGCGGATAAAATTCCACCCGTGAAATCAAGAAGACCTGAATTCAAGGTCTCCCTCAAGGTCATCCTTACTGGTGGTGTGATCCCAAGAAAATCACTTAACCACTCAGTACCCCCCAAATTCTTTTCTTAGACTATAAAATGCTGCAAAGTTGTCTAACCTGCATTATTAGAGAAAATTCCGCATGAGGAGCTATCTACATTCTAATGCCACACTATGGTATAAACATAAATAAGATAAAAAAAAACAAGCATACTATTATAGAAATCATATACATCTTTACTAGGAAGGGTTATGTCTTATCAATGAAATCTTATTTTCTATTTTCTAGACGTGACGTGATTTCAACTATACTTAAGTTACCAACCTGATCTTTGTTGCCTTCCCCCTATATCAGGTTCTAATTCTCTCTTGCCTGATAGTATCATAGATCCACTCTCTATATCATATCTCACTATGTATAAGACACTGTATTAAGTGCTGATGATTCAAAAGCTAACCACAGATCACTCCCTGTCCTCAAGAAGCTTATGTTCTATTTAATTCCCAATCACTATCTGGGAAGATCTAAGCCCTTCCCACCCTTTTGGCAGCACAGAGACAAAAGGTCAGGAGGATCTTGGACAGTGGAGTGACCCCTTTTGTTAATTTGTAACAGAAGAAAGGGAAAAGATATACCAAAGATATGTGAAAGTACAAGGAGTCTTAGAATCAGTCCTGGAGAAGATGATCTTGAGTTATGAAAACATCTTTTTTATGGGGGAATCATTTGCTTCACAACTTACAAATCTGTTCATTGGCCCAGAGGGGACAGCAGAGGGTGAGGAAGGATACTCCTGGCTGCTAGAATAAATATAAATGAACACAGTTTGCTAAGTTCTTCCAAGCTTCCATGATGCTAAGTATATGAACAAGTTCTGTGGAGTCTCCCTCTCTCAAGTTAAAATATCTGACTAGCATTTAAGAGAGTGAGTGTGGTTTTGAGTCTAGCCATTGAGTGGGTATTGCCTCAGACAAACTGGGAAACCTGGGAAAGACCTTAATTTAGAAAGGCCAAGGGCACGCACTATCTCTTGGGTCACAGCCAGTTGTCATAACTTTTGTCTTGCCACTGGCCTTCGATGACTGGAGGAGAGAGTGAGGCTGAGGGCTTTGCACAGCTCTACCTCCTGTAAATCCAATTCATGAGCCAGTCAGGACATTACCCTTGTGATATCATCGGTCTTCTTCCAGAATGAAGGACAAAAAAAGCAACAACATCCGCTTCAAGGTCCTCTGACTGCTCAGATGACTCTTTCATTTGTCTTAATAGATTTGTGAAATTTTAAAATGTGCTCTTTGGGGTTCCCAACTCTTCTGATAGACTAAGCAAAAGAAAAAAAAGGCTAACTTTGTGCCCAATTAAACCGAGAAAAGTCTTATATCTGGCCTCAAATCACTTAAATTCCTGTGGGATGGAATTCCTATTGGTATGGACATGTTGGAGGTTTTCATTTACACAAGAGTTTAATGGACAATAAACGTTTTGAATCAAATTAAAACATAAATCCTTTAAGAGCCATGTATTTATTCTGTTTCCGCTGGATGCAATCATTCTATCTTCTGTCTGAAGGGCAATGCAAAGCAAGGACCGCTCTAATGAATTCCTTCCAGCCAGGCAGGTGTGCAGTTGGTTAATAGTGATGAATGTTTATCTTAAAAGGTCCTGGAAGCATTCTCTGCATTTGTCCATTTCCCCCACCCCTTTCCCCCTCCTCACATGTCAAAATTGGGAATTCATCCTCCAGCCTGTTTTGTTTGTCAGAGTTTTCACAGCACTACATTTGCATACTCAAGAAGGGAATCAATATAACCCAGCCGAGGTCCTCCAGTGGGCTTTAATTATATGCCTAAGAATGCATGTGTAGCCCCATGTAATACTTGTGTTTCGGCAGGTTTTTCCTCTTTATTAGCTGACATGTGCGCAGGCTCTTTGAAAGGGGGTAAAATCAGGAGTATTGCAGGCAAATGCATACCAAGTTGTTAAATGTGATGGCAAAATAAAAAAAGCTTCAGTCAGTATGATCAGTAAAAGAAAAAAAAAGACAGCTAGCAAACTGTCTATCATGTGATGAAATTTGACAGTAGGGATTATGGCTTTGATGGACCAGAACAGCTAATAGAAGAAGCTGACATTTTTGAAACCCTGCTAATTAAGGGTTCCTTCCTTAATATTAAAATAAAGTCTTTGTCTGGGTTTTATGGTTGGAGAATCAGGTGTTTTCATTAATATATGCCAGTCAGTCTTAATAAGCTTGGAGGGCAGAGGAAGTTATTATTGAGTGACCTTCTACAGAATGAGCATGTTGCTAAGGGCTCTAACCCTGCCCCGTTCAGACTGATGAATCTCATTTCCAATGCAAAAGCTTCACAAGAAATCCAAGTATTCTCTGTGCAATCACAGAAAATAATCCTTGTGTCTCTTGTAATGTCCAGAATTGCCACTTATGACACTACTACTGTACAATGAATATTACAATACATATTATTTTTTCTAGCACAATTGTCTACGTTTCTGAATTGCCTAGAATAGAAAAACTTATTGTGAAGACACTTGTATTGAAAAGTCAGCTCATTTTAATACTTTTCAAATAGTCATCTACTCTGTTCATGAATTATAATGCACAGAATACATCTGACAATACTGGCTTTGAAAAGGAGATATGTCTATATTATTACATATTCATTTTCAAATAGATTTCAAACAGATTTTAAACCATTCATTGAAATTCATTGAAATGATAAATTCACAGTTGGATTTTGATTGACTCTTAATCCAATTTTACATTTGGTAAGTTTTCATTCCCCCTACCCTACTCCCAACCCCTTTCCAAACCCTGTATTTTTTCCCTTTGTGTTGCTTTTTGAAAAACTAAAGGGATGGGTGTGGTGGACTCCCCCCAGCTGAAATTGATCTCTCCCTCCTCAGTTTTTTTAGGAGTATTTTGTCTTGATCTTGCCCCTGCCCTGTCATGTTTTACCACATTTGGACCCCTCCTATCTCTTTCTTATTAGATTATAAGTCTCTTGAGGGTAGGAACAGTGTTGTTTTTCATCCTTAGCATCTAGAAATATGAGTGCCTTGCACACATTAGATACTTGACAAGCATTTGTCGAATTTAACTAAATGTAGAATCCATCCCATAGCCCCTTGCTATCCTTTCATCAATTGTGTTTGTATATTTGGTGCCTAGCCTAGTGCCTTGCATCTTTTGGGTTCTATATAAATATGCTTGTTGATTGATTCTCCATACCATCTCATAGATTTAACACTAGAAGCATTACAGGATCACAAGATTATTGGAGCTTAAATGAATCTTAAAGGTCATCTCAGCCAGAAGTATCTCAGCCAGAAGTATCAAACAGGCAACACTCCCTGCTGAACCTGTTTAAAATGTAATTGGGAAATACTTATCAAAATAAATTAAAATACAGTATAGATAATGTTAACATGTGCTTTTCTAAGTCAATATGCAACCCTTAGAGATCCTTATGTGTGGTTCCATTTGAATTTGACATAACTGACCTAGGCCAGCCCATTCATGTTACAGGTAAGGAAAGCAAGAGTTATAAAAGTTAAGTGATTTGTCTAAGATAATAGGTGGAAAGCAACAGAATTCAGATTTGCAATCAAGTCATCTATTTACAAAGTGATTGCCCTTTTGAGAATTCCATGTTGCCTCTGATTTTAAAAATTACTTATAAAATGTTGAGAAGAGATTCACCTTTCTGATGAAGTCAATGAAGCATCAATACCAATGGTGCTGGTTATATAGGAAAAGAGTGTGTTGCGTTTAATTTTAGAAATGGAGCCATGCTATGAGTCTTTCTGGTACCATTAGATCTATTGCTCCAGATGACATGCAAGAACAAGGGGGCTATCCTGTATGGCCACTGGGATAGTATATTCAGTAGGGATGGTCCTCGTGTCCATATATCCAAATGCATTTCCAGCCACCTCTCTTTTTGAGGGCCCTCATATCCTGAGAGAAGTAGAATCTCTGTATTTGATCACCATAAAGCAGATAAGTAAGCCAGATGTTAAGTCTTCTAGTCTTTGTTTTGAGAAAACAACCAGCTAGATTGGAAATGTATTGGAAAGGATGTAGAATTTTATTGATCCATGTGTTTTTCCATAAGAAAAGATATTTTTAAAAAGCAAGTAAATTTGTGTGTGAGCTATGGAGACAAATGAAGGAAGAGATACATTCAGGGCTTAAATTTGTGGAGCAGGAAGTTGGTTCCATGGGCCCCACTTACATCTACCTGGGTCTGTACCAAGCCGCTGACTTGAGGAGCCAAGCAAGATAGGACACATCCTATATATGATTTATTTAGTCTGCTCAGTATTTTTTCAAAAACATAAGATTAATGCACACTAGTAGAGAGCTGGCTGCTGAGTGTCAAAAATCAATCAATGAATCAATCTGTCAGGATTGATTTAGCAACTGTCATGGTTTCAATGCTTTGTTGGGTCTCACAAAGGATTTGGAAGAAATATAAGACATTCTTCCTGCTCTCAGGCAGTTTACAATCTACTTAAAGAGGTGATTGCATTACCTTGTGTTCAAGTCTTTTTGATCTGTTTCAGGAAAAACAACTGATTTTTCTCACTTTCCACCATGGCTATTATCTGCCCAAACCACTCTCTCTACAACACTTTAACCCTCTTCTGAACTCAGAGCATGTTACTGTCTGTTCTTCTTAAGTTCTTTGGAAAGAGGCAATCATTTCATTAATGTTAATGATGACAATGAGACAACTTGCCAAAATTTGTTCTTATTATTGTCACTGAATTACATATTCCCTTAGGATATTTCTTTTGATATTCTCATATTTTTTTAAATTGTGTTGATTCTTTTTGCTTTTACACATCATTTTCCAATCAAAATCTTTCATCCATCAAATCTTTCTTTGTAACAAAGAAAAAGACTAAATTTGTAGCAAAGAGGAACAGTGAAGTAATAGCAGTAAAATTATATCCAACAACATATCTAAGATTTTGTCGCTAAGAGCAGGAAAATGTATTTCTTCACCTCTTTTCTAGGATAAAAAAACTGATTAGTTATTCAGTTTGGCTGTTGTTTAATACTGTTTTCAGTTACCTCTTTGTAGTCAGTATGTATATGATTCATGTGGATTTTCTTATTTCAGTTTATATATATTCTTCTAAGTTCTTCATTCTCATCATTTTGTCAATGCAATAATATTCCATTACATTCATGTGCCCCACTTTCTTCAAACCATCAATGGTAACCTACTCTGGGTTGTTTTTTTTGCCGTCTTAAAAGATACTGCTTTGAATATTTTAGTTTGTATGAGGTCTTTATTTGTCTTTGACTTCCATAATATATATGCCTAGCAATGAGCTCACTGAGTCAAAAAGTTTGTCTTCATGTGTAATTTCCAATTTTATTTTGTTTTATTTCTTTGTTATATTTTGAGTTCTGAGTTGTCTTCCTTTTAACCCATCATTAGAAAACAACCAACCTTTGATATAAGTATATATGTGGAACCATGCAGTACATACTTTCATATATTGGTTCTTTCTATGGAGGTGGATAGCATTTTCCTTCGTAAGTCCTTGATAGTTCATTTGAATGACCAAATTACTCAGAATATTTTTCTCATTCACAGTCCGTATACATTCTCTTGGCTCTGCTCGTTTCACTGTGCATTATTTCATACAAGTCTCTCTGTGCCTTTCTAAAACCAACCTGACCATCCTTCCTTGAAGGACAGTAGTATTCCGTATCTTTCACAATTATTAGACCAATTCACAGCTCCACCAACAATGTATTGTGTTTCTGTCTTTCTGCAGTCCTTCCAACACTGTGTTTTCCTGTTGTTGGCCCTTTGATGGGTGCAAGGTGAAACCTCAGAGTTGCTTACTTTGCATTTCTTTCATTATTATAAGAAAAGTTGGAGCATTTCTTTCGCATAGTTCATGAAAGCTTACAGTTCTTCCTTATTTGCTCATATCCTTTGAACAAGTCACCACCACTTTACGTTGTTAGTTAACTTTTCAAAGTATTTATTTTTTATCTTCCTGTGTGGATCACAAGTTTCTAAAGAACAGGAACCATGTTTTACGCATCACAGAACCTGCTATAGACAAGTGAATATAATCTACGCTTAATAAGTTTTTGATTGATTGATTTTGATCTCACATTTTTACTCCTCCCAAGAATGTTGACATCTTTGCCTCCCCATTTATTTCTCCCCTTGCGGGTCCTTTCAATCTGGCCTTCCTATGTTAATCTCCACCTTCCTCTAATCCTCTTAGTCTCTGTACTGATTTCTGGTGTTTGCCCTATTTTTCTTTCCTTACTCATTCTATTTACATGCCCGTACTCTATGCCAAGAGCAACTTATAGTCTATTATTAAAGCTGTGGTTTTAACTTATTCCTTTAAAGTGGCACCTTGAGAGTGCTCAAGGTATTGACTTGCTTCATAGAAAATGACCCAAAACACCACTACACTTGGCAGTTTCAACAGCCAAGATGAAATACTAGTCATAGTATTTTAGGTCCTTATCCTTTGGTGAGCCACTGAGAGAGTAAAATATGCTCAAGGACCAAGATGCTCACCCACGTGAAGTGAATTAATTCTCTCGGTGTATTTAGAGTTTCTTGTTGCCCAAGAAGAGGCTATTTACCACCTAGAAAACTCAGCTCCTAAGAAAAGCTATTGCTTTGTTCCTGCATGTTATTTATCTTGATTGAATCAGGAAGACCAGGCTCCAAATTTATATTTAGCACTAAGTGCCAGCCATCTGCAATGTCTGACCGTATAATGATCCCTCAGATTTCTATCATTCTTAAACATTTGTGAAGTGCTTTCTTCAAAATGACCCTGTGAAGTATGTAAATAATGTAAGTATTATTATCCCCATTTTTGTGGGTGAGAAAAGTGAGTCTAGGAGAGATGAATGGATTTTTCTCCATAGACATCTGGCAAGGAAGGGGCTGAGAGGTGAGATTCCAAACTTGCACTAACTCCATGCCTTGCAGGGTTGTCAGGAAAGCACTTTGCAAACCTCTGCTGGGCCTGGAGATAGGGAAGACCTAAATTCAAATCCAGCCTCAGACATCTGCTGGCTGTGTGACCCTGGGCAAGTCACTTAACCTCTACCTCGGTTTCCTCATCTGTAAAAGGAAGAAAATAATTACCCCACCTAGCAGGGTTGTTTTGAGGATAAAATGACATCATATTTATAAGGCACTTTTGTGATTGTAAAGTGCTAAGTAAATACTAGCTATTATTAACATTACTTAAATGTGAATTATTGTTACATTTTCAGGCATTATAGAAACTCCTGATTCTGCCTAGTGTTGTATCTGTCTTCTACAGAAACCTGTCAATGACAAGGAGGCTGAGTATCCTGTCTTCTCTGAATGTTGTGATTCTGCCAGCACTACAACAGTGCTCTGCTCATTTGTCATTGTTGTTCAGTCATTTCAATCTGGTATGATGGTTCACAGCCTCACCTGCGGTTTTCTTGGCAGAGATCCTGGAGTGGAATGCCGCTTCCTTCTCCAGCTCATTTTACAGATGGGGCAATTGAGGCAAACAGGATTAAGTGACTTGCCCAGGGTCACATAGCTAGTAAGTGTCTGAGACTGGATTTGAAATCAGGTCTTCCTGACTCCAGGCCCGGTGATCTACCCACTGAGTCACTGACTGCTCCGTTCATAATATATCCTTAACAGACTCATAGAGCTAGATTTAGGACTGGGACAAAGCTTAGAGGCCATTTAATCTGACCCCATTATTTTGCAGACAAAAAAGCTAAGATTCATAAGTGACGTGCTAGAGAGTCACACATTTTGGAGGTAAAATTCTAACCCAGTTCTTATTGACTCTCAGTCTAACACTAAATCTAATCTGCTAGGCCACTTCTCAAAAGGAATCTGAAAATCTGAAATTGTACTAACTCCATTGGGTGAACAAACTTGAATTGAGTATCCGTGACTTAAGGGAAAATGAAGGAAGATGGTTTGCAGTATAACTGTTGAATCTGGTGTCAAGAACACCTAGGTTCACATTCTGCGTGTGATGCTTGGCTACCTCCATGACCAGAGGCAACTCACTCAGCATCTCTGACTCTCCCTTTGCTTATTTGTAAAATTGGGATGACCATGTACCAACTTCCTCAGTGGGAGGCTCAAATGAGACGATGCATGTAAAATTATTTACAAACCTTAATATATTCTCTAAAGGGGAGTTATTTCTACTATGATTATTATTTTAAAGTTGTAAGTGTTCTAGGAAGGCAAGTTTTGTAGAAAACATGAAGATGGTCAAATGACATGATGTTGTGACCTGAGAAGCTTTCTTTGTTAAGACATTTGAAAATGTTCCTCTTTTTTTTTTGTCTTCTCCCTTGCACAGAGAGGTTTCTGAAGTATGGGATGAAATGGTCTTCTCTCTGCCCTGTTGTCTTTGTTCCTAAGTAGGAAATGTGAATCTTTGTTACGCTCTCTGTGGTATGACCTGAACGTTGTGACTCATCCAACCACCTCTATTGATACTCTTCCATCATAAAGTAGTTCCTTCACAAAAAAAGCAGAAATTATTACTGTTATTTAAAAATCAATATTCATGCATAAAACAGAACCAAAGTTACTTTAATCTTATAAACACTGTTCTTTTACTGTAATTGGAATCAAAATAAGGTCACTCTGTCTCCCAGAAAGCAGATGGAGAAAATTGGGCTCATCTTTATCATAGGTTTCCTTTTCCATTGTCTTTTTCTTTGAAAAAGAAATTCTAGACAAAATTGCTTTTTGTTTCTTCATAGCTGTAGGACACTATTTGAAACACAGAGAATAAATAATGCCCCATAACCTCAATTGTTATTCAGCTGTTTCAGTGGTGTCCAACTCTTTGGGACCCCATTTGAGATTTTTTTTAGCAAAGATACTAAAGTGGTTTTCTATTTCTTTCTCCAGCTCATTTTACAAATGAGGCAACTGCGGCAAACAGGGTTAAATGTCTTGCCCAGGGTCCGTACCTAGTAAGTGTCTGAGGTTGGATTTGAACTCAGGTGTTCCTGACTCCAGCCCTGTCTATTATGATACCTAGCTGCTCATGGACACAAAGTTCCAGAAATCCCAGTAACAAGTGAAAATTCTTTACCTGAGTTACAGACTACAAACAATCAAAGATGAAGGTGTGTTGATGCTGATAATCAGAGATGTCCAGAGTCCCAGAGGTGGGGAACCTGTGGCCTTGGTGCCACATGGTCCTTGGGTGTAGCCTTTTGACTGAACCTAAGTTTTATTGAACAAATCCTTTTATTAAGGGTATTTGTTCTGTGAAGTTTGATTTTAGTCAAAGGGTCACACTTGAGGACCTAGAGGCCACATGTGGCCTCAAGGCCACAGGTTCCCTACCCCTCATCCAGACCCTCATAATATGCTTCCTGGTCAATATCCAGATGTAGAATGACAATAACCTTTATGTTTTTCAAAGATAATGAATGAATTGTATTTACAAGATGTGACCTGGTCTCATCTTCACTGAAACAGCAGAGAAGCTCTGTGGGTAGCTATATATTTGTTGTTGAAAAGTGGCATATTGATGGCAATTATTTTAAAATTTGTTAATGTTTATTTCTTGGCATGATTTCATTTTTTTACTGTGAGGTAAAACCCAAATGTTAACTTTTCCTTTTCTTCCCCCTACTGAAAAATACACCAAAACTGACCTATCTTACCCTTTATCTTTCCAAAATTTCAAAATTCTAGGAACCTTATAAAATAAAATTTAAAAATATATCTGATGCAGAGAGTTCTAGATATCTCCAAAGGAACATCCTCATGGCATAATCTCCACTCAGAATGAGGGCACTCCCTGGTTTTTTTTTCTCCCCATCTTTCTCCCTGACAAAGGTGTCATTGCCAGAGGACAAAGGGTGTAAATGTGACCCAACACATCACAAGCATTTTAGAAATAGGCAAGATACATTCCCGTAATATGGAGGGAGTGGAAAATTACCTTGATTGAAGGTTACAAGAAAAGAAAAACAGATAGATTACAGAGAGCATCTGTCACAGACTGCAAGGACTAACGAAAACGGCCAAGGACGTTCTTAAATCAACTTCACATTTAGCCACTTGTAGATGGTAGACATCAACTTGACCCAAGATACATGCATGAGAATGGATGCAAGGTCCATAAGGCCAAAGTGATGGCGCTATGGGATGATCACTTTTCACGTTTGGATGGTTTATTACTTTGGCAGGAATACTGATTGTCACTTGATCAAGTTAGCAGGAGCAAGTGGTCACAAATAGGCATGACCTAAATCTTCACATGCATCTATGTGGTGCAGTGGAATAGAGTGATGCTCCTCAAGTCAGGACTTATCTTCCTAAGTTCAAATCTGGCCTCAGAAACGTATTAGCTTTGTGGCCCTGGACAAATGACTTAACCATGTTTGCCTCAGTTTCCCTATCTGTAAAATGAACTATAGAAGGAAATGGCAAAACCACTCAAATATCTTTCCCAAGAATACCCCCAATGGGGTCACAAACAATCTGACATAATTGAAATAACTGAGCAACAACAATAAATGCCCCTAATCTTCTCCCTCAATTTACTCATTTGCTTCCTCCTTCTAGGGAACAAGAAAGCTCACAGGGTGCCTTTCTGACCATAAAGGCTTTATGGAATGACAACTATAGTATAGTCAGAGACCTGAATTCTAATCTTTTACCTGCCACTGACTGACCGTGCCCCTTAGACCAGTCACTTTACAAAGCTTCCTACTTTGAAAAAAGTAGGGATTTAAGATTAAGTCATCTCTGGGGTCCTTTCCAGCTCTAAATTCTATGACTCTTTGACTTTTGTCTTCTGGGGCCAGACTAATTCTGTAATGTTCTTGAAATTTGATTCTTCCAAGATGTGTGCCACGCAGTGAACCCAGTGTGTACCGATAGGAGAATATGTAAGAAACCACTTGGTCTCCCTGGACATTACGAGGAGTAGATGCATTCTTTTTTTAAAGTAAAATAAGCCGTGGGCATTTGTACATCAGGCTCACCTGGGAGAGCCAGCACACACTCGTAAGCAGAGGATTATTTTCTTTGGGGGGAGGGAGGTGTACTGGCAGGAATGTTCATTCTTCCTCATCATCCTGATACAGGAACTTTTCTTTCTTCTTGTACTAATTTATACAAGTATCCCTGTAAAAGGCCCCTTGCTTTTATGCATTTTTCCCTTCAGATAAGTCAGCAAATACATGGAATGAGACAGAGCAGTAAAGAACATCAAATTTCTGTCAAAACAGTTCATAAATATTCAGTATAGTTCTGCACCATGTAGAAAGTTATGAAGATGGCATTAAGATACCAGTAAATCTAAGGGAAAACCTATGCTAATCGAGATCTCCCATCTTATTACATTTTATTCTTTTATCACGTTATTATCCTTCAATAATATAAATGTTAACTGAAAATAACGTCACAGATTCCACAGCCTGCTTCCGTGGGACATCATCTTTGTGTCCCCCAACCTGCAAATCAGTGTCTCCCAGCTGACCTCAAAGCCTCCCCTGTTTCAAGGGTTCTTAGTGGCACGTGACCGGAGCACTGGACTTGGACACAGGAAGACTGAGTTCTGCTACCTGTATCAACAACAATAAGAATGATAATGATAATTGTCGTTGCTACTTTTATCATTACCTGCTGGATCTGTAAGGCTCTAATAGCTACTATCGTGGTGCCTTCTCACCCACAAGAGCTAGCCTTTGTATAGTGCGTGATACTAATACTATCTCATTCATTCTTCTCAAGACCATGAAAGATAGGTGTTATTATCGTCCCCATTTTACAGATGAGGAAACTAACATAGGTTGAGTGACTTGCTTAGATTTACACAGTTAATGAGAGAAATGATTATTTCTGTCTTATATTAATAGCTATTTACTATTGGGGAGATCCAGGATTTTTCCCGTCTTATTTCCTCATTCTCTAACTTTCTCCCCAAGTTTTTTCAAACCCCACCCAATTGGGAAGACTAGTTTTTGTGAATTGATGGATTCTAGCCCATTGTATTTTAGTCAGACAGGTCTGGGTTAAAATGAATCCCCCTTCTTGTCTAGATTACCCTAAGTGGGGATGATATGGGTAGAAATAAGTCTCTTTGACCAAGACTGAGTAATCAGAGTCATGTCCCCCAGATTCTTATTAGAATAAGCCCTCCTCTCATGATACTGTTCGTTCCTTTATTACTTGTTAATCAATCAGAGTTGATTGCCCCCTTCAGGAACACCCACTCCTCCAAGCACATATAATACACAGTGAGTAGGTTCTATGAGAGGTCTTTGGCATTCAAAAGTATCACTGACCCTTTTTTAAATTATCCACTAATGGGGGAAACTAGGTGGCACAGTGAATAGAGCATCAGCCCTGGAGTTAGAAGGACGTGAGTTCAAATCTGACCTCAGATACTAGACACACTTACTACCTGTGTGACCTTGGACAAGTCACTTAACCTCAATTGCCTTGCCTTCCCTCCTCCAAAAAAGTAAATTATCCACTAGCATGATTAATAAAATAATTAATTACCCTGAAATTATATCTCTATATCTTTTTATATGTCACACTTGTAAGTGTCTGAGGCTATATTTGTATTTATATTCCTAATCCCAGGTCTAGTACTCCATTCACTATACTTCCTGGCAGGCTCTAGACATAGATGATATTCAGTGATCTCCTTTCCATTATTTCTTAGGATTTTCAGTGATTCAGAGAGCCCAACCAGAAAGGGCATTCCTTTCCCCATAAAGAGATTTTATTGTCAGCACCTATATTCCAACCCAAGTTCTCAAAGCACTGGCATGAGAAAGATTATTCTTCCTCACAAAGAAGTTGGCAACTCCTACTCTGGATGGCAGGTGCCTATTTGATATTCTGAGTTGGAATAAAAAAAATATTTTTGTGTACTCATGTACCTTCTTAAAAATACCCATGCTTCTATGTATTAATCTTTATATGAAAAATAAATATTCATTTTTAAAGAATAAAATGACTTCTTGCTCTTCCTGTTGAATTAAGATAGGCTTCTTAATCCCCCTTTTAAGAAGCATCCACTTAAGCCACTTTTCTTTGGAGTTCACTTCACAATGTTGCTGCCTCTTTGCTCATTTGTACTGGACCCCTTCTATCAAAGAAAATATTCTGGAGTCCTGAATTCAGTGAGCCACACTGTTAGTACAGTGCTGTAGTTAGAGAGTATTGCCCACTCCAGGGGAGCAAGCAAGGGCTATTGACATGCTTGCTTGATGTATGAAAAGACAAATTAGTCCCCCATCCTATCTACCAGCAGGGTACAATGACCCGGCATGTAAAAGTCAACTCAAACCACTGTATAGAATATTTACTTTTTTTTGGTCAGGGAAAATTCAGACTTACCAAATAAACTGTGTTTTGTTTGCACATTATATCCCAGCTAAGTGAATGTAGAATAGATTTGGGGGAAGGATGTGAGTTGTAGATGACAGTGGGTCATGAGGGAAGGGACTGATGGTTGTTCATTTTGTCATGGGGGAACTTGTAGTAGGATGAAACAAGCAGCAGAGATTGAGGAGAAGAGCAAAGAAAAATAAATCTCTGACTGATCACTTAGTAATGTATACTTTGTTCTAGAAACCGGGGACTATTTATGCAATTGCTGTTGTATTTCAAATGTTTCTTCTAAAATAAAGAATGAAACAAGAAAAATACTTCTTTGATGTTCTCTGTTGATCACAAGATCCCTATCTATGGGCAGCTAGATGGTACAGTCAATAAGAGTTCCAGGCCTAGATTGAATTCAGATCTGGTCTCAGACACTTACTAGTTGCATGATCTTGAGCAAGTCACTTAACCCTATTTGCCTCAGTTGCCTCATCTGTAAAATAAGAAGGAAACAGTAAACTACTCCAATATCTTTGCCAATCAAACTCCAAATAGGATCACGAAGAGTCAGATGCAATTAAAACAACTGAACAGTAACAATGACAATTGGTCTCAAGTCAAGCTGAATGGGGAAGTCCAAAAACACACTGCTAGTCTTGCTTTATTTTTTGTTCTATGACACAAAGGAAATGATTTAGAATTCCTCAAGTAACAATACCAATATGTAAAGAGATAGAATAATGTGTGCATATGTTGGGTTGTTGAGTTTTTTTTTATTAAGACCTCACACGCCCATTATCCCAGAGATGTAGGTCAGTAGGATACGCTTTCTATTATTTAGAAGTGCAACTATTAGGAGGAAAAAAAATACTATAACTTTCCATTGAATATCTCATAATTAAGCATAGAAGATCACACCAATAATCAAGGTTAGAATGTTGGGGGGGGGGGTTTCCCAATCTTGTGTTGGTGGTGATTTGAATTGATATTTAAAGAAGTAGGAGGAAATGCAGTTTGATTTTTGTGGAGCTGTATTATAAATCAAATAATGAGGCTACTGGGGCTGAATGTTAGAAACAAGTTCCAAGTCCTACCAAGGGCTGGAAAACTCACGCAGGTTGGTAGTGAAAGTTGGCCACTGTGCTGCATGCAGCCTGGGGGATGAGTCCAGAAAGACTTCTGACCTGCAAGAGTTATACAAGCCCAAATCTTTCAGAGCTATTTTATCGTAGGTGGTACTGGCACATGATCCAAAGGTACTAGCGAAGAGAGAAGGAGGCTGAAGAGAAATGCAGAGAGGGTGTTGAGGCACGACTGAGGAGACATATGACTGGCAACATTCCTGAATCAATGGTCCCAGTTAGGGTGTGACTAGTCAGGAGAATGGGACCTGGGGGTAGAGGTTTCTCCAGGGTGTAAAAAGTATTGGCAGAAAAGGCCAGACAGTGAATTGAGGCACTAATTAGGTGAAGCACGAACATAATGCCATCCTCTGGTGTAAATTCTAAATATGCAGCAGGAAGCATATCTGGATAATGAAGCAAACCAACTGTGTGCACTGTCAAGGGCACATATAAGGAATTTAAAAAAAAAATATTTGAAGGCAGAAAATAGTGAGTTCCTTCTGTCCCCATTTGTATGACTTCTGGGTGGTACAGTTGATACAGCACCTGGGCTGGAGTCAGGAAGACCTGAGTTCAAATCTAGCTTCAGACATTTACTAGCTATGTGATCCTGGGCAAGTCACTTAATTTTTGTCTGCCTATAGCATCCAATGCTGTTGTGAGGATAAAACGAGGTAATAATTGTAAAGCATTTAACACAGTACCTGGCAGATGGTAAACACTATGTAAATGTTACTTATTATTATTATGCTGTTGTACTTCTATTAGAGGTTCTAGAACATAAAGTTATAACTCTGGTGGGGCCTCAGTATGTCACAATGTAGGGGCTGCCAATATCACACTCTTAGGTTGTTTTTTTCTCCCCTTGCCCCATGTGACTACATATGAATAAGCTGCTCCCCACTTGGCCCCACCCTTGCTAACAGCAGACTCATCTCAGAATGTGTAGCCTCCCCTCGAAGCAGACTCTGGCCCATTTCCCCATCCTGCCTCACCTGTTTCACTCCACCAACAGCCACCAGTCCTTCATATGGAAACCTCACAGCGTTCAGAGGCATACTTCTCCTCCCCATAGTGGACACAACCCAGGTGAAGCCCTCTTTTCTCCCCACTCACCGTACTTTCCCTTCCTTGTCCTGGGCACAAAAACTCCTAGTTATGGCTCTGTCAGAACAAGGAAGTTACTTCTACTTTTACTTATCCTGTCCTAATTGAAAAGAGCATAGAGTTAAAAGGCAAAAACCCTGCATTACTGTCTGCCTTGCCCAACTCACAGAATACGTATGACTGTAGAATGAAATTGTGGTCTACTGGAAAGAGCATAAGCCTCAGTAATGGGAGACCAGTATGTTTAATCCTTGTTCTTATATTAGCATCACTTAAAATTATATCATTATATTAGCAGGGTGACTTTGGACAAGTTATAGCATCTCTGGACCTGTGTTTCCTCAACTGGAAAGTTAGAGAGTTGAATGAGAGGATCTCTAAGGTTCTTCTGGTCTGAATATTTTTAGAAATGAAATCATTATGGAAAAGTTAAAATGTGTGTATTAAAATAAATCTCTGCCTATTTAGATAGACAGCACGGCAAAGTGGATTCACTCATGCCATAGCATGTGATTGTGGGCAAATAACTCAATATCTCTCGAGCCTCAGCTTTCTCATCTGAAAAATGGAGATGAAAATACTTGTCCTAAATAATTGCCTGGTGTTGGTTGTTATTGCTATTGGCTGAGGTATAAACTGTGTAAAATGTTAAGACTTCCAGGACACAAGAGGCCTGGGCAGGAACCAGCTTGGACGCATGGACATGTATTCTTGTCCTACTAGGCTTTGGACAAGGGACTCAGTGTCTCATTTCATTTTCTGTTTCCACATCTTCCAGCTGAGATTCTCTGATTTGCCATACTGGAAGCTATAAGAACTGTTTTTCCCATTCACCTCTCTATTTTCTGTCCCCCAAACCTCATTTAACAGAGCATGTTCCCACAGTCGAGAAAATGGTTACCAGGGACTAGGGAAAAATGGTCATGATCAAAAGAAAGCCAGGAGGAAGCCATGGAGGATGATAGGCTCCCTTAAGAAGGATGCCATTAGAATACTTATAGATACTACTGAAAAATAAAGGAATCTTGTCTCCAAAGAGAAGAGAGCTAACCACAAGGTAACAGTAGGCATTTATTAGGCACTTACTGTATGCCAGACAGTGTGTTAAGTGTTAGGAATACAAGCCAAAAGACAGTCCCTGCCCTCAGGGAGCTTATATTCTATCTGGAGAAAGCAATGCATAAATAAACGTAAGCTGAAAAGAATGGGGTAGGGTGGAGAAGGGAAGGTACCCATGAAGAGTTATCGTGATAATATCATGAGTTAACATGATAACTTATGGTAATATGGATTCAATTCAGCCTTAAGAATCAGTATTTTTTCTGAGTATAGCAGAGCCATTACTAAGAATTCTTGCAAAATATGGATTTTAGAAAAGCAATGGATATTAGGACAGAGGAGAGTCCAGCTGTTTGTGCAGACACTCTAAGGAAAGGGGGGAGAGGAGCAGCACCTCTCATAGACAATCTAACCAGAACCCAAAATTTGGGCAAGAGGTGGACCCCAGAAAAGAGTTTTCATAGCAATGGGACCCTGAAGATGATGGTTCAAAGACAAGTACCGCCACAACAGCAACTATGAGGCAAGAAGCTACAATAGCAGTTAGAGTGAAGAAGGCAAGGGGCTTTGTGGGGGCTGGATGGAGGCATGTTATGGGCAGAGACTGGACACAATTATTCTTGCTTGCATTGTAGAAAGAGAGGGGACTCCAGAGGAGTTATAAGCTCTTTTCACTGCTTCCTAAGGGGGGCCTTTGCTTCAGTTGCTACTGTTATACCAACATCCATTGTGGGAGTGACTCTAAAATTATGCATTCATTATTTAAGTCTGGTGTTCTGTCTCCACTGCAGAACTCATATTACCAGTATTTCTTTTGGCATTGGGCCCATTTCTTGGCATCCTTTCTCTTCTTTATGATCAGGATCGAAATAGTTAGATATTCTTTTGGGCATAGAAGAAAGAGCAGCTGTATTCGACCTCCTTTCTTCATTCTTTGGAAATCTACACACTAGAAAGAAAGGCTATAGAAGTAAATAGCTCAGAAACCTCTTGCTCGCACTACATAGTCTATTGAAACAGAATGAAGTTGCACTATCCAGAAGGTGTGCTATCTTGAACCCAACAATTTCCCCTTTTACTTCTGTAAAGTGACCACATACCCCAAACATCAAACTGAACATGAAGTTAAGAGTGACATACTTTATATCAACACATTCTGGCCTGTCACAATGAGATCACAAAGATGATGCTAGTGCCTGAGGCTCATTGATATTTGTTTACAGAGATATCAATATTTCAGTTTCATCTTAAGACTTAGGGTCCTTGAGATCTTGTAAGGATACTGAGTACACCTCCCCTACCTCCTGTCCTTTACTAGGCTGTAAGTTCCCTAAGAGTAGAACCTGAGTCTTAGGATAATTTTATGCCTCCCTCAGCATCTAGAGGGCTCAGCATGCAGAAGACACTTAGTCATGATTTATTATAGAATGATGTCATTTGAATTTCTTAAAATATGAAGAATTTTGACTCAGTTTCCAGTGTCTTCATTTCGAAATGAATAAGAGAGCATCTGTAAGAGAGGTATCTCTGGTGGGACTCATGAGAATAAATGCAAACAGATTTTTGTAGATGCAGATAAAAGTTAAGGATAAGTTGCTATAAAACTAGAGGAAGATTGACAGCATCCAGACACTGTCTGTGGTCCTGATCCAGGCCAGGCAATAACCATTTAGCATCCCACATTTACTAGCTATGGGACCCTGGACTAGTCATTTAACCCTGTTTGCCTCAGTTTCTCATCTGTAAATGAACAGGGGAAGGAAATGGTAAACCACTCCAATTATCTTTGCCAAGAAAACTCAAAATGGGATCATGAAAAATTGGACATGACTGAACAATGATAAGAACTTGAACTACATTGTGCATAGGAGGTACTTAATAAACGTTGCTGGATTTAATTGGGAGGCATTGTAGTACAGAGGAGACATTGCAGTACATTGTAGTACATACAAAGAGGATAGAGGTCTAGTTCTGGAGTCAGTAGGTATAAGTTGAAATCTTGACTCTACTTGTCTCTGGGCCTTGTTTCTCCCATTTGTAAAAATTAAGCGAACTTCCCAGGGTCACACAGCCGGTATGTATCTGAAGTTAGATTTGAATTCAGGTCTTGCTGATCTAGGCCCAGCACTTATTGTCTATACCTTCTAGCTGCTTAAATGGCATCTGTGGCCTGTCCAAGTCTAGATCTGTGATACTGTGACTTAGGTCTGCAATGTCTGAGTTTGAACCCAGGATCTAACACTTAATAGCTGAGTAACCATAGGCATGTCAGTTACTATCTCTGACGCTTATTTTCTTCATCTGTAAAGTGGAGATGATAGCTCTTATAATACCGACCTCTTAGCATTGTTGTGTCACTTGTATGGAATGAAGTAAGCTGAATACCTTTCAAATCCTAAAATGCTAAATAAATATCAGATTTTACTATTCTGAGATGCCGCGCATGTTCACCACACTCCTGCGGTGAAGCAGGACTCCTCACACGGATCATATGCTTGGAGTCTAAGTTGGATTCAGCTATGCTTCCAATAGGAATGCAAGTGTAGATAAAGTCTATCTACATAGAATTCTGCTCACTGTATGAATGATTGTGGATGCTGGAAAAATGTCCTTATATGACATTAAACTTTATGATCATTTCATTGGTAAAATAATCACCCCTTCACTGAATCTTCCCCATCAAGCATAGCAATATTTTTTTTCATTCTGACCATTTCAGTGGTATAATAAATAAAACCAATGAAGCTGAGGTACACACATCTAAGGTAAGAAAATAGGGCCCCTCTCCCTAAGACCTGAGCCCCATTGTCCTGAACTTGAACTTCACCCTCCTCTTCCCCTCCCCCCCCCAGTTAGTAACTTTTGTTGAAGCTAAGTGGGGCAATGAATAGAGCGCTGGACTTGCAATCTGGAAGATCTGAATTTGAATCCTGAAACTCACTAGCCCAATGATCCTGAGCAAGTCACTCAATCTCTCCCACAAGGTAAAATGGGGATGGGGATGGGGATAGTACCTCCCTCACAGGGGATCGTAGGGATCAAATGTGGTATCACATATAAAATGCTTCATAAGCCTTGAAGTGCTGTGTAAATATTAGTCATCATCATCATTACTGTCACTGCCACTTGGCCAGCATTTACTTGTGACTACTTTCTCTCTAGGGACAGCCAGGTGGCACTAGGTGGATAAATTGCTAGGAAGTCAGCTGGGAACCCATCTTCCTGAGTTCAAATCTACCCTCACACATTTACTAGCTGTGAGACCCTGGGCAAGTCACTTAACTCTGTTTGCCTCAGTTTCCTCATCTATAAAATGAATTGGAGAAGAAAATGGCAAACCACTGTGGTATCTCTGACAAGAAAACCCCAAATTGGGTCACAAAGACTTGACCACTACTAAAACGACTGAATAACAAAAGTCAAGATTAACCCGGCATCGGGAACTCGTTTTTTAAAAGCACTTGCTCTCCCATTTGTTATGATTCTTCTATGCAACATGAGCAATATGAAAATGTGTTAAATAGGAAGGTGTGTGTAGAGCCTATATCAGATTGCGTACTGTCTTGGGGCGGGAGGGGAAGAAATTTAAAACTTAAGGAAGTGAATGTTGAAAATGAAAAATATATAAATTAACTAATAAAGAAAAAGATTATTTCACACACACACACACACACACACACACAGCATTTGCTATATGCCAAGTTCTGTGCTAGAAAGAAAAGCAAAAACAGTACCTGACCTCAAGGAGCTTACATTTTAACATAAGACAAGCATGTAAATGACCAGGTCTCTGTACTTGCTATATAAGAGTCAATGGAAGGCAATCTGAGGGAGAAGGCATTAGCAGCTGGGGGATGGAGAAGGGTCTGTGTTAATGTTTAATAATCAGGAACCCGGGAAATCTACAATGTTTTTCACTCTGATGTTGTCAGCTTATCACAGTCTGTGGCCTGTGCTGAAAGGCATGCTGCACTATTAAATAAAAGATAAAGTTTAAGGAAACTGACAGAAATAGTTTATTAAAGTGCTACACTTTGCCTCTATGCAAGATGAGAGTGACTTTCTCATATTTGCTAATCCCCAAACAAAATAACCATCAAGAAATATTAAAATACACATTTTATTAGTTTCATTTAATTTCTTAATTGCTCAAATTCAGTTTACCAATTTATTGCTGTGTGAAACGCTTAGAGGCAATGCGTACATTAAAGGGATTATTTACATGTAATCCCTCCCTCCCAGAGGAGAGGAACTGATCACTTATGAATCCTGATTTAGACTCTGTAACAATACCAGATGAATGAAACAGTTATTGTAAAGTGATATAGTCAGTAGACAAATAATATCATAGCAGAGTGTCATTTAATAACCATTGAGGACATGCTTCATTTTTGGCAAGAAGTATGTAAGCCTCTTTCAGGAAATACTGGTGACCAAACTAAAATCGGTTTCCTGTTTCTTTGGCCGTCCTGCTGTTAATTGACAGATATGGGAGATGTGTTACCTGTTAAGATTTTAATTACACAGTGTCTGGAAGTAGATATGATGATCTTACCAGGACTGGAAGTCCCAGGCAACATGGTGGTTTTCAGGGATATGCTTCCCTTGTGACAGCTTCCCCGATATTTAAGAGCCAAATTTAAATTTGGAAGTATGACAAAGGAAAGAGAAAGAAAAGAAAGAAAAGTCACAGGAACAGGGAACATAGAACTGGTAGGGCCCTTAGAGATCACCTAACCTGACCAATTCATTTTACAGATGAGGAAGTTAAGCCCAGAGAGGGTAAGTGACTTCTCCAGAGTCATACAGGGAGTGTCAGAGCCGAGATAAGACCCTAAATCCTCTTCACTCTAAATCCAAAGATTTTTCCAGCACACCTGATGGTCTCATAGGTAGATCCTCCTAAGTAACTTGTGAGGAGTTGTGAAGGGCAGCCAGTTTCCATGGCCTGTGTTAACCGATCAACTAACTATTAAACCACTCAGGACAGAAAAAGTCCATTAGTGACCTGGAAAAATGACTTTTTCTTGTCCTGTTGCTGACACCTCTCTCTTTTCTGTAGTACTTATAACTCCAGTGCCTTTCCTTCAGCAGCATTATTGCTGTACTTGAAAGAAGAGGAGAGATACAAGATGGAGGGGGGTGGTGTACTGAAATTAGCCCATTCCTAGCAGCCGCGATTGCCCCCTTACACAGCCCATGATCTAGACGGGGGGCCACTTCAGACACGGGTGAACCATGCAGGACTTCAGCCAGAGTCTGACTTCTCTGACATTCTTACATTCATTGCTCTGTGTTGGTAGGCAGTCTAACCACATACAAAATAAAACATAAAAAACTACCCTCGAGGAGATTTGTACCATCTATTTTATTAGACTGAAGTCAGAACAAGCTGATACCAGCAGAAAAGAAAAAAAAAAACTCACTGGCTTAGACCCAAGCTGACCTTTTTCATGTGGAAAATTCTCCATGTGATTACAGAGCTAATGAGTAATATTTAATGAAAACATTATGTCTTCTCATATATTCCTAAACAGCACTTTTTTTTACATTTAAATTTACATAGAAATAAGCCCTTTGTGCTGCCTACATGTATAAAAATGCATCCAAGAAAGCTGAAATAAACCAGGGCCATATCTCCATGAATCTAGTTCTCCTCATTGAAAACCGAACCATCTAGTCCATTATCCAGATACTTGGTCTATACAACACAACCATTCAGATATTTGGTGTCACTCACCTAGTTTTAAAAGCCAAAGGTTTTAGTAGGAATTTTTTTTTCACATTTTAAACATGGCTAAATATTTGCCATCTAAGTATAGAAACACCCTCATTTTCTCTCTGGTTCAGTGATTCCTCTGTTACCCAAGCCCTAGGCCTAATCAAGGCGGGGTCTATGCTGACTGCTAAAATAGCCCACTTCTTGGACTGAGCCAGATTTGCATTTCTATTCAGTGCCTAACTTAACAGTGTCTTCGAGTTGAAAATGAAAAGCAAGTAACCCTTCTCTTTTCCTTCTTTTCCCTCCTCTCCCACCATTTCTTTTGTCCCCCTAGGTGGAACTGACAGGCAGCAGTGTATTTGACTATGTCCACCCAGGAGACCATGTGGAAATGGCAGAGCAGCTGGGCATGAAGCTTCCGCCCGGGCGAGGCCTCCTCTCACAGGGGACAGCAGAGGATGGAGCCAGCTCAGCGTCTTCATCTTCTCAGTCTGAGACCCCTGAGCCAGGTGGGAATTGCAATCACAATGAGTGGGTTGCCGGGCAAGACCTTTACCAAATGATTGAGCTCAAGTTGCTGGTGTGAAGAGACTATAAATAGGTCTAATGGTATTTAACAATGCTGTGCAAGGCTTTCGCTTCCATGCAGTAATTAAATCAGGAAGAGATTTGAAAATAAAGAGACATTTTAATAAGTATAATAGCAAGGATCTAATTTTGGTTGAACAATACATACAAAAGGCATTAGTTTCTTTAGTTTTTCTTTCAAATGACTGAAAAAGGTTCTGATTTAGAATACCCTCTTCTTGGATTGTTACAGTGGCTAAATGCAATGTACTTATTTATTATTCAGCAAAATCTATGAATAGGTTTGTGTAGAATGAAAAGTACTGGGCACATGCAGAATTCTTGCTTTTTTTTTTTAAGCATCAGAAGGTACTTGAAAGATGTGAACAGATAAATTAAGGCTAAAAAGAAAACAGTAATGGCTACATTTTAAACTGCCTTTCCACCCTCAGTATTTAATTAGATCAATTGTATAGAGGAATGAACAGAGGTGACATTCCTCATTGGGATTCCTTCCAGGCCTCTTATAGACTTTGCATTCAGAATGTTCCCATTTTCATTGTGTTGTACTGATGATAATTTAAGTATTAGGGGAAAATCCATTTATAAATTAAACAAAATGACTTGATATCCATCAGTCCCCTAGTTCATCAAGCTGTTCAAACACGGGGAAGATTGGCTGGTCGGCCTGGGTCTTCCGAGAGCTCTGGTAATTAGATCTGCGAAGGATTTATTCTTTGCTGATTGGGGCTTTAAATTAATTGAAGTTCCACATTTGTGGTTTTGTCCTTTTTGTACTTTTTTAGAGGAGATATTTCATATTCTTGTGTGGTGGAGTGCTTGGCCAAGCAGCAGTGGTTTAAATGTTAATTTTTCTCATGAGAAGTTTAAGATTTTTAATGAATCAAGGCCTGATTTGAAGTGCAAAGTTTTATTTGCTTACTTGGGAAATTATTTTTGTACTCTTTAAAGATGTTTGTACTGTACTTGATCTGTTGTTTTAAAACAGATTCATAAGGCAAAAAAATATTTTATTAGGAAAGAAAAGTGGAGAAACAAATCTCAGGGTTAATATTGGAGCCCCTGAGCTGATAAAGAAAGAAAATAATTCTTTCCAGGCACCTTCAGGAAGATCCTGACTGCATCTAGCCTTTATACAGTAGGTTTTCTTACTAAATAAGAAAGAAGGAAAAAGAAGATTGTTACCTTTGGGAAATGTTGAACCAGTCCCTGTTCCCTAATAATAGAAAGGGACAGAACTAGACTCTAGCCTCTACAGATGTTGTTATTCTAGACTGGCCACAGCTTAGTGGTGTGGAAGGTTCATAATTTATAAACCCCTGGACACAGACCTAAAGAAACCAATTGTTTGCTAGTCCCTTTCCTTCATTTCCCTTCCTCCTGGAAGCAACCTCTGTCACAAGATAGGTTCAAGAACTCATCATACATTTGAACTGAAATGTTTCTGGTCCTAAATTATCATGAATACCAGAATAGGTCTAGATTTGATATTCAAGCCACTATGAAATCCCACACCTTCTATGGAGTATCCATACAGATAAAATGACTCCCATCAAATTCTTCGAGTGCTCATCTTTCTTCTCCCAGCCTTTATTACCTTGCACAACAGATAGCTCCAGTACTTCACGAATCCTCCTCTCTTTCAAAGTTCAGTGCTGGTCTTTTTCTCACAGAAGGCTCACTGCTTGAAAAAGGCAGCCATTTTGCTCAACTTTCTTTCCCTTCCTTCCCTCAAGAGCTTCTTTTGCTGCCCAATAGAAGTAAAAAGTATGAGTGTCATTCCCAAATAACAGCTTTCTCTATTGCCACAGCAGCCCTAGTAAGAGGAGATTCTCCCCTCCTTGCATGTGATTCAGGAGTCCTTTGGGTGAATGTTATACCTTCTTTGTGTTGAAAATCCTTAGTTTGGGCCATTTCAAACCTTCGGTTCTTAATAACATTGAGATTGACTGCTCAAGTACTGAAAAGCTGCTGAAGGTGCTACCTTTAACCAAATATCTTCACTAATGCAGATGATCCCTCTAAGGGTATTAGTTAAAAAGTTAGTGTCAGGCACTACATCCCAAAGCTGCTTATGTTTCTTAAAAGCTGAAAGAATTTTAACTAGATTTTCTGAATCTTAATAACGTGGAAGAGTGTTTATGTTCGTAGCGACATAATCTTTTAAACTATGTTAAGACACAATTTTTTTTTTTAAAATAGCAGTGTAATTTGGGGGAAAGGGTCTACAAATATATGAGTATTATGAAAATGAAGAGGCTAGTAGGTGTGGAATTTTTCAGAAGCCTTGTGATGTGTTCAGTGTAGCATTACTAAATGACTGAAATCTAAATAACATTTGGCATTATAATAAAAGGAAATAAGAGACTAAACTAGTCTAAGAGGCAATGATACTGGGCTGTAATAAGAATTCTATTGCTTTGAGCAGCCAGTCCTTTGATTGTCTTGTCTTAAATCAGTCTGAAGATAATGAAAGGAAATAATAAAAGGAAAGATCTTGACTGTACAGCCAACCCAAATATATACTTTGTATGTGTGCATGTGTCTTTCTCGATACTTGAGTAAATATGATATTTCTTTTAATATTCAACTCTTAGATCCTAAAGAAACTCTTAGGACATGTGAAAAGAAAATGGATTTCCTGGGTTAAAAAAAGTAATCAAGTTAAAGATTACCCCCCTTTAAAGGTTGATTTGATCATGTTGGAGAATGCTTTCCTTAACCTGCAGACTCCCATGATATTGTCAAGCTCGGAATCTCTGGACCATACAGCCTGAATGCTTAATTCATTCTCCATACATCTTCTTATATCTTTTCATTTCTTTTAATGGTTCCACAGTCTTGGGATTATGATTGCCATACTCTTCTTTTAATAAATTCAGCGTAGCTACTGTTAAGTGCTCAATAAATGGAAAACCAGCTATTTCCAAGGAATACTAGAGAAATTTAGAAACATTCTCTAACCAAAGGGTTCCTATTTCAGAAGCCAGGTCATAAAATGACCGTGCTTAGTTGTCACTTTTATTTATTTATTTATTTAGTTTGAAGGAAAAAGTTTCCTTTTCTGTTGTAAAAGCTGTTTTTAGCTTCCTGGTAATAAGCTCCTAACTGTAGGTCTACTGTCAGGAATAACATATCCCAGCCCTGCTTTAGAGTGAATTGAGCCAGGACGAGGGTCCTTGCAGCTTATTGAATGGGTGAGAGCTCATAGAGGGAGAAATCAATACTACACCAGGATTTAGACAACTTAGCAAAATGTATGAGACAGTAGTTTGGGTGAAGAATAACTACAACAGCAAATTTAGCCCACTGATTCTCTGAGATTCTGGCTGTAAGGCTTCCTTTACAAGTTTTAACTGGAAGCTGGACTACTATGGGGTGGAAAGGAACAGGTGGAGATAGTCATTTGCTAGGTGATTTTTTGTATGGACGTGTGTGTGTGTGTGTGTGTGTGTGTGTGTGTGCCATTAAACGTTGCCGAAATTACTAAGTTCAGCAGACATCTTCATTATCAAAGCGGAATCATCGAGGTCCTTACACAGATGCTTATGCCTATGAGATTAAGGAAATCTGATCAGATCCTTCTCTGACTGGAAAGAACAGAGGCAGCTCATTTTTGCAAACCTTCATGTTCATCTCTCCAAGGAGTTCATTAGAAGGTTCCCCAACAGATGATGGGATAACAGGTACAAATGGCAGACAAGAAAACAATAAGGAATTTCAGCATTCATCTGAAGACTGGCTCGATGCTTTGTTCCAAAAGCCACACAGATGGAAGATACCTGTACTTTGACAGTTGAATTATTTACTGCCTAGTGTAGTTTTCTGAAATAGCTCCAGTTTCCTATCAATGAGCTGAATTTAGAAGTCAGGCAAGGGAAACCATCTTACTAACCCAGCATCCAACCCTGGTCCCAAGACAGTGTGACTGTATCTACAGCACTTTCTGCTGTACTGCAAATGTCAAACAGAAGGTATAATGGATTTAATATTAGTGCTGGCCAAGGTGTTGAGGGAGCTGTTAATAATGTCACTCCAGTTATTGATCTGAAGCCTTTAAAAATCAAAGAAAAGTGAGAGATCCCCTACTGGGGAAAAGGCACAACAGTGACTGGTTTTTATTGCCAATATATTTCTACATATAGAGTACTGACTTTCTGGAATTATGTGATCACCATTAATCTCAGTGAGATTTTTGGAATCATTATGTGGTAAGATAATATCGGGTGGGGGGCCTGGGGAGGATTTATACTCATGCTAATGGTACAAGGCCTGGCCTACTTCTTTAACATGATAAAGAGAGCTTTGGGAAAGGATAACATGATGCTCCCAACAGCTGTCTAAGTATTCATATGGTAAGGAAGGTATTTGCTCAGAGGTTATTCCTGATGATGGTGATGAGCTGGCCGGATTTCAGAGCTCTCTGAGTAAATTCCTCATCTGAAGTGTTCTTCCTCTATCACATAGTCACTTGGTTGAGCCCAATTCCACTTCTACTTTACTTAAACTCCTAGTATCAAATCATGTAGTTACTGCTTTAAAATCAGAATGGATTTTGTGCTTACAATTAGTGCACCTTTTCAGGAGCCTGTCTAATCCTTCAATCTGCATGGCAGTTTGTATAACTATGAAATCCCCGCTTTCCATAGTCCCTAACTAATAAATGAAATTAAAATGTATAATTTATGTTGAATGTTTATCAAACTGTAAACACACATTTAATTCTCTTCCATATTCATACAACATAAGCAAAGATAAATCCATCAGATAACTTACCACGGTTATCTCTCATGGATTGAATGTGAAATTTGTCTCTACTATAGCTAGAACAAAAAGCCAGAGGGATACATGTCTCCATAAGCCAGTCTTATTTTGGTTAATTACATCTGCATGTATAAGTGCTGTACATACCATACAGAAAACACTTTAACTGGACTGGTTTAATTGTTACCAGTGAAAGTTACAAGATAATTTTAAAGTGGTGCTTTTTGGCAATGTTCTCATTAAAGGAAAAAAAATGTCCTGAGGGTAGGGTATGTACCTTAATTATTGTTCATCCTTAGAAATAAAATGTTTCTATTTCTCCCTATTTCATTACAAAATCTATTTGATGTTTCTCTGAGAAAATGATGAATAAATCCAAAAAAAGCAAATTAGTGTTAGTATAGACTTTCTGTTCTAAAATGAATTCATTTGGCTCTAAAGGTGAACATCAGCAATGCCTATTTTCCCTTATACAGTAACATCCCTTGGATAATAGGCAAAGCCCTTTTATATGATAGCAGAAATGGCCATCTCATTTTATATAGCACCCCCAGCAGAGTTAGAAGATGTCTTCTAGAAGAAGAGTGAGGTAACCATACTTTTTCTTGTTTTGTCTAAGTACAGCTACTAGAAGTACCAATCAATTCATCAATAAACATTTATTAAAGTACTACTAATGTGCCACGCATTGTGCTAGCACTGGAGATACAAAAAGAGGCAAAAGACAGTTCCTGCCCTCAAAGAGCTTACAATCTAATGGTACATATCAATCTATCAGTATATTACCTGCATTTTAGCTGCACCCCCTGTGATCTACATATGTGCTCATTACTTGGGATAAGATAATGTTCAAAATTCCCTGGTGCCTGTAGCACCTGGAGAAATCACTCAAAAACCCAGTTCTGTCCTATCCATAAATATGCTGCTCTTCCGATCTAGCTAATGGACCCCATGACTGCAGGCTCAAGCCACCCACCCCAGCTCTTGGACCTTGCTCTCTCTGCTGTTTCAAAATGGAAAAACTTGCCAGCGAAGGTGTTCTGATTGTAGAAAAACAGCCTCTCTTTTCCCTCCAGGAATCAGGCTCTGTAGTATTTGTCTGTCTTTCCCTCCCCAATTTTCTTTCTAGTTATCAGTACCCCCATTTTGCAGTTCAAAAAGTATAATTCTTATGCAAGTGAATATGGTATCATGGAAATATGGCAAATAACCCACAGAATAATTGGAGAGACCCATCTTATCAAAATAAACAAGACATTAAATTACAAGGGCCAATTTTTCTAAGGCTGCAATAATAATAATAATAGAAAATCAATATTATTTTTAAACCCATTATTTTGAGGCAGTTATTTCCTACCTCTCTAGATCATAATTCTACTGTTTCTTTACCTGTGGTGATGAGGGGGAATGTTTTTTTAATGTTTCTATAAAATAAAGCTCAAGCTAAGTTGCTAACAGGCAACCTATTTTTTCTCTGCATTTCAACAAAACATGTCCAAGTTGGATGCTTGATAATTACAATTTATAGGTTCAATTTATAAAGCTCTTACCTTCTCAAACAAAGCTCACAAGTCATTTGTTCTTAATACATACCACTACACAGAAATCTCTCTCCTGTCAAAATTATACCATTCTGGATTCCTCATCTGCACTAAACAGTAGACTTACAAAGGATAAGTTACCTGGCATTGACTAAGCCTTGCAGGGTGCATAGATCAGAAGAGGCAAAATTGGTCGAAAACCATTTCCACCCCTAGTGAGCAATTTACTCGCGATTGCTTTGGGGAAAATGTTGGAAATATTGCTTCTGTGCAAAGTTTGCAACGTTTGGTTGTCAGTGTTTTGCCAAGCAAATCTTCTGTGAGCCTTGTTCTTTTGAAACAAAGCTGTTCCTGGGGCTGCTGTGATAATAGTTGGCATTAATAGAGCACTTCATGTATCCAGAGCACACCAACTGGTAATTACAGGAGTTAATTCACACTATCTCCCTCTGAGGGAGGTCAGTGCCGTTATCCCTGTTTTACAGCCAGGCAAAATGAATCACAGACTGTGCAAGTGGTCGCCCAAGGCCACCTATAGTCAGTTGCTAAGTCAAGATTAGAACAGAGCCTCTAACAGTTCAGGGCTGAGCTTAAGGAGAGGAGAGTCCAAGGGCTGAAGATCAGGAGAGCAAGAAGGGACCTTGGGAGAAAAGTAACCAGCAAGTGCTCTGGTGCAGCAAAGAGAGACTTCTTTAATCAGAAATCACTATGCACACAGGTTTAGAAGTTTGGGTGTTTGGGTGTTTTTTATTTGTTTTGTTTTCTTTTTAAACAAACCCATGATTTCATTGTTTTTGAGAATTCCCGGATGAAAGAACTTAATCTACCAGTGCTGGTTAGCACCTCCTCTAAGTAGTATATTTGTACGTAGTTAACATGCTATCTGTCCCATTAGATTAGGAAACACTGTCTTTTACCTTTCTTTGTATCCCTAGCACGTAGAAAAATATCTAACACATAGTAACTATTTAATAATTACTTATTTTAAAAGATAGGGCCTTAGAGTTGCCTAGACAAAGCACTAAAAAGTTAAGTGACTTGCACTCACAGCTAGTGTTGAGTGTCTGAGGTCAAATTTGAACTCAAGTCCTCCTGATTCCAGGGCCAGTGCTCTATTCACTATGTCACCTAGCCTCCACGAGAAAATTTTAAAAAGCAAACAAGTGCTAGTATAGGCTTTCTATTCTGAAGTGGATTCATTTGTCTCTAAAGGTAAATATGAACAATGCCTATTTTCCTTTATATCAGCAGTTCTCAACCAGTGGGTGATGGCTCCTTTGGGGGTCGAACGACCCTTTCCCAGGGGTCAGAGGGATCACCTAAGACCATCGGAACACACAAATTTCCCATGGTCTTAGAAACCGAGACACGGCTCCTCTATCCATCCGCAGGCAGGTCCGCCCACATGCAGATACGCCCACATACAAGTATCAAAGGGTCAGGGCATTAGGAAGGTTGAGACCCACTGGTTTATATGGTAACATCCCTTGGATAGTAGTCATAGCCCTTTTATATGGTGACATTTTTTTTTAAAAATGAGAACATTGCCAAAATGGACAATCTTAATATTACCTTATGGTTCTCATTTCCTTCATTGGTTGTTGATAACAATACATCCATACCTTCTCATACCATGACTTTTACCCATGTCTTCCCAGAGACCTATAAAGAATAAATTCAATGTGTTGGACATCATCCTCAAGGGATTTTTCTATTTCAAAAGTACTCACCACACCCGTAATCATCATTGTTTTCCATTCCAATAGTGCTTTGAAGCTTAGGAAGCCCCTTCTTCAGAAAAACCTAGTGAAGTGGATAGTGCCAATATTACCATTTGAGAGGCAGTTTTAGACTCAGTCAGCTTCTCTAGTTTTGGTATATGAATATGAAGAAGGAGGGAATAACTACAGTTCTCCAGGGAATAACTATAGTCTCCATCCCCTAAGACCTGATGCCTAAAACCTACTTGAGAATCTTTTGCTGCCCTTCATTTATCCAAGATATCACTAGTTTCAGTAACCTGGATCCATGATCTGGCATTTAGAGGAAATGGTATTTGACATGGTTAACCTAATGTGGTGGCATATGTCTGTAATCCCTGCTAGATAGGAGAGAGAATTCATAGGTCTCTTGATCTCAGGAGTTCTGAGCTAGAATGGATTAAAATGATCAAAGTTCCTCATTAAGTCTGGCCAAGTCAATACAGTAGGCCCCTGGGAGCAACTCTGGTGCTAGTCATTATCAAAATAAGGTCAGTGAGTGACTGCTGCTCTTCTAACCCGGGTAAGATAGAAAGACCCTTTCTCAAAAAATAATAAAGAATCTGCTTCAGATATTTATTAGCTTCATGAGTTTGGGAAAGTCACTTAATTTTTCCATGTTTCAGTAACTATCTGGAGTAGCATTTGAACTAAGGCCTTCCAGACTCTTCAGTCTAGCTCTCTCTCCACCATGCCACCTAGCTAATAAAAGAGGCAGTTGGACTAGACAACTTCCTAAGTTCCCTTGCAGCTTGAGATCTACTATGCTATAATTAGACATGTCCTACTATCTCCTTTCCTCCCCACATAGCATCTCCTTTCCCCCATTCTCTGGGCACCAGCATTTGAACAGTTAGAGGATGGGCAAAACTCATGCCATAGCCAGGACCTCCACTTCTAGCCACATGCACAGATAGACCCAATGGAAATATTATCTTTATGCCCATTCTGCTGCTTTACACATTGTGCACTGGAAATCTCCACGAAATCCTGCCATCTCCCTATTTCACCGTGGATTCAGGCCACTGAAACTGGCGAAGGGCAGCAGAAGTTTCTCAAGTAAGTTTTAAGCATCGGGCCTTGGGGGATGGAGAATATAGTTATTCCTTGGAGAACTATAATTATTCCCTCCTTCGTCATAGAGTGATCCATGTCCCAACAGTGAAGAAGTTGACTAGACCAGGGAAGTTGGCTGTGATGCTCCACATTTTCTTGGGCCTTGTTTTCCAAAAGATGGAATTATTCATTGTCTTTACCTAGCAAGCAGCTAAGTGGTAGAGTGGATAGAGGACCTGTCCTAGAATCAGGGAAAATTGTTGTTGTTCATTCTTCTTTTTTGAAGAGTTCCAAAGATATCACGAGGGTGATGTCTTGATTTAGTCATGAATTGGATTTAAGTGAGGCAGAGCTGCGCAGTCATCAGCCTCACTCTTCTCCAGAGTCATTGAGGTCCAGTATCAAGACATAGGTCAGGATGATTGGCATGGTCATTCAAGAAAAATTAAGTTTAAATCTGGCCTCAGATACTTACTAACTTCTGAGCAAATTACTTAACCACAATTTGTCTGTTACCTTTTCTATAAAAAGGTGAGTAATAACAGCACCTACCTCCTAGGGTTGTTATTGAGGAACACTTGAGATAGTATTTGTACAGTATTTAACACAGTACCCGACACATTATAGACACAATGCTTGGTCCCTTCCCTTAAATGAGAGTAATAATATTTGAGCTTCTTATCTCATGAGGTTCTTACTAGGAAAGTACTTTGTTAACTCTAAGGCATTACAGATGTGATGTATTATTATTTAATTTACTAAAGCAATTGGTCCAGACTCTGGAAGAGAAAAGAGTTAGGAGAGATGTTTACATCTTCTGGCCATATATTTTTACTAGATATCAATTGAAATATACTACATTTTGCCAAATTCAGTAAATTTAATTCTGTAGTTGTTAAGTGCCCATTGGAGGCAAAGCACTGTACTAGATACTGAATTAAATGCAAAGATGTATAAGGCATAAGTGTTTTCCTTCTGGGAGCTTACAATTTAGCATCTGTGCATGTAGGTAGATATGTGTGGGTAGGGATTTAGAGGGAAGACAAGATTAGCATAGTAATAACTATAATAAAAATAGAATATAAGGGCATGAAAGTACAGAGTACTATATAAGATCTAAGGAAGGCAGGATCAGGGAAGACCTCATGAAGAAAGGAAGATGTGGGTTGGTCCTGGAATGATGGCCAAGACTTCACCAAGTGGAGATTGGAAGGGGGAGGACATTTGAACCTCTGGGAATAGGATGAGCAGAAGCAGAAGAATAGGTCATCAAAGGAATGTTTGTGGAAGGAGGTTCAGTTTGGGGGGCTAGAATACATGGAGGGGGAGTGACATAAGATAGGGACAAAGAGTAAATTTGCAACCTATTTCATAAAGCTTTCAGTATCAGACTAGGGAGATTTTCATTTTCAATGATGGAATTATATGAATCAGATCTGTGAATTAGGAAGATTAATTTGGCAGTGGCATGTAAAATGGATTGTAATGGAGAGAGACTGAAGGGAGACTAGTTGAGTGCAATTACAGTAGTCCAGGCAGAATGTAATGAAGTTTTAGACTAATTATAATGACAATGACTAACATTTATATAGTGATCACTACTATGCTGAGCGCTTTAAAATTATTATCTTATTTGATGCCCACAACAACCCTGGGAGGAAGCTATGACTATCCTTATTGTACAGATGAGGGAACTGAGGCAGAAGTTAAGTGACTTGCCCAAGGTCACACAGCTAGTAAGTGTCTGAAGCCAGATTTGAACTCACATCTTCTCCAGGTCTAGCACTCTATCCACTGCACCACCTGGGTGGCAAAGTAAAGAGAAAGTGAAGACGGATGTGGCATATTTCAGAGGTAGAACTGAGGGGCCTTGGCAGCTCAAGAATTGATATGGCTTAGTGGAAAGACTGATACAGCTAGAGATAGAAAACCTGATTTTAATTACTGTGTCATCATGGGCAGAACACTCATGTCTCCAAACCTTAGTTTCTTCATCTGGAAAATAGACACAATGATACTTGTACTGAGACAGCACAGGACCCGGTGGATCAAGGACTGGCCTTGGAGTCCAGAAGAAAGGCTAGGGTTCAAGTCTTGGTCAGCCAAATACTAGTTGTGTGAACTTAGGCAAGTCATTTAACCTCTGTGTCTGGGGAAGAAGTTCTTAGACTGGGAATTTTTTACACTGATGAAATGACTGGTCCAAAGCCTACACACACACACACAAACACACACACACACACACACACACACGACCTTACAGGATTGCTGTGCAAAAAACACTTTGTAAGCTTTCAATCCCTAAATAAACTTGGCAGTGTTGGTATTACTATTAGTGGCATGTGATTGGATGTGGAAGCAGAGGAAGAGAGCAGTCAAAGATTATTCTTAGGTCTTCAGCCTGAGTGATCTGGTGACTAGTAGGTGATCTGTAGAAATAGACAAGTCAGGGAGAGAAGAAGATTTTCAAGAAAAGATTTTGCATCGGAGCATATTGAATCAGATGTGTCAGCATCCAGCTGAATCTTTCCAGGAGGCCCATGAAAATGCAGGTTATAGGCTCAAGAATGAGGTAAAAGTTGAAAGTATTGGTATAGGAGTAGTGGTGAAAGTTGAAGATGTGGGAAGGGCTGATACCAAGGGAGATAATGAATAGAATGGAGAAGAGAGGAAAGAGGAGAGGAGAGAAGTAGACGGGAGGAGAGGAGTGAAAGAGAGAAGAGGAGAGGAGAGGAGAGGAGAGGAGAGGAGAGGAGAGGAGAGGAGAGGAGAGGAGAGGAGAGGAGAGGAGAGGAGAGGAGGAGAGGAAAAAGGAGAAGAAAGGAGACAAGAAGAGAGGAGGGCAGAAGGGAGGAGAGGGGTGGAGAGGAGAGGAGACAGACTGAAGGACAGAATTATGGTAAATGGCTATTCGGAAAAATATTTAGTGAAGAAGATAGAAGTGGGATGATCATAGGTAGGAGAACCAGGAGAACCAGCGTCACAAGATGCAAAGGAATAATAGTGACAACACTAATCATTAACAAAAGAAAAGAACTCCCATTACTATTCATACTTATGTAGTATTTTAAAGTATGCAAAATATATTCTTTCACCCAATCCTCACAACAATCCTATGAGGCAAATACTTAAGGGATCATTAATTCCAATTTAAAGATTAGTGAACCAAAGGTCAAAGGGCTTAATTTATTTGCCCAGGCTCCCACAGCTAGTATTACAAATGGGATTTTAACTCAGGACTCTCCTGAGTCCAAGGTGGATGGCCATTAGTACCAGATGCTGCAGAGGAGCAAAGGATGCTGGAAATGAAAAAAAAAAGACCATTGGATTTGGCAAGTGCAATGGGAAGGAGCCTTTGGAATTATCTAGTCCAAATCCTAATGCACTCACAAATTCTATCCACAACATCCCTGACAAGCCTCCACTTACATGGCGATGGAGAACTTCCATGCCCTCCTCACAAAGGCAGTCCATTCTATTGTAGGATAACTCTGATTATTATCATTTCTACCTCGTTTTATACTTTTCTGTGAATGTAATATATCATATTCCCAAAGTATGATGAAAGTTCCTTGTAGACAGGGATTGTTAGATTTTTTGTCTTTATATCAGCAGCATCTAGTCTCTTGTCTTGAATATAATGAGGGCTTAGTAAATCACATAAACCACAAAATGTTGCAGTTGGAAGGGACCTTACTGGCCATCAAATCCAGCTCATAGCTACAAAGGAATCCTTACAACAAGATACCTGAGCCTCGGCTTAAAGACCATAAATGGAAATCATCTACCACCCCCCAGTGCAAATATTGGAATGGAATGGCAAGGCTTTTTTTTCCCTTTATCCTGAGCCAAAAATATGCTTCTTTATCCATTCCATCTGTTAATGAAAAAAAAATACTTCTGCTACTTGGGGATAAGCCAAATAGATCAAATCTATTTTTCATAAGGGAACTTCAGATTATTTTGTACAACTATCATTTGGCACATAAGTCTTCTCATTTCCAGGCTAAAAATCTCCAATCCCTTTGGAAGATTTCCATATAATGTGGTGTCTAGTCCCTTCATTATCCTGGTCACCAACCTCTGGTTACATTCCAGCTCTTGCCTATCCCTTAAAAGTCTGGCACCCAGAGTTAGGTAAAGTTCTCCAGATGTGGTCTGACCAAGGCAGAATACACTGGGACAATGAACCTCCTTGGGCTATGCACTAGATTTTCATTAATGAAGCGTAAGATCTCATTAGCATTTCTGGCTGCCATTCCCCATTGCTGGCTTCTTTTTAAATTTGAAGTCTACTATAGAATGTGTGTGTGTGTATGTGTGGTTGTTGTGGTTGCTGATGAGTTGCTTCA
>CM053598.1:158961841-158991095 GCA_028646575.1 Pseudocheirus occidentalis | reverse complement strand
TCCTTTTCTCTCTTTCTCTCTCTGTCTGTATGTATATACATACATATATATACACATACACACATGTGTAGATACACATTGTATTATATACATTGTGCAGGTATGTGTGCAGGTATGTATCTTTGTATATATATGTGTACACCCAAACATGTATGGGTATGTCTATGCAAATGCACAGCATAGGCGGCACAATGCTCAGACATCTTCAAATCAGGAAGACGCATCTTCATGCATTCATATCTGCCCTCAGACACTTGTTAGCTGTGTGACCCTGGCCTAGTCACTTAACCCTGTTTGCCTCAGTCTCCTCATCTCTAAAATGAACTGGAAAAGGAAATGACAAAGCACTCCAGTATCTCTGCCAAGAAAACCACAAATGGGGTCACAGAGAGTCAGATGTGACTGAAATGACTGAAAACAATCACACATATATGTATGTATGTAATTATCTACACATGTGCATGTATGTGTGTATATGTACCCATATATATTTGGTAACATGAAATATTTTCTTACCACATTTCTTCCATCCTGTACTTGCACAGTTTTTAAACGGATACATCCGTAGGAAAAGTCTCAGTCTCAGGATTTTTAACATGCCTATTGCTTCTCCTAGACTCTAGACCCCAAGAGGTACCAGTTAGTGCCTCTTTCCTTTATCTGGGAAGCTCCCCGGGTCTTACTTTAGGATAGAACCACTGTTATCCTCCAAGTCTTTGCAGTTTCCAGCCTGACTTCTTGATGCATAACATGGTGGGTCAGAGCATAACATGATGTATAAAAGAACAAATATTTTTAAAATAATAATGATTCATTTCATTGAAATACTGCTCATTCTGTGACCATCATATAGCAATGGCCATGGACACTGACTATGTTCCTCGGACCCTGGAGGAGACAGAAATGCAGAGCAAGGATGCTGGATTTGAAGCTAGAGCCTGGATTCGAATTCTGACTTAGTCACTTAGCTGTGGGTCCTGGGGCAGATCAACTCCCCTCTCTGACCTTTAGATCCTTCATCTTTAAAAAAAAGAAGAAAAAAGAGGACGTTGGTCTAAATGATCCCTAAAATTGCTCCTAGCTCTTAATCTGTGATCATAAGGCTTGGATCCAGACTAGTTGAGAAACATCCAAAAGAAGGTCTGCCAGCAGTCCTATGGTTGTAGACCTTGTTTCTGTAGAATGGAGAGAGTTCACTGTGACCTCAGGGCCCTACCTGTGACCATCAAGCCTGTTTTCACATCCAGTTTAATGACCCATGATGATATAAGCTATGGCAGGAGGTGGTGGGGAGGGAAGAATAAGTTTTCATTTGAACTTTGAATAACTCGATCCATTTGAAGGCCTACAGTATGATTTCAGTTAATCATGAGTCTATATAACTGAGATTATTGGAGTTATGATGGTGCGATGTGTGTGAATGGAGGTGGGGACGAGAGAGAGAGAGAGAGAGAGAGAGAGAGAGAGAGAGTGAGAGAGAGAGAGAAAAAGAGAGAGAGAGAAAAAGAGAGAGAGAGACAGAGAGAGAGAGAGATATGCACATAGGTCCCAGCCATAGGCCCCATATATGGACTTAAATAAATAAATTAAGAAACTCATTTCACATAGGCCACCAAGCAGCCATGAGATGTTAATGACTTTTAGTCACTGCCAACCTGGGCAAAATTCAAACCAGTGACCCAGGGGTGAAAGGCTCTGTATATCCCATTACCAATCCCCTGAGCCATCCAGTCCCCCATGACAAGGTATTTTATCATACCAAGTACAGGGCAGCATGATAGCCCCATCCATTGTGCCATCCAAAAAAATTTTTTTTAACTTCCCCTACTCTTTAAAATTAAATGAGAACATTTGGGGGTGGGATGGGCTGGAAGAGAGGAGAGTACATGGTTTCTTCTATGAAAAAACAATAACCAGTGAAAGATTTTTGGAACATACATATACACACATTCATATATAATATACATGCACACTTCATATATGCATGCACATTTATATGTATATATAGAATATAGACATGCACATATTTATACACACATTTCATATATACACACATTTATTTCTGAATATATAAAACCTACACAATTTATAGACAAAAGCAGTATTTCAATATTTTTTTTCATCATGTTTACTTCACTGCACGTTTTATTCTGCCCCTGGATATTTCGTGAAGTGGCATATCTTGGAGTTCCATTAAAAAAGTCATTAGTTTTAGTTTAACATTTATATAAAATAGATGTGTTAAACCTATGGTGCTTTTTTTCCCAAGCTTGTTTTCAAGTGTCATAAACAAATGACTTAAGTGTCCCACAAGACAAATGTTCTTTAATCATCTAATGCACTCATTTATCCTAAGCCTTAACCTTAGTCCTAAATTAAGTCTGTTGCAAAAACATAACTTCATCTAAAAACACCCATCAATCCTATGCGATTTTGATAAGCGCATTTAAAAAACATAAACAATCAGACAGTTGTCAATCTGGTTGAAGCCCCATCCCATTTAAAACTTATTCACCAAGAGCCATATCTCATGGCCACAGCAGCAGTGGAATTATAAAGTAAAATGGCTAATGTTTTGACCTTTTCTGGGGGGCTTTTTTTGGTGACATTTTTCTGGCATGCATCAGGGTAAAATAAAAACGCAGATCAGGTTAAATACAATCCTTGATTCATATCAAATATATTTTATTTTAACGTTTTCTGAAAATATTAAAGTTCAATACATTCTAATTTGCATTAAAGTTTCATGATGATATGTTCAGGCAAATCCAACATCATACCTTTTTATTAAGTTGTGTTGTTGTGTTGTTCTTGTTCTAGTCCTTGCCTTCAAAAGCTACCAGGAATGTCCTCAGTAGTGTTCACAGTGATAACAACTACCCCCCCCCCAAAAAAAACCCCACAACAAATTAGCGTTTCAAGGAATAAATAAAATATGTAAAATAAGATATTGTGCCAAATCATGGATTTAATGCCATCCACTTAATCCCATCCATTGTGGGGGTAGGGAGAGAATGAGGCCTGTTTGCTTTGACATACAGAATTTAATTCATCATTAGTCTGGAATTCTTTCAATTTCCAATGGCGCCATTTCTCAAGAGGGCAAAGACTATCTTCTTCTTTTTTCGCCTTACTGGCTTCTTCAGTACCTGTGAAAAATTACCATTGAACTCCTTAGAATCGCTGTAGATATCAATATTTCCACCGCCTCCATCCTTTATACACACATACATGCGTGCGTGCTTACACACACATGCATGCACACACAAACACACATACACACATCCCAACTAGGGCTTTAAAATTCTAAAGAACAGATAAGAGCAAACGGCAAATAGCTGGGTTTAGAATAAACTTGGAAATTATCACAGAGGCCTTCCCTCTGCCACAATTTGTCAAATCGGCTGATAGGAAACAAATTCTATTCATAAAGATTTTATTTGGGGGGGGGCCCTCTTGTGATTTGGTAGCAATTCAATTACAGTTTTGTGAGATAGTGAGCCCAGAGAGGGAATCCAGGCTGACAAGAAATATGACAGGACAGTTACAGAGTGTTTATGCAATTAAACTTTCGCTGACAATACCTGCGGAATGATGAATGCATGGGCGGAGGTGTGTGAGTGCAGGCAATGCCCCACAAGTCTTGCCCATTTTTCATTATTATACAACTGTTCAGATCTTTCAGGAATAGCCTGAAGTGAGGTGGAATAGGGAATGCTGTTCTGTAGCATGTTAACCAAATGCCTCCCCCACCCATATCCCTCCCTCCCTCCCTCCAAGTGATCTTGATGTGCTGGATGATAAAGGTACATCTATTTTAGAGAAATGTTTCGAAAAGATTAAGATTTACCTTGAGTTTGACATATATTAATTTTGGATTCCAAAAGGGGTTTTTATTCTTTCTCTATCTGCAACTTTATATCATCTCCAAACTGATAGCATATTGCATAATTAAACTGTGGGGTTATTCATTTTATGCATACAGGTGCAAAAGGGCACTATAAAAGTAGGATTTCACTGATTGTAGATTAAAAAAGAAAAGGAGAAACTTAAAAAGCTTTTTGGAGAGAACCACAAAGGCTCACAGACTAGATTAATTAGGTTGGTCATCCGTCTGTTTTACAGGGCTTCTGTCTTCTAAGAATATATGGAACCAGATTACAGTATTTCAAAAAATCTAAAAGATTATACTGAGTCTTTCCAGCTGTGAACAGGACATGTTTGGGGTTTCACCCAAAGCCATCAGGGGGTAGCGAGGTTCTGAATTTGGCAGTGAGCCCTTAAAATCTGTTAAGTTGGGGGGCACCCTCAGATGTCTTAAATGGAGCTTTGAGGTAATGTGTGCCGACCTCACCTTTGACAAAAACTCAAGAGGGAGAGAGGAGAGGCTGATTGATAGCAGTGTAAATTCCTCTTGCACACCCCAAAACTGGGGTTTGATGTAGGAGAGAAAACATTTCTGTCAGTGGTACACAGTGATGGTTAAGAGTTGAAAACCAAAGCTGCTTTGGCTGGGGTTAACAACTTTCTTCTCTTTAAAAGAATGAGAATTTAAAGAAAAAGGTGGGAGCGATTGGATGGTAGTAGTGGTTACTGTTGTTTCAAACCCAAAGCTCATTTCTTGGTTTTGCATTCCAGAAAACTTCTGGTGTTAACATAGGCACAACTACCTGCTTAAAGACAATCTCTCCATCTCTCTGTCTCTCTGTCTGTCTGTCTCTGTCTTTCTCTCCATCTCTCTCTCCATCTCTCTCTGTCTCTGTCTCTCTGTCTCTCTCTCTCTCTGTCTTTCTCTCCATCTCTCTCTCTCCATCTCTCTCTCCCTCTCTCTCCATGTCTCTCTCTTTCTTTCTCTGTCTCTCCCCATCTCTCTTTCTATCTTTTTTTCTCTTCATCTCTCTTTCCCTTCATTTCTCTCTCTCTATCCATCCCTCTTTCTGTCTCTCTTTCTCTTTCTCTCTCTTCTTTCTCTCTTCACCCCCCTATCTTCCTCTCCATCTCTGTTTTTCTATCTCTATCTCTGTCTCTCTCTGTCCTCTCACCCCACCCCACCCCTTTGTGGTCTAGAATATTCTTTGGACATTTCTTGGCAGTGACATTGGCCCAGTGTCTGCTTACTCTAGCTGTTCCTGGCCTCGGTAACTTGACAACTGCAGTATCAATGGGAGTCCATTCTGGGCCACAAGAAGGGAGCTTAGAGTCACATGGCATTGTGGAGAAGCTTTTTTCCTATGGTCTGGAATTTTGATTCACAGATAAATTTGAGTGTTCCTTTTAAAGAAAGGCTAATCACAAATCAGCCTTTATTTCAAAAGACTAAGATCATGAATCCCCACCATGACACCAAAACAACCCAACAGTTTGGTGGCCAAAAAAAAAAATCTTTTTTTTTTTTATTAAACTATTTCATCATTTTATTCATCATCATTCAAACAACCAGTTTGAGTTCCAAAAAGACACACACAGATGTGGAAGAAGGGCTTCCGGTAGCCAGCTCCTATACCTGAAACTACAGCATATGGGGGAAAAAAGACTTGATTTTGCCAGTTGTAATTTCTAGTATCTACTAAAAATGATAGTATAAAAATATTGTTTTCACATTACTTAGGTGTTAAAATTACATGGCAGTGTTCCTTTATTTTCAAAAACCAAACCTAATCCTGTTAATTCAAAGTGAATAACAAACAGGACTAAGACTTTTTCCCAAGTTGTTACATTTATTCAACCTGCTTGTGTTTTGTTCTTCATCATAATTATTTCCAAGTCAAATCTGCACTGATTTCCTTGCGGACCTGCGTACCTCTGACTAACTTAAAGAATTGAGCTGGGATAATTCACACAATTCCTCGGGGGTCATGTTCACTGTTTTTTTTCAAGGACATTTTTATTACAAAGCTGATGAAATTTGCATATTAATTCATTTCTTTCAATTTTTTAAGATTAAATGTTGTCAACATGTATCAGTGCAAGGCTCTGACAGTACTGATGAAATGGGTCAGTCAAGCTTGAACATTTAGAGCCATGCAGCCATCTGCAACCCCCCAGCCCCTGGTGGATGGAGTACTCTGCTACCATTGCAACTTGATTAAAAAAAAGTTTTATTCAATGCAGGATATTAAAACATTATCTGTGAAATGATATGTGTTACTCTCACCACTTACTCTGAAAGTATATTTGACATGAAAATGGATCATATGCTAGCCTGGCTGCCATGGAGTTAGTAATCAGTCAGCCTTCACTTAACTTCAGCAGGAAAAGGGAAAAAAAAATTCTTTTTGTAAAAAAGGCTGAAAGGTTAGGAAAGTAGGTATAATATTTCCTCCTCATTGTGATTTAGCTGCGGGAGAATTGTGGTTACTTATATACACTAAAAGGGGGGCACCTTTAGGATTTTATTACTATTTGGAGAAAGACAAATTTCTCAGAAAGTGGGTGGAGTTTTTAGAATTATAGTTATTAGATATGGCAAAAAAAAATGTTATCACATTCTCTCCAGTGCCTTCAAGGGCAGACTTGTGCTTTGCTGTATGTTACAGCTAATGAATGGGTGTCTTTCTCTCCTGTTCCTAAAGCTCTCATGACATGGAATTCAAGCTCACATTTCCACCCACAGAGCTGACCATTTATTAAGTGCAGAAATATTGAGCTGTGATGACATATTGAATTTCCCTACAGCCAGAATAGTAGTTAGTTTAGCGAGGTATCCCCAAGCTACATCAATAAGAGACACTTTTTAGCCATGTGGGCTAGCATCAATCTGAGTATCTTTCCCCAAGTGACTAATTCTAGAATGTCCTTTTTGGTATCCATATCCTTAGAACTGTATACTTGTAATGGATGTCAGTGGATTCTGAGGGAATGAAGGATAAGACAGAGACAGAAAATACACAACTGACTTTAAGCTTCCAAGAGTAAAGACTAATTCTTACCATACATCTGAGAACATACCAAAAGCACTCATCAGTAAGAAAAATGGATCTCTACATCTATGATGCTCAAGAGAAGACAACTCAAAGCCCTAGTCAATCATACACGTGGACAGTACAATTTCTTTGCTTACAGAAAGTTAACATAACTCTGGAGGGCCCATGGAGTAATACAAAATATTTCAAGCTATTTCTTTGAAAATACTTAATAAAGTTATGTGTTAGCATGTTAACCACATGGAAGACTATGGCCCATATGACCCAGTATCACTGGTAGTGACATTTCAGTAGCATTTCCCCAAACACTTAGTTTGGCTTAGCTACAGAAGTTGGTGTCCCAAAGAGGTGAAGGGTGGGTATGAAGGAGGCATAAGGAACAAGAGAAAGCAGGAGAAGGTAGTTTCAGAACTGGTTTTATCTTGATTTTGAATTAAACTCCAAAACTCATACTGGATTGAAAAATCAAAATCAGACTTCACATTGTCAAGTTGGAAAATGTCAGATATGAAATATTTAAACTGTGGAACACAGTCTTCGACTTTGAGTTATAAAACTTTAATTTTCTGAGTTGGTAGCACTCCAATCGTTCAATATTTTTAATTCTACAAATCCATGTTTATTAACTTTCCAGGTTTAAACAGTATCACCAAGTCTATTGAAACTAAATTATTCTGACTTGTCAGAGCTATAGGGTGGCTATAATTTGTTTTCTATTTCTATATAAGTGACAAAGACAAAAGAAAGAACAAATAAAAGGAATTGATTACAACAGCAATTCCTTTTCATATTTGGAAAATGACTTAAGCCACCATCGGATTCTCAAAACAACGGTTTCCAAGATTCAAATGTGCAATCTCCAATCTGTGCCTACCTGATTATTCTGAATAAATTAAACACTTAAGTTTGATGTAGCCCCATATTCCCAAGTGTGCTTTTTCTGCTCACATTCTAAGGACAGCTATCTATCTTAAAAAAAAAAAAAGACCTTTTATCTCTCATTCCTTTAAACTACTTCAGCAAGGTGATTAAAATCTTAGGATTTCAAATGACAAAGCCTTTCAAGAGGTAGCACAGTGGACAATGTTGGACCTGAATTCAAATCCTTCTTCTTACTTGCTGTGAGAACCTGAACACATCACTTAATCCCGCTTAGCTGCAGTTTCTTCCTCTGTGAATAGCAGGATAATTACATCTCTTACCTTGCAGGGTTGTTGTGAGGATCATATAATATAAACTAATTTAAAGTATTTAGTTTTTTATTATTCATAATTTTTTTTAGTTCTTCATTTTACAGAGAGGGAAACTAGATTGCAAAGAGTTGATGTTACTAATGCAAGGTCACACAGGTAGGAGACGAGGATCAGAACAGAGATTTGAACCCAGGTTCCCTCACTCCAAATCCAGTCATCTTTCTACCATCTCATGGAACTCTGGAAGTGCTGTAAACTGGAAAGACTCTCCTTTTATTTAAGATAGCCCTTTTATTTAAGGAAAACCCCAATATCAACTGCTAGCAATGTCATGTAATAAACAATAAACTGAGATTTCCATCCAGAGACTGGAGTTCAAATACTACCTCTAACACTTCATGATGATGGGCAAGACACTTAGCCTTAGCTGCCCTTCCCACCCCAGTCTATTTTCTCATTTACAAAATGAAAATACTACTACTACTACTACTACTACTACTACTACTACTACTACTACTACTACTACTACTACTACTACTACTACTACTACTACTACTACTTTTCTACTATTACCACCACTACCACTACAACTACCACTATTACTACTATACTACTACTAGTAATACCTGCTTAACCATGATGTGGTGAAGAAAGTGCTTTGTGAAATATAATACACCATACATATATGAGCTGTCATCCTTATGTTTGTGTTCCCCTTTTGTCATTAACTCTTCAAACTCATCTTTGCCCCCAACTCTGACTCCTGTCAGGTCACTGTGAGTGCCTGATAAAGAGTTACTGTGGTTTCCTGAAAAAGCATTAGTTTGACTGGGTTGGGGGCAGCTAAGTGGCACAGTGAATAAAGCACTGGTCCTGGAGTCAGGAGGACCTGAGTTTAAATCCGACCTCTGACACTTAACACACACACACACACCAGCCATGTGACCTTAGGCAAGTCAACCTCAATAGCCCTCCAAAAAGCAAAAAAAAAAAAAAATTAAAAATTAAAAAAAAAAGATTGACTGGGATTCAGAAAGTCTAGATTCCATTTCTAGCTGTGCTGCTAAGAAATCACTTAACTCCTTTGGGTCCCAGTTTCCTCTTCTGTCTAATGGGGATAATCACTATCATTCTATTTATATCACAGTTTTGGGAAAATCTGACAAGATAACCAATTTACAAATACTTTAAGAAATATAAAGTATCTGAATACCTCGTCAAGTAAATATCTCACCAAAATTCTTGTAATATTTAGGCTATTTATGGGTAAACATGAATTCTGACACTACAATGCTGCACAAGTGGCAGCTGCTGCTGACTTCAAGATCCAAGTTAGATTATCCTGCACAGTTCTGATGAAATTCATTTCTCCCTCTAACTTAATTTTTCATTTAATTCTGTTTTCTGGCTGTGAAGGAAAGTACATTTATTCTAAACCAAGACTCCAGGTTGCTGGCAAAGAAATATAGTGTGCTTTGTTTATTTCTTTTATTTCATTTATAATGTATATGATTTCATAATGATTTGTGCTGGCATAGTTCAACAGTACACCCTGAACAGAAGGGAAAGCTCGGAAGTTAGCCCAGCATGCAGGTTCTGCTGAATATGCCCTAAAGAAACCACAGGCTTTTTGTTTTATTTTATCCAAATCAGTTTTGAAGGTCATCTTATTCAATGAGGGCCCATTTTCCCTGCAAATATTTAATGTTCGTGTGTCTTCTTTTTAAAATGCATTTAGTAAAGAGTCTTTCCTAGGCTTCCCATGAACTCCTGGGTTTGGATTTTTTTTGTTGTTTTGGTCTGTGTCATGTTTTCAAGTCATCACTCCTAGATGATCTTACTTAAACTCCTCCTCCTAGGTTCTCTCTTTGACACTTCTGAGCAAATTTTTGCATCCTGCATAAATCTCTTTCTCATATGCATCCAGTCACTTCCCTGTTGAACTGTATATGAAGCCAGAATTTGCCCCTGGGCAGCTTTGCCTGAGACAGCTAGTATTTACCCAGCTGTTAATCCAAAGGGTTTACTGGTCTTTCATTCCTGACTAGGGTAATCTCATGTCAGGATGAATGGGCTTTCATTTATTTCCCCTCCATATCTGACAGATGAACTTGTCCACTGTTTGAGATATAATCTATCTTCATTTGAGGAGAAACATATTGTTTATGGCAACTAGCACAAGGAAAGTCCACTCCTTATAGAGATGTTCTTTGCATAGCTGACCAATGTCATTTTCTTCTATGACCTAATCACAAATGATGAGGGAATGAAGAGACTGTATAGGCCATCAAGTCTAACACTCTCATTTTATGAGTGAAGGGAACTGAAGCTCAGAAAGGTTACGCAACTTCCCTAAGGTCACAGGTAGTAAATAACAAGATTTGAACTCAGGTTCCCAGACTCTTAATCCAGCACTCGCCTCACCCAGATTCTGTGTTCTGTCTCTCAGACTTGGCACCTTTGAGCAAGCTAATGACTTAATGTGGTCCCTAAAGATGCTGATTGTGTCTTATTATAGGACTCCAGACAGATCACTGAATCTGTGTTTCTTCCCGTCAGAAGGAATGAGAATATTTTCCTCCACTTCTCTCAAAACTTGCAAAACACTCCACCACCTTCCACCCCTCTATTGACACTGCCAAATGAATGGATTTTTCCAAGGGCTGTAAATCTTTTTTAAAGAAAATGGTGGTTGATGTTGCAACCTTGCATGAGATTTATGCTTCCTATACTCCATTCAATAACCTTGGGTATGCAGTTAGCAGTTTCACATCACTATATTGTTCCTCAGTCCTCCGTTCTGAGGACTGGGAAGATGAATAATAAGTACTGAGTCAATATTATCTCTCCACCCTAGTTAATTATACATCAACAAGAAGGCATTACTTTTACTGCTATACCTTTAAAGGGTAGATGTTCTAAATACTTTTGAAGCATTGACCTTCTTGGAACCTCCAACAGGAAGCTAGCCATAAATATTGTTCACTCTGTTTTCAAATTGGGGCAAGAGAGAGGGGGCTGGATAGGAGGATATGGGCATAAGAGGGCAGAATAAGAGAAGAGAGGAACCTTTGGTACCATGGGGGAAAAATACTGAACTTGCAATCATAGGAATTGAATTCTAATTCCCAATCTACCTCTGTGACTTGGGGCAAGTCAATTAACTTCTCTGGGGAACAGTATAGTGATTTGAAAACTGTAAATTGCGCACTTAAGATTACTGAAATTCCATGGAAATTAAGTCAATCAGTAGCCAATAAACATCTATTAAGCAACTACTATATACAAGGCACTGTGCTAAGTGCTGGGGATACAAAGAATGGAAAAAGACAGTCTCCACTCTCAAGGAGACAATTCCTTTCTGTGTATTCTCTGAAGGAAAAATTGCATCTCAATGTCTGTATTCAATGAAAATGACAGTGTTGGGCATTTTAAGGCATAACCTGTCTCCCCATGAGTGGAAGGACATATTAAGAGACAGGTCAGGAAGACTCATCTTCATTAGTTAAAATCTAGCTCCAAACACTTACTAACTGTGTGACCCTGGGCAAGTCACTTCACCCTGTTTGCCTCAGTTTCCTCATCTATAAAATGTGCTGGAGAAACAACTGAGCGACAACATATGGTGACATACCTCTCCAGCCCTCAGTCTATATTTAAAGAACACTCTAAGTATATTGTGATTCAAGCAGTAGCAATTTCCCTGTGAAGTAATACATAAATCAAAATTTTAGTAACCAAGAGGTATTTTCTCATTGACTTATATTATACATTTGGAGTGCTTATTTTCATTTCTGGTTAATCTCCATTTGACCAGAATTTGCCTGATCTATTCTTACACCCCTCAGTCTATCAGTCAAGTACAAACGCTTAAATACTCTAGGAGAAGCTACCATTTAAATTACTTGCTGGTGATTTATTTTACAAGGCAAAGAGTATTTCTGTAATGGAAACAGTTCATGTTTCCACCAAGACATGGATTAAGACCCCACCCCACCCCTTAGTAGATGACTTGCAAAGGTTGCTATGATAAATAAAGGTAGGTAGGTAGATAGATAGATAGATGAATGGATGGATGGATGGATAGATAGATAGATAGATAGATAGATAGATAGATAGATAGACGGATGGACAGATGGACAGATGGACAGATGGATGAGCACTTGTTTACCAACCATCTTGAGATGAACTTTTCTGAACTTGGGCTAATCCTCAGATAGTTCTACTACTAATAAAACAACTCCCATTTATAAGAGGAGAAAGGAAGAGAATAAACATTTATATAGCACCTACTGTATTTTAAGCCTTGTGTTAGGGACTTTGCAAATACCTTATTTGATCCTTACAACAAGCCTATGAGGCACATGCTGTTAATATCCCCCTTTTACAGTTGAGGACACTGAGGCAGATAGAAGTTAAGTGATTTGCCCCAGGTCACACAACTAATAAGTGTTTTAGGCAAGATTTGAACTTGAAGCCCAGTACTCTATGCACTAAGCTGCCTAGCTCTTCAAGTTTTGCAAAGCACTTTTTTTCACAACAACATTGTGGTGTTGGTATTTCAGATATTACTATCCCTATGACATAGATGGGAAACGACTCTCTGAGAGTAAAACTGGTTTTCTCATTATTACTAGTGTCATAGGCAGGAGTCACACCTAGGTCTCCTAAACCTGGTATTTTTTCCACTCCGCCAAACAGGCTCCAATAAACACATCACAGCCTGGACGTGAAGTCGTTTCAGTTTGGTAGGCCCTGGTAATTGGTAGGGTTTTTTTTTTAATAATGGGTCTTTTTGTTTCTTGGAGAAAGTTAGGATCCTTAAAGGAATTTTGCAATTTTTCTGAAGGCATTCTAACTTACTATTTTGCATTGGTGTATGACCTGGAGATATGGAATGAAGAGATCTCTGAAGAACTCAAAATGAATCTCACACAGAAGACAATGGGGAGACACATAGTGGGTGTGAGCAGGCTGTAAAATATAACCAATGAGGACAAGGAGGTATTTAGAAGAGCAGAATTCAGAGCAGCATATGATGGGAAAAGATGGTGGGCTATGAATGGAGCTAGAGTAGGAAATGACAAGTGGATAACTTGAATACTCCACTAGCATTTATGTGATGTCAAGAGAAGATGAGGAAGGCACTTCCAGTACATTGGATGAACCTTCTGTGATGAATCAATGAGAAGACAAGGGCAAGAATCACACAGGATGAACTGGCATGGATGGGACATGAGCTATGCTACTAGGGAAGACAACCAGATCAGTGAGATCACAGATTCATTAGAGCATTTGAGAATTTGCTAACGCTTGTGCTCCATAAATGTTCAAGTGCTCAGTGTTGCTGTCATGCCAAAATGGAGACACAGTAGGACTTCCATCATACAGTGAAAATGATCGCATCTAACTTGTTTGTTTTACAAGTCTGAATTCTTCCCCCATTGCCTTTCCTCTTCAAATATCAGAAGTGGAAAGCTCAGGAACTATCTTTATCCACTGCTTGCTTACCAATCAGATGACCACCAGGAAAAACATCTGTATTGAGGTGGGGATGGGGGTGTTAAAGTTAAAGTGGGCAGCCAGTCAGCCTACAGTCTTTTGAACCCTGGCAACAAATGGCCCCATATGAAATGGACCTTAATAGAACAATTCATTGTGGGGACCCTTAGCTCCGGCTAGAGTAATTAGGGCTGTAATTCAGATTTGGGGTTTCCTCTGTGGTTTCACAGCTTATGAAGTCAGCAGAGCTGGGTTATTAAATTACAGCCTGATACCAAGTCAAAGAGATTATTCTAAATGTAGACGACAGGGCAAAATGCAAGTGCCAACTGAGCAACATGTAGGCTGAGGCAATGAACCTTAAAGTTGCACAGCTAATGACCTGTTTTATGGGCACAGCTCATATATTCCCTAAAACAGGATGGGGAGGGACTTGGGGATGGGGGGAGGGTAAGAATTCCAAATAGCCTTGCCATCATTAAGTCTAAAAATAGTATTTGTTATATCATTCTCTCTCTTCTCTCCTCTCTCTCTCTCTCTCTCTCTCTCTCTTTCTCTGTCTCTTCTCTGTCTCATGACTCTCTTCTCTTTCTCTCTTTTCTTCCTCTCTCTTCCTCTCTCTCTCAACTCATCCACATTTCTCTCTCTCTTCTCTATCTTTCTCTCCCTTTCTCTCTTTCCCTCCCTCCCTCTCCCTCTCCCCCTCTCTGTCTCTTTTCTCTTTTACTGTCTTCTCTTTCTCTCTCTCTTCTCTCTATCTTTCTCTTCCTTTTTCTCTCTCCTCTCTCCCTCTCCTCTCTTCTTTCTCTGTCTCTGTCTCTGTCTCTCTTCTCTCTGTCTCTTATCTCTCTCTGTCTCTGTCTCTGTCTCTCTTTCTCTTTCTGTCTCTCTCTCCCCATCCACATTTCTTCTCTTTCCCTCCCACTCTCTTTCCTCTCTTCTCTCCCTTTTCCCTCTTCCTTTCCCTCTCCCTCACCCTCCTTTCCTCTACCCACTTCTCCTCTCCTCTCTCCCTCCCATTGTCTCTCTCATTCTCTCTCTCACTTTCTCTCCCAATCTCTCAACATCAAGAAACCCAAACCCCTTATTCTAGTAAAGAAGCAAGCAATTTGTTTACTATAAATCATGGCGAGTTTATAACACCCCAATGTGAACTTCCCACTAACTTATTCACTCTGGGGAAGGTTCATGGTTTGGTTTCATTTGGGGGGCTTAGAGCTTTGTGGGGATTTTTTTAAGCAATAATAGTCTTTGTAGGATGGCTGCCATGTCAGCATTTATCTTGAAACTCCTGGATATTCGTTTTAACTGCAGTCACCTTTCTGACAAGTGTTATTGCGACTGTGCTTTATGTGCCTGTTCAGGATGATTTCTAATGATAATGCTCTGTCTACCTCACTGCCTCACACTAAATTATGGATACCACAGTGGCAGGACCAACTACCTCCAAGTGCTAAACTCTCCTCCCTTTGTGTGATGTCAGTGCCTATACCGCATACCACCTCCCTCCCCCACCTTGGATCTGTGCTCAGAATGCAAACCAGGAAGCAAAGACATGCAAAACATTTATGCTTAAAAATAATGTTCTGTCAGTTATTAAACAAGTGATATTTCATTTAATCAGCTCAGGGGGATTATTTTAAATGAAAAGGCAGAGAGTATGATTTTATTAACACATTCCTGCCCTAGAGTCCTACTGTAATAATTCTTTACCTGACTAAATTAAAAAGTTATAATTCAGACTGACTACGGTCAGGAGTTCTGGGTGGCTGGGTTTTATTAATGCTTCAATATTTTTTGTATTGGTAAACGCAATAGAGGTTGTAGAGGTAAACGCAAGAGAGGCTGATCCTGTAGCAAGAAAGATTCTCTAGTTACTTAATGAAACACCACTTTTCTAGACTGTCTTTTGTCTAGCCCATATAAAGCACAGTGCTTCTAAATGCAACATCTTAGGCTTGTAGGAACTATCTAGCTATTCCACTTTATTAGTGGTATTATTAGTAGTAAATGTATATCCTAAATATGTTTTGCAGCTACAAAAAGAAGGTATTTAATTGTCTGTGCAATAGTCCTTAGAAATAAGAAGAGAAAGGAAGAAGGAGGAGAATGAGGAACAGGATGAAGAACAGGAGGAAAAGAAGAAAGAGAAGGGGAGAAGGAAGAAGAGGGGGAAGAAGAGGAAGAGGAGAAGGAGGAGGAGGAGGAAGAGGAGGAAGGAAGGAAGAAGAGGAGAAAGAGCAACTTTTATCAGGATCACTTCTAGATCAACTCCATCAAAAGAGATATGAATAAGATGATGATGATGATAATGAAGATGCTAATAGCTTACACTTATATAAATCTTTAAAATTTGCAAAGCACTTTACATTCAGTAGCACATTTGATCCTATGAACAACTCTGTGAGGTAGGTGCCATTATTATCTCTATTTTATAGGTGAGCAAAATGAGTGTAAGAGAGGTGACTTGTGCAGACTCGACACAAGTAGTGAGAGCCTGAAGTAGAAAATCAGCCTGGAGTCTTTGTTACTCCAAGTTCATAGCCATATCTTGGAGCCATACTGCCTACCCAATCTACAAATCATACTTTCATTCATCAAAGTAAACGGATTGATTACTTTCCATTGTATGGCATTATTTCCATTCAGATTACGTATACACACTCCTTTCATGGAGTAGACCTCATTCTTGATCTAACTATAAACCTAGGACTTTCTGAATTAAGCTATAAATATTCTAGCCTTTTATATTTTGTCACTAGTGACTACTTGGGCACATCATTTTGAATCATCATTTCTGTTGACCACTAAAGTTAGTGGAAATTTTTAAAGTAAATTTCTGTTGATAACTTTTTTCATCTAGATTTCCTACATTTACTTTCCCAGAGAGCTATCCCTGATTAACACTATTTTTTTTAAGTAAAGGGGGAAAGAGAGAAAAATGATTTGGTATAACCAGTAATCATATTTAAAAAGTTCAAAGTTACCTGCAATTATTCACACCCATGAACCTCAACTTCTGAAAAAGAAGGTGGGGACTAACATCATTCTTTATAATTTTGCAGCAATCAGTTCTGATTGTCTTGTGGTTATTGTTATTTCTATGTACGTTATTGTAGCCATTGCTCATTTTGTTTTCCTGGTTTTACTTACTTCACTTGCATCAGTTCATATAGAGTCTTTCCATGCTTTTCTAAAATCATCATGCTTGTTCTTTCCTGCAGCACAAAGGCATATCATTGCATTCATGTGCTCCAATTTGTTTAGTCATTCCCCAACTGATAGATAACTATTCAAATTTATTGTAACACCAAAAATGCTGCTTTAAATATTTTTGGTATATACAGAGCTTCTGTTTTTGTCAGTGATATACATTTTTGTCAGCATATAGCTACTTGAGGTATAAGCTTAGGAGTGGAATCTCAGGGCCAAGGGGTATAGACATTTTAGTTATTTTATTTGCACAATTCCAAATTGTTTTCCAGAATGCTTCTACCAATTTACAGCTCCACCAACAATGCATTAATGTGCCCATCTTTCCACAACCCCTCCAACCTTGACTATTCCCACTTATTGTCATCTTTGCCAGTTTTCTGGGTGAGTTGAAACCTTAGTCTTTCTGATCTTCACTTTTCCTATTATTAGTCTTTGAACAATTTTTCACATAGTTGCTAATAGTTTGCAATTATTTTGAGAACTGTTTGTTCAAATACTTTGACTCCTCTATTGGGGAATGAGAAAATTATTTCTAAGAAAAGAAAACTCTTCTCAATGTAGAAAAGGAAAAATGTCGCAGTTTATTTCATTTCAGTCACTTTTCCATTGTCAGCCATATGGTTCATTCATTTAACCATTCCTTCATCCATCCATCCATTCATCAGTAAATATGTGTACCTCCTATATACCAGGTGATAAGCAACCTGGCATAGTGGATAAGAGGGTCAACCTTGCAGTCAGAAAGGCTCTGGTATGGACTCTGGCCACAAGTACTTGCTCTTTTAGCACTTCAGGCTAATTTGCTTCAGAGGAAAGTTTCACATTAGAAGTTCCCCACAACTATGAAATCAGGGATATAGACCCACCTCCCCAAAACATATAAAGCAATATTCTCTGTCATGGAAAGAACCCAAAGTCCAATGACATGAGTTCAAACAAGTGCTATTTATTAGATGTGTGACCTAGGGTATGTCCATTAATCCTAGTGGTGTACTAGTAAATATTTAACTACTAACTTTCTGGGGGATAATGTGTGCATCCATCACATTTAGTCTAGACAATCAACCAAACAATAAATCAAGCCTTGATTTGCCCATTTCTGAGGCATAAATACTCACACTCAAACTTTAACAATTGGCTATCATGATCCAATTCAAGCTGGTGCCAGCACCTCCATGAACCCCTCATCCTCAATTTCTTATTCTGTGCAGTGGGAATCCTAATACTTGCAGGACCTATCTTTTCAGGTTGTTTTGAAGAAAGTACTTTACAAACTATAAAATCATTATGTGAATATACTATTATTCTGTTGATTTCCGTGAGTTTTATATATACAGTGTAAAAGGCCTTTCCCTGAACTTTGTCTCAATTTACCAAATCATCATTCAATGCTATGTTATTATGGAGAGAATGTATTTAATTTTCCTATTGAAAAATCTTTGAAATTAGGAGCAGATTCAGGGAGAATACATAAAAGAATAGGAGATTCTCTTTGATTTTCCTCTCAGAAATCAATACAACAATTCAACAAACATTTATTAGACGTTTTCTCTGTGCAGGACATCATGCTAGGCACTGAGGAAACAAAGACAGAAATAAAATAGTCCTTAACTTCAAGAAGCTTACATTCTACTTACATTATATTGGCACTTACCAATGAGGGAATCAGGAAAGGCCTTGTACAGGGAGTAGTGCTTGAATGCCTTCTTGAAAGAAGCTAGAGATTCTAAGGTATGAGCATTCCAGACATGAGGGACAGCTTGTGTAGAAATATAGAAGCAGGAAAAGGGATTTTTGTGTATAGGAAACATGGTATAAGTGAGAAGCAGCTCTCAAATAGATCGTGTCTGTTCTTAGCTCATGCCTGGATTCATCCTGATTTTCTGCAAATATTCATAATAGTATTGGTCACTTAGTTATTGCCCCTTATTCGTTATTGATAGCTCTCCTCATCCCTTGGGCAGGATTATCTTGGATTTATAAGGGGAGAGGGAATGCAGCCAAAAATTCAATTGGAGAGAGGGTGGCCTCCTGCTGCATTTGGAATACTCTTCTCTCATTTTCAGCATTCTTGATGGATTCTCCTATTGGAAAGGAGTCAAAGCTTATTTCATTCCAGATGTAAACAATCCAACTGAGGCATTTTCTACACCAGATTTCATAAACACATTAAACATAATAATACCTTGAAAGTTTCAAAAATAATATCACTCGCTTAACAGATGGGGAAACTGAGCTACTGAGGCTGCATCCATTAGGAAATGGCATTATGATTTAATCTAGTGAATCTGACTATTCTGCATGTAGGTCAGTGCTATTTCAAGATAAAATTCCACCTTTTGGTTTCTGTATGGTATAGGGACTGATAGCTTTTTAAAAGCTGATGAGAGAAGATAGAATAACTTGATGCTACTTTGTAAAAGCCAAGAAAGAAAGAAAGTGTAACTTAGACAAATCACACACAACAAAGCTCTCCTTTTGCTCTTTCAGTATCTCAGGGGTGTGGATGAGCCACATAAGTTGTTCACAACCACCATGAACAGATAGTTGTGTAACCAGAAGAGAAAAAAGAATTCCATGTATGCAGCTCAAGTCAGAAAAGCAAGTGATAATACAGAAAAGGAAAAGTCAAGATGGACAGATAATGTCAAAGAGAGAGCTACTGTAAGCAGTGGTGTGCACAAATAGATAGGCATAAGTAGGTTAATATATGGATGGAGCTATGACCAAATTGATAGGAGTATTCTATCTACTACTGCACACTGTATCCATGAATCCCCTTTCTTCCTATGTGACTCCTATACACTTCCACAGATTGTCTACTGAGGAGCTATCTAATACACAGAAAGATTTCCTCTGGCTCTTTTAACATTTCATGAATGTTGGATTAAGCTGTCTTGGTATTTTTCTAGTCTTTGTATTTCTTTCTTTCTTTCTTTCTCTCTCTCTCTCTCTTTCTCTCTCTCTCTCTCTCTCTCTCTCTCTCTCTCTCTCTCTCCCTCTCTTTCTCTCTCTCTTCCTTAATCCCTCCCTCTCTTGTTCTCTGTCTCTGTTTCTCTCTGTCTCTGTCTATCTCTCCATATATACGTATATGTATGTGTGTGTGTATTTTTTTAAAAAGCCATGAAACCCCAATGTGACATTCATTTAGCCATTCTCATTTATAGAATAGTTCTCATGGAACTGCCTCCATATCCCCTATAATGTCATTTTATCTAATATTGCCTTTTGGGTAATCATTTAATAAAGATAGGGTATACCTCTCTCTGTGAATACACAGACACACACACACACACACACACACACTTTGACAAACTATAAATAACAGCAATATATTATTAGACTGTCCCCGTGATTTCATTGATATGGGGTGCTTTCCATAATGAAGTCCTACTCCTAATGAAAATCAACACTTTTCCTACAATTTACAGTCTTAGAGAATTACTTGGAACACAGAAAGGTTGAATGAATTGGCCAAAGTCACATAGCTAGTATTTAAACCCAGGAGAACAAGAGAAAAAAATATAGATATTCATATATACATACACACAGAGTCAGATCTTAGTTTTGCTATTTATTACCTTTATGACCTTGGGTACATCTTGGACTTCAGGTTCCTCACCAATCAAATGAGAATCTTGGACTAGAGATTCTCTAGGGTTGATTCCAACTTAAAACCTAGGTTAGACCTATTTGCACAAGCATATATATAATTTCTACCCCTAAGGATTTTTTCATTTATCTTTTGAGCGAACCTTTCTCAATACAAGCAGTATTTCGCTAAAAAAAAATTAATTGTTTATTAAGAATTAATTAAAAAGGTTAGCATGGGATTAAATGCTAAGGGAATAGATCACCCTCCCTACTTTGAACTTCTTTCTGTGGGCTGTTGGTGGCTGTAGTTAAGACATTATGTTGCTTCTCAACTACATTGCAGTGGGTTGTGTCAAGAAAATCTTTAATATAAAAATAAAAAGCAGTTCATGCATAAAGCATGACGCCCTCAAGCATATTAGATCTGTTTATCTCTCTGTTTAAAATGAATGCTACCTGGTATAGTTTACATAACATGGTAAGGATCAGCTTGATAAAGCATTTCTATCACCTGGGGAACACACGGGCTCATTTCTTCGACACCTTTCCACATGACTAGTTTGCCAGCAAGTATAATAGCAAACAAAGTTTTAATAGGTCAAGAGCCGAAGAGCTGCTTGAATTAGCAGGAGGGCGGGGGAGTTGACATGTACCATGCCTAATAACTGACACTTCCAGCCCAAGTTTTGAAAACTGTTTAATAGGGAGTTTAGAAATAAAGGCTTACGTGCCTCTGATTATTCACTCACAGGGTTCAATAGAGGGATGGGGGTGGATGAGGAGAGGAGCCCGATCTTTCTTTGAGAAGGTAAACAGTGTAACAGACTGTGTTAGACTCAGCCACCCTTAAAGGTCTGGACATCTAACAGGGCAAGAGGCAGATAACCAGTTTCTGAGTCACTTGGACGCCACCGTCGCTCTCACTTGTTATTAGGCTTAAAAACGCCGAACTCCGGCTCTGTTTGCTTTAAAGCTGTCCAGGATGTGAGTTAGGCTCATTTGTTTTTGCTTGTAGTTCCTTCATGAAAATCTGCTTCTGTAGCTCCTGTTTCTGTCATATCACATCAGCTTTGTTGAAAGCTGCAACAAGACAGATAAACATGTGATCTATTTTAGAAACTTCTCTTTCCAAACGGGAGGAAAAGATAGATAAACATCTTTTTTTATTTCTTTTATCATCTCTTTACTTTCCCTTCTCAGCCCTGTCTACCTCAGACAGTGCAGCGGTCTACAGGGTTCATAGTATCTGTATGTATTGTTTTTATCCAGGGTCTGCGCAATAAGAACTTTTCATGAAAGTTTTGCAGAGTGCCAAAAAGAAGAGTTACATCGCTAACCCTAGCTTTGGCAGCCTACGAACAGCAGAGTAAAGACAATATTGTGTTTATCCTTTCCATGCTAGCATGAGGGAGGCTAAATCTGCTGCTGTATTTAAACAGAAGAATGAGCAGACTTTCCTTTGTTGTAGATCCTGTGCAGTCTGTGGGCATGTTGTATGGGAAGCCTGTTTAATAATACAGTGTTTGGGGACTTGAGGAAGAAAAAGGAATTTAAAGTATATGTGGAGTGTTCATTATTTATTACACAATGTAGCAAATAGGAAACAGCCCACCACCACTTTGTCAATATAGATCCAGAATCCTGTGGGATACAGATCAGTAAGTGAACCGTAGGTAAATAGATAGATTAGATATGGCAGGGACGGCAAATAAATGCCAGGAAACAAATCCACAAGAACAATTTTACAGGGCTTGCCTTCTATTTTCATAGGAAACTAAGCCAAATCATCTGACAAGGAGAGAAATCAAATCATCTGTCAAATTCTTCTACCTTTCATTTATCACACAGTTTAATGCAGTAATGAAAATCGCAAATGAAAAATGAAGTGAATGACCAATGGAAAATGTGTTCTCTAAGAATCCTGTAATATGTTATTAGCCCCAATCCCCCACCCTTTCACATAGGCAAGGGCTATTGACAGGGATGGGAACTCAAGGGCCCTATAATCACACAACCCCTTTTGCTCCAAAGTAACAAAGCTTAGGGTGGTGGGCATACTATGTCTATGAAGGATGGGGATGGCTCAGCTAGCTCTGGCTTTTTTTTCAGACCCTTCTAGTGCTTTCACATTTCTTTTCCTTATATTGAAATATGAGTGGTCTGGGCTCATTACATTTTACTAGATAGCTGGGAATTCCATATTCAGTTCTGGTGACCTGTAAGGTTGGATAGGTGCTAAAAAAAAGAAAGAAAGAAAAGTGAACATGGGGACATCTGGGCATGAGCAAAATAAAGACATACTGCTGTATCCTTCTGGGAGACTTTAAAGACAAAATATGAAGCTGGAAAAAGGAGGAAGAGGAAACATAATGAAAGAAGGAATATGTGAGGTTGTAAGGGTATAAGAAAAAGGGTTATACTTATATATTTTTTAATTTTAAGTGAATTTTATTGGAGCCTTTGGTTTTACTATAATGGGTATTTCTGAATACAATACCATATATCCCCCGCCCCCATCATAGAACCTTTTCTTGGAACAAAGGAAAACACTAGGCACAAACAACCCATAAAGTGATCTCATTTCACAATATTCTACTCTCTGAATTAGCCCACCCCTCTTGGAAGAGGAGAGAGGCATAAGAAAATGTTATCTTTAATCCACTAGTTCCAGGAAGAGATGAGAAGACATTTAATCAGAATTTTCCTGCAAATGAAATCCCATTCACCCTCAATACTTGAGGGGAGGGGAGCAAATATCACATATTGGGCCCATTTGGTACAGCCTCACAGGTTGTGGGTACTCAATAAATCAGTGGCTCACTCTTGAGCCCAGATGATTAATAAGGTAAAATGGATTTATATCTGAGTAACACAAGAGAAGTTGATTCTGATTTAGGCAGGATGTGCTGTTGAGCTGCAAAATAATATTGACCTTAATATAATTAAGTTGGACACTGGAGGAATGAGGACCTGAACACAAATGGTTGTATTTTGCCAAGTAAAATTCAAGAAAGGACTTTTTTTTCCAAGAAAAGGAGGGAGGGCTGTTTAATATTTGTTGAGTTCCAACAGTATACTCAGTGCTGAGCAAGACATAGGAAGTGGATGTTGGAAACTGCCTGGAGGGAAACGTTAGAAAATTAAAATCCATAGAATCAGCATGAAGGCTGCTAAAGAATATCTGATTAGTGGCAGAGACTATGGGCTTGTCCCAGAACAACGGAAAAGGAACTGATAAGGCAAGGAATAAAAACCAGGAAGGTTCAAATCGCAGAAACTCAGTCAGGTGGAAAAATATCCTTTAAAAAAAATAGAAATCTCATCCAAGTGAAGCTAATAGAAAGGAGTATAAACTTCAGCAGGTAAGATGGAGGGCAAGGGAGGAAGAATAAATCCAAAGAACAAAGATATCAAGGCAAATCATCAGCCTTTCTTGAAGTCCTTCAGAAGAAGGAAGCCTCCAGGAAAGACAGTGGGTGTAAAGAGCAGCGAAAGGTTTAAAGAGAGCACAGCTAAATTATAGCTTTGCTTTTGTGTTCAGCACAGAGCAGGATGAGTAAATATCTGGCCCCAGGGTGGAGGGAGGTGGTGCACTTTCAGGAGTGAAGGTGAGGCAGTGTCTGCAGACACAGACATCAGAGAGAGTAACAATAGAAACCAAATTTCATTAAATCTCCTAGACCTGATGGCCTTCACCTATAAGTCCTCCAGCAGCCAAATAAAAAGAACTGGGCAGGAAACCCTAGTATGGTACCTATGATCAAAGACAGCTGTTGCACCTGACCTAATGGCTACCCAGGCCTGGGGAATAGTGGAAGGGGTAAGCCTAAGAATTACTTTCCATGGAGCTAAGGGACACTCTTACAGAGAAGTCAAGGGTAAGGGACAGGAATAATAAAAGCACTTTTTTTGTTTTAAGCAAATAGGTCGGTGCTGTGGACCTATCTATCCCCTAAGAACATAGATCGCCTAACTACTAAAATAAATTTGGTAACCATAGGGTATGAAGGAAAGCCTTTCTCTGTCTTTAAAACTAGTTAAGAGGTGGGAAGCAATGAGTAGAAATAAAAGGCCAATTCTCTGTGTGGAAAGAGGTTAATTGTGGGGTGCTCAGGGGAGAACTCTGAGCCTGGTGTTATTCAAGATTCTTATTAATGACCTGGAAGAGGAAGATGAAAAGGGAGATGGAAAAACTTGCTGATGAAATAGAATTATTTAGAGCATTTGAGTCAGAGAAGATTCTGAGAGAATCTAAAAAATATACTAGCAAACACTCACTCTAAAAAAGAGAAATTAAAAATTCCCTAGCTGATGAAATTTGGCCGACATAAGCATCAGGCAATCCACCTCAGAAGCAAGGGGGTAAAAATAAGAACTTTTAAAATGGATGGGCACATCGCAACTTTTCAAAAGAACAGCATGATGTAATGGGTTTATGTTAGACTTGGAGTCTGAAAGATGTGAGCTCAAATCCTGCCTTAGAAACTTACTAGCCATCTGATCCCGTTCAAGTCACTTAACTTTTCTCACATCTTCATAATCTAGCTCTCTACTACTTTTACTCTCTGACTCAATCCAGTGACCTTGGCTTCCTGGGTGTTCAATGAATAAGGCATCCCATCTCTCATCTCAACTCATTTTCTCTGTCTTGGAATGCTTTCACTACTCAGCTATGCCTACTGATTTCTTGTAAGTCCCTATTGAAATCCTGTCTTCTACAGGAAGCCTAGCCCCTCTGAAATCAAATGCCTTTCCTCTGTTAATTATTCCTTATTTGTCCTGTAAATAGCTTGTACATACTTTTTCATTTATAAGCTCCTCATTAGAATGTGACCTTCTTGAGGGTAGGGACTGTCTTTTGCCTCTGCTTGTATTCCCAGAGCTTAGGGAGATGTTTGACAGATAGTAAGTACTTAATAACTCCTTATTGATTGATGGATTATTGATACTGATTGCTCTCAGCTTCAGTTTTCTCATCTATAAATTGGGGAAAATAAGAGCATCTATTTATTGCAGAGAACTATTGGGAGGATCACATGAAAAATCTATGCAAAGTGATTTATTAATCTTAAAATGCTTAGTATATGCCATCTAGTTGGATTTCTTGGCATTGTTGCAAAGAACTGTTTCCTTTCTGGACAGTGGTGGTCGAAAAGGAGAATAATACATTAGCTCTTCAAAAAAGAAAGGACAGAGATTTGAAATGTAGGACAATCATCTGATTTGATAGTTGTGCCTTGGAAGATTCCAGTGTTAACTATATGCTTTGGGAAAATGTAAAATGTAAAATGTAAAAATTGTTAGACATGTTCCATGTCTAATAAAACACCAGGACTTTGAAGCAAGTGTCCCAGCAAAAAGAGTAAGTTTCATAGCTTTAGAGCTAAAGGGGATGTAGGGTGGGATTTGAATTCAAGTCTTTGACTTGACTCCTACATTGGAGTCTCATAAATTCATGAACCTAGGAGCAGTTAGGTGGCTCAGTGAATAGCACCAACCCAGGATTCTGGATGACCTGAGTTCAAATTCAGCCTCAGACACTTGACACATTCACTAGCTATATGACTTTGGGCAAGTCAATTAGCTCCAATTTCCCTGCCCTCCCCCCTCAAAAACAAACAAAAAAAAGGAACCCAGAGATCTTTTCTGACCTACCACCAAATTATTACTACATGTAGATATGAAGATAAGACTAGATTTGAAAATAATTTGAGGACCTGGTTTTTTCCTAGGGTAAATTCAAACCTCCAGGTCTGCCCTATATAAACCACAACCTCACCATAACCCTGGAAACAAGGTTCTTTGATTTATACTGTAGACAGATAGCAAAGAGTCATATATCTGAATGAATAAATGAATGAATGGGTGAATGTTGAACTATAGATTAATGTTTTTAATAGTATTTTATTCTTTCAATTACATATAAAGACAATTTTTTATATTTTTTTAATTTTTTGTTACTTTGGGTTTGGGGTGTTTTTTTTGGAGGGGGGAAGGCAGGAGAACTGAGGTTAAGTGACTTGCCCAAAGTCACATGGCTAATAAGTGTTAAGTGTCTGAGGTCAGATTTGAACTCAGGTCCTCCTGACTCCAGGGCCAATGCTCTAGTTGCTGCGCCACCTAGCTGCCCCTAAAGACAAATTTTAACATTCTTTTTTTTTTTTTTGGAGTTCCAAATTTTCTTTTTCCCTCTCTCCCCCACCTATCTCCTCCTTAGGACAGAAAGCAATTTGATAAAGGTTATATATGTGCAATGATATAAAACATTTCCATATTAGTCATGTTAGGAAAGAAAAACAGATCAAAAGAAAAAAATACCAAAAAGTAAAGAAAGTAAAAACAGTTTGTTTCAGTCTGCATTCAGACCCCATTGCATTTGTCTTGGATGACTATATTGCTGAAAATAGCTAAGCCATTCATGGTTGACCATTGTACAATGTTGCCGTTGCTGCATACAGTGTTCTCCTGGTTCTGTTCACTTCAATTCATTTAAGTGTTCCCAGGTTTTTCTGAAATTCACTGGTTCAGCTTTTCTTATGAGCAGTAGCATTCCATTATATTCATATACAGCATGTTCATACATTCCCCAATTGATGGGCATCCCCTCAATTGCCAGCTCTTGGCTGCCACAAAACGAGCTGCTATAAATAGGTTTGCACTTATAGGTCTTTCCCCCTCCTTGTTTATATCTCTGGGTAGCAGTGATATTGTTGGATCAAAGGATGTGCATAGTTTGTCCTTTGGGCATAGTTCCAAGTTGATCTCCAGAATGGTTGGATCAGGTCATGACTATAGGTTAATATGAACTTTTAATACTTTTATGAGATATATGGAAGAAGAGCAAATAGCCTTTAGAAGGTCTCCTTAGGTCAGTGGTTCTCAATCTTCCTAACACTGCAACCCTTTAATATTCGTATGTGGGCATATATGCATGTGGGTGGACCCTCCTGGAGACGGATAGAGGAGTGGTGCCTCAGTTCCTAAGACCACTGGAAAATATCTATTTTCCAATGGTCTTAGGCAACCCCTGTGATTCCTGTGAAAGGGTCTTTCGACCCCCAAAGGGGTTGCGACCCACAGGTTGAGAACCACTGCTTAGTTACTCTGATTTATGGTAGGATCTCTTGCTTGGAGTAGCACAACCTAGTCTGTGATTACTGTTGAATGGTTTGGTGCAAGTGTGGAGAATCTGTGGCCTCAAGACCACATGTGACCTTCTAGGTTCTCAAGTGTGACCCTTTGACTGAATCCAAACTTTACAGAACAAATCCACTTAATTAAAGGATTTGTTCTGTAAAACTTGGACTCAATCAAAAGGTCACACCCAAGGACTTAGAGGGCCACATGTGACCTTGAGGCCACAGGTTCCCCATCTCTGGTTTAGTATTTCAGGACAGGGATAGGTGGATCTGAGTTCCTTCCTGGGCCTCTGTCATCACATTTCTTATTATTAGCATATACAGAAATAAATCTAAGTGGCACCCATCCACCCCACACACATAACAATAGCGACAAGTAATATTTATGTAGTGCTTTAAGGTTTGTGATGTACTTTACATGTTATCTTATTGAGATCTACAACTAAAACCTTATTTTGTGGAAATCAAATTTCAAATCCCTTCTTTTTTTAAAACCAGTTTTACAGCAACCATACGTGTTTTGGGAGATAACGCAAAAGTCAAATGAATGTGATGTAGGACCAGAGACTGCGTGCATCCAGTATTGTCCCATCTCCTCCCACTGACTTACAATAATAACTCTGTTTAGAATTTATGATTGTTTCTCTTACTATATATGTATGATGTTGGGCAAGTCACTTAACATCTCTGGACCTCAGCTTTCTTATGTCTAAAATAAGGGCTGTGGATTTTATGGTCTCTAAGATCCTTTCCAGCTGTAAGTATAAATCCTATAATTAACAAAAATGCCTCCATAGCACCTCTTGGAGGTAGGTGGGGAAAATATCATTATTTCCATTGTAAAGATAAAGAAACTCAGTCAAAGAGAAGGTATGCAATTTGCTAAGATCTGAAGTCCAGTAGAGGTACAGTACCTGGAATTCCAACAAAAGTCTTCTGCCCTTGATTCCATGGTTTATTCTACAATACTACTCTGCCTCCCTGTGTTTCTCTGTGCTTCGTCTTCCCCTCAGATACAAAATGAGCATAATGAAACTGACCTAATTCACAAGGATGCCGGGTGAATACATCAATTATTGATTGAAAAATGAATTGAAAATTCAAAGTGACAGCAGTATTACGGCCTATATTTATTTATTGACTTATTGGAGCTTTCTCCAAAAAGCCCAAATGGTTTTTGAATTCTGTTGTTTTGTATGCATACTGTGCCTAGTTTAAAAGCCTTTTTTGCACACAAAAATACCTATTATATTCTTGCAAGTGCACCAAAGTTTGCCCTTTGTATATGCCCATCACTGTCCCCCATGGTTCATTAATGGGAAGTTAATCAGGTTTCTTATGTACTGATTGATATTAAATTTAAATTCATTTTCAAAATGTAAAAGAAAAATTAACAAACCCAGAAGCAGATGGAGTAGCCCAAGGAGCCAAGAGAAGGGGAGTAGTGATATTAAGGCTACTTCTCTCCTTCTTTAGCCCTCTTGATGGCATCTCCTACATAAGCAGTTCTCAACCTGTGGGTCACAACCCTTTCCAATGATCTTAGGAACTGAGACCCCCCTCCTCTATCCTGCTCCAGTCAGGTCCGCCCACAGGCAGATACGCCCACAGACCAGGGTCGTGGCTTTACAAAGGTTGAGAACCACTGTCCTACATGGTAAGAAACTGCTGGCAAAAACAAACAAGC
>CM053598.1:158927774-158961341 GCA_028646575.1 Pseudocheirus occidentalis | reverse complement strand
ATTCAACATTACCTTTAGGTCTGTGGAGATTTGGGTTTCTATTTGTACTAATCTTATGTTAGTAACTTTCATATTATATTATCAAAGTTAATCACTTTTAAAGCAATGGAAAGTTACTAACACAAGATTTGTTAACAGAATCATCACATCATTAATAGGATACAATTCCACTGTTGAGTAAAACAATCGCTAATAATGGTTGTGAATGTTTCCCCACCCCATAAGAATGTAAGCTTCTTGCAAGTAGGGATTTGTTTCATTTTCACTCTCTATATATGTCCTCAGAACTTAGTCCAATGCCTAGTGCTGTAGATAATTTAATTAACATTAATAAATGCTTGTTGACCAATTGATTGATTTTTGTTACATTACTATCAATGTTTGGCCATTCCAGATACCAGGCTTTTGGAAATGTTAAGAGAACGTTAAGGAACAATCTTTGGACTAGGTTTTGGGGAGGTGTTTGTTGTTTGTTTGATTGTTTTTGTTTGTTTGCTTCCCCCCCCCAACAAAACCAAAGGGAATGACATGTCCCTAGATTTTCATATAAGTTTGGACTATAGAGTTTGTACTAACTGGAGACCAAGAAAGTATGGATGCAAGTTAATTCAGTAAATACATATTAAGCATGCCAACTATTTCAAAAGCAAAAGTCAAAGTTGAAAAAGACATAATTTGTGTCCTAAGGAGCTTATTATCAGCTGTGGGGTGAGGAGAGGGGGATAGGGAAGTGGGGATATGTAATACCACATGTAATACCATATTCAAATAGATCCTTGATTTTGTCAATGTAGATATTTCCTCTATCAATGCAGCTCATAACTCATCCTTGCATGCCTTGTACTCTAGAACTTTTGTCCATGCCCTCCCATAAGTTCACCTCATGGAGTCTACCCAACATAATTCAGGGACTTTCTTGCTATCTCATAACGCTTCGAAGATATCATTAGAGCACATGCACCATCCATTGTTTTTCCCTTGCTCTTACCACATGGTAACCGTTCATTTTTAATCGTAAATTTCATTGGTGATGACCTTTTCAATGGAACTTCTTTGTAGTTCCCTGTTATTAATTATAAGTTGCTCATACTGGCTGTGCACTCCTCCATTACCTTCTGCATGATGTTAATTTCTAATACTTTGGATTCTCACGTCCATGACATCCAGAAATACAAAAATAACAGTAGTATATTGGTATTAAAAAGAAGGGCCTTGATACAATAGCACCTACAGTAGAATATTGATGTTAAAGATAGACCTTTGTGAAAGGAGTTTGGACTCTTGAGATCTTCAGTGTTACCCCAGTGACAGTCATTTTGGATGATAAAAAAAAAGCTAACAGCAGCATTAGAGAGAACCACCAAAAAGATTGTGGAAGCAAAGGCCCCAAAGGGCATCTATAAACTCATTGCATAGATAATCAACTTGTCACCGGTAGTATGAATTAATGAATTGGAAACTGAAAGGAAAATGGCTGGAAAACAAGGCAAAATTGGGTGATAACCACAGAGAGCATTTTACTAAACCTATTATGACTCAGGACATGGATATTGAGTGGAAGTGTGCTCCTGTTTATTCAGAAGTTAAAGGAAGTAGAACTCAGTGATTAGACAGACAAGGAACTAGAAAGTGAGAAGGTTTAGTGTTTGCAGATGTTGAATTTGACTCAAGGCAATATTCCAACTAATGCTACTATGCATTCTCTAAACCGTCTTCCTACTACTGTTTCCCCTCTTCCTTTCACTTTTTTGTACTCTTGTGCTATTTTTCTCTCTATGTTGTTTTAAATTCTTTTTAAAAAAAAAAAGTACAAACAAATAACAATTGTAGGCTCTCGATAAAGATAGGAATTATTCACATTCACTAGTCAATGAAAGGCACGAGTACAAAAAAGTGAAAGGAATCTATATGAAATTTCTCAACTTTCACAATGAACAACTATAATTCCTCCATGACATTGACAAACATCTTTGGTGAGCCTATATTTCCCTGTTCTGTGCCTTGCATATTAGTGATTAGAGGGTAGCAGAACAAGGTTATGATTTCTTGTATGTCTAAAAACATACCTTGTATGAAGAAAACTTTTAAAATCATGGAATCATGAGTTTTTTTAAATCAACAAACAATAAATACAGAACAATCTTTATCCTTTACGTCATCTAGTCAGTCGTGTAAAAATGTTCCCTAGTATGAAAAATGCTTGTAAATGTCTGCCTGTTACCTACTACTACCCTCCATAACAATACCCTCAAAGCTAATGTGTATTATTCTCATTAAAAAATTTACATAGATGGGAAATAAAGCATATATTGTCTGCCCTTTTTTGTATTAATAAGTGCTGAAGTGTTTTCCACACCCTTTTATCTTTCCGTATTTCATGTCTCACAAGTTAACCTATCAATGATTGCTGTCATGATGATATAATCTTTGGAAAAGATCTCTTCTCTATAGATTTAGTCTAATCCAGCCAATTTTCTTACACTTGTTTGCTTTAACACCACGTCAGATGTCTTCCATAAGCATATCTAGGATTGGGGTGTTAAATTCTAATTTTGGTGGTTCCAATTTCCTGGATTGTTGATTTTTTTTAAATGGCAGATCTTTTTCCATCTTTCTTTTATTTGTTGTCCTCCTTTCAGTGCCATCCTTAAGTGCCCTCAGTGTGTTTTACTCACTAATCAGTCTTTAAATTGGTTTTACCCTTTACTTCTCAGTGTTTGATGAGAATGTTTTGGCTCACATTCATCAAGCCCTTAGCACAGTTGCCTGGCTTACTGTAGGAGCTTTGTTTGGCAAAGAAGTCAAGTATTTGCTAACTGAAGTGCTTTCAGGCTGTTTTGGTTTCCTTGTTAGAGCAATTGATTTATTTTGCTTCAGCTTATGTATTATATAAATGTACTTGATGTCGATGCCATTCCTTCCATCTGTGTTCATCATAAATAACATACTCAAATAGGTCAGACTGGGGTTGTTTTAGTTGTTCTTTCTTCTAGCTTTGTACCAGTTTTGATCTTTGCTTTAACAAATCAATGGTCTGACCATATATAGTGACAGCTGATCCAGGGATAATTCCCACATCAGTAATGAGTCATTTGCTATCTGTTAGTTAAAATATAATCAATTTCAATTTTTGTAAAGTTATGTAGTGCTTGCTATATCCACTGCTTTTCTTTCCATTTTTTCTCATAGGGAAATAATTCATGATGTATAGGCTTGAGGTAATATGTGGAAAATGTTTTTCAAACCTTAAATTGCTAGAAATTATTACACTTACAAGACTTCTGTCTAATCTACAAATGTTTGGTATCATTAATTTCTTCTTTCTCTTTCTGATCCATATTTTCCAACATATTTTTCATGGTCCTTGTCTGTTCCCATTAAGTATCATGGTAGGTGTTTATTTAATTTGGAGTATGTTGCCTTTGTTTTTTCATAGAATTTCTCTACCTCTGAATTCTCTGCAATCAGTGTTAATACCTAAATTGCCATTATTTTCATGGCTTTATTATACCAAATAGTTATGATGAGCAGTGAAATACAAGATGTGCACAAAGCCAATGAAATGCTATTTTAAACACACAACAAAACCAATTCAGCTTACTTTTTATTTGTCTCTTGAAAGAGAGACTGTGAGACAGTCTTTCATGTAGCTCCTACTCTCTTCTTCTGATTTCATTTATGGGGAGAAGGTCAAGATTTATATGATTAAGTTCCTCCAGGAGTATAACCTGGGGGTCTAGGTCATTGGACATGGAACTCACAATGAGAATATCAACAACTAAGCTGAAGTTTGTAGATGGTCTAAAAATGATATAATTCTAAACATCGTTTTTTCCCTTTCTTGGAACTCTGCCACCATCATGACAGAAATAGAACGGCACAAGACTGAGAGCCATTTACAATTTTCTTTGTTTCATGGGTTGTCATGGCCAAAGGATTCATCATCAAATGGCCAGTCTACTGATGATGAATCTCCTTCTATTCAGGTTTGCTTATCCCTGGAAAGTAGATTCATTCTACTTCCAGGGCCATATGTGTAGCCTTTCTAGGAACCTTCTGGCATAACTTTTGAGAATACAAGGTCACCTCTAAGCCACAATGAGGAATTAGAGCACAGATGAAATAAATATAATTCAAAATCAGATATCATAAGGGTAAAGTGGATTTCCAATGTGCTCTAGGACATTTTGAAGAGGAAAAAAAAACACTTCAGTTTGCAGGACAAGGAAAAGCTTCATGGAGGAGGCAGAATCTTAGCAAAATCTTGAATAGACAGAGATGAGAGGAGGGAGAAAATTCCAGACATGGGAGATGACTCACATAAATTTGTGGAGGTAGGAGATGGCAAGACAAGATGAAATATAGGAAGTGTGAAGGGATATATTTTAAAATAATTCTAGAAGGATACATTAGAAATGATTTATAGAGGGCTTAATGTCAACCTAAGGACCTTGAATTTTCTCCTATAGGCAACTTGGAGCTATGGAAGTGGCTTGATCATGGGAGTGGCATAATCAGATTTATGCCTTAGGCAGATTATTTCAGCAGCTATGTGATGCAGGAACTAGACCCTCTATTTAACTATTTTGCATTTATTTGTGTTTAGGCTCTTCATATTTCTTCAGTATATACTTATGTAGGTTATTATCTCCCCTACTTGATAATATAAGCTCTGTGAGAGTAGGAATTATTTTGTTCCTTGTATTTGTATCCTCGGCACCTCACAGAGTACTTGGCACACCATTTAGTAAGTTATACTATTTAATATTAGTTATATTTATAGTTAATGATGTTATATTATTATCAATAATATACTATATAATAATTAATATTATATATTATAAAAATAATATAAATTACATTCTACTTAATAATATAATTAATAGAGATATAGTAAATTCTTGTTGACTGATTGGTTAATAGACTGCGTGGGGAGTGACTAGAACCAGGGAAGCCAACTTGGAAGTGACTGCTGCAGGTCCTACCACATCTCCTTATTGTGAGAAAATGGCAGTGTTCTTCTCTACCTGTCATTGCAGGATTGGTATTTAGTAATCAAAGAAAATAATATTTTTTTTAAGTATTTAGCATAGTGCCCGGAACACAGTAAATACTTAATAGGTGTTTGTTCCCTTCTCCCTTTACCCAAGTAATAAAAAACAGATAGATTTGAGTTACATATTTCCTTCCTGATGTGCACTATTCCCCTTATTGAGGAAGGTTCCAGGATGTTGGGTGTTTAATTTATGGAAAGACACTAACAAGTGCTGCACAAAATAGACCAATGTGGATGACTTACAATCTGCATCCCTCAAGGACAAAACCGCATCAATTAAATACTAAACTCTAATGGAGGTATTACAGGAAATATATATATACATATATATATATATATATATATATCTTTGAAAGAGAGGTAGAGAGGAAGGGAGAGGAGGAGGGGGGAGAGAGGGAGAAGGAGAGAGAGAGAGAGAGAGAGAGAGAGAAAGACGGAGAGAGAGGAAGATGGAGAGAGAGATGAACAGAGAGACAAAAAAGGCAATACAAAGGAGAAGTAGCAGCCCACAGCCTGGAAAGAGTCTATCCCTAGGTTTTTTGAAGTGGCCATATATAAAATGTTCCATGACACTAACCCTTCTGCAGGTAAAATGCTTAAAGGAACACTTGGTTTGGAAAATATGGTCAAAGTGAGTGAATATTTCACACTCACTCACCTCCGTAATTGCAAATCCTTTCCTCCACAGTAAATGTAGTGGAGAGGGCCTGTCAAGATGCTACTTTCCATTTATATCAAGCTGTCAGAGAAGCATGAAGAGACACTGTGGGTGCTTGTAGTCTAAACTATAAAGAAGAGATGGAGAAACTTGGATTATCTGGGGGTTTTAACAATGAAAAAAAATCCCGTCATTTGTACACATAGACAAGAAATATATACTTCTGATTCACAGACAACCTACATGCACAGCCCAGTGCTTCCAGATCCAGACTTTCTTCCTGGGCATTAGGGCACTCACTGCCTACATTTCGTCAATGTTGGCTTATCAGGTCATTTGTGCCAAGTACAGGTAGATCTTTGTGACCAGAAACTCCATGGTTCCTGTCTCCTACTTTGCAGGGATAACTCTTGAAAAACCACCTGATTGGAAAGTTAAGCTCAAAATGAGCCAATGTTACAAATTCACTCGCCTTCATAACTACAAACTCTTCTATATTATTATTTTTATGGGGCAAACATTTATTGCTATAGCACATACTTACATGTATAATATATAGATCTTCTCTGATTATCTTATAACTGCACATTAAAAATTTACCAGAATAAAATTAATGTGACTTTTAATAATATTGTTTTAATATACAGAATGTCAGATGACAATGAAAAAATCTATTTTGAATTCAGTGTGTGATATGCTTCTTTTGCAGTGGTCTGAATAACAGTAACTTAGCTGGCTAAGAATCATTATTTGTTAAATTTCTAGATGAGTTGTCGTTTCTTAGGAGATGGAAAAATGAATGTCCCAAGGGAAATGACAGAAAACTGAGCCATTTAAAAATTGAATGGTCTATACTCATGTGGATGAACAACAGAGAATACTCTTGCATGACAGGGGGAAATAGATCCAATACTATAACTGTAAAAATCATAGGATTTAGAGAACAAAGGTACCTTAGCAATGTCTAGTCTCTTCCAATATCCTCATCCTACATACAGGAGAACTGAGGCACTCAAAGATGAAATTTGTACATATAGTAAGGATCAGGGTCAGGAATGAAACCCAGTTTTCCTAAGCCCACTTTGGATACTCCCTATACTAATTACATCAAGCTGCCTCTAGGCACTTATTACTTCAAACATTCCTATGAAGGCAAATAAAAAAACACATTTTGAAGCTGCTTTGCATCACTTTATAAAGGAGTCAGGGTGGCTTACAACTAATTTAATGTAGGAACAGGACCTTACTTTCATCCTACAGTAAGGAAAGTTCTACTTTCACTCCTATCTACCTCTCATGCTCCTTGTTCCCAGCTAGATGTGTGGTCAGACCAAACAAAAGTCAGAGGGGAGTAAGATTTGGATTGATGACAACTGAGGATTATTACACTTCAGCAAGGGCAGCCCTGCTCTCCACTCTCCCCTCAGCCTGTGGGTGGAAACATTCCCATGGTCAGTGCTCAGAGGGCTCAGCTTTAAACCCCCCATAGAGACCTGGTCTTCCTGCTCAGCATGTCTGTTTCGTGGAGCTGATGAGCCAGAGAGCCATAGAAGCCAGGCTTTCACCCTCTTGGGCAAGAGCTCAACCAGGGGACGTGCCAGGACACTGTGCTGACCCACTTCAGACCCTTCTTTTCATTTTGTTCCCAGACAGAGAAGATACAAAAGCATCACTATGGCATAGTGAGGAGTTGGAGAAGCATTCTGGAAATTGACATGCAAATAAGCACACCAAGCATTCTGCTTTGTTCTCAAAATTCCCATCCCTGGGACCTGCTAGAACACTAATCAGAAGGGGGTGGGAAAAAGGATGGGAAGGGCTGTGTGGTTTTGTAACCAGACTTTCTTCCTGGTAGATTGCTTGGATACAGTACTCTAATCCGGGATGGCCCAGGTAACACTGAATATCTTATGTAGCCACCAAGTGACCACAAAGTCAACATACTTAATGTGTAACCATTCTGCATTCTTCAGTGACATACCGCCTCTCCCCAGCCCCACTACATCAGCCCAAGCAGACAGTAAGAAAAGGCTGTCTCACCTCTCAAAGAGATGCTTTTCCGAAGCTATGTTTAATGAAAGGAGGACAGAAATTCAAACAGGATTCAGGCAGCTGCTGTATGAAAACTAGACCCAGCCCAACGACCCAATCCACAGCCCCTATAGTTCTTCAGTGTCTTTGGATGGCATCTATCTCTGCTTAGATGCTTTAAAAGTCCCTTTTCCCCTGAAGCCTGTAGATGCCAAGCCAAGAGCCCAGCTCCCTCAGCATACTCTACACCATGGCAGGTTGTTTCAAATATTACCTAATAAAGATGATTTAATGGTTGGTTGATTAACCCTGCAAGTCTTCAGGACATCTCCTTTATTATGGTCTGTGATTTATACACAGAAGCTCCAAGGTGGATGTGTTCCTTTAGCATGAGAGCTACACAAAGGGAACACTGCCTGATACTCAGAAAACTGGACCCTTTCTTAAGAAACCAATGGGTGACAAAAAAAAAAAGAAACCAGTGGGTGCCATTGTCCTAATCCCAGTTCATAGCCATGCCTCACATAATTGGATCATGGTTTCTATTATAGATTTTTTTTCATTCATGACACCAGCAGCAAGAACCAGAAAGAGAGGAGTGACAGTATTTTCTGATGGATTGAGTCCTGATGACATGATCTTCCTCTTCCTCCTTTCTAGTGTCCCAGAATAAATCCCTTGGACCCCTTTTGAAAGTCGCCAATTCTCTTTGGCCCTGAGGAGAAACATCACTTTTTGTAAAGTCAGAACCAAGGCAGAATTCAGCATTCCGTTTCTGGTTTGGTCAAGGGCCAACTCAGGGGAATTAATCTGGGACATGAAACTCTCCAATTCTGTTCCTGTAGAAAGTAGAGAAAATAATGAACCCAATGACCTTTTAGTAGCAGGCCTGGAAGATATTAATCCCGTTCTGTAGACAATGGATCTTTTTCTTACTAAGATTATTTTTTAAACTCTCTCATGTAAATTTCATAGGATCCTAGAACTAGAAGTGATCCCAGGCTCCATCTGTTCCAGGGACATGCTGGAGCTAGTTCAGATCCATTCAAGAGAGCCTCTTGTTAAGTTTTCAGTATGAGCATTTTCATCTCAGGATGGAGTGAAATGATGCAAATCAAGACTTGAGTCCAAGTTTTACATAACAAATCATTTTATTGAGGGGATTTGTTCTGTGAAGTTTGAATTCAGTCAAAGGGCCACACTTGAGGACTTTGAGGGCCCCATGTGGCCTTGAAGCCACAGGTTCCCCATCCCTGCTCTAGACCTAGGGTCAGCAAACTATGGGGTAGCTGACTTTTAGTCTGCAAAATCTGTTTTTTCCAGCTTAGAGCTAAGAATGGTTTTAATATTTCTAAATACATTTAAGCTTTATTTTAAATATAAAAACCTTTTTTAGCCCAAACCTACAAAAATGGACAGGAGGCCAAATCTGGCCTGTGGGCAGTAATTTGTCAACCCCTGCCCTAGACTTATGTGACCTGCTATTAAGTAATCCAATTGAGAAAGCCACATCCTCCCCCTGCTTTCTCCCCCCAACGCTCCCCCATAAATTTCACACTGAACAAAACTGGACATTCTTCTATTCCCATCTTCCTGTTTGGAAAAATCTTAATCTAAGGTAATGTAGGAACTGAGAAGTTTTTCTCCACAGTATCACTTGACTCTCCTTGTTAGATTTTATGGCCTGTACCAATTAGTTAAAGTGATTTTGACTGCAATTCAAACATTTACTATTCCTTAAAAATTATTTTGTCACCCCCCCCTTAAAAAACCCATATATGATTGTTTGTGAGCTGGAAATTTGTTTCTGATCATGTCCTGTTTCTTGATGTTTGATTATTTGTTGTTGTTCTGTCAATTAAAGTTCCTCAATTTCCAAAGCCTTAGTTAATTTTATTTGTTTGGCTAAGTTCTAGGGCCTTGATGTAGTAAAAGGGGTAATTTTTCCCACTCTTCTAGTTTTAAGCTAACATAATATTTCATATTTTCTCTATCTGGCATAATGGGAAAGCATTGGATGGAGAGTAAAAAACATCTGGGTTTGGGGTATGTGACTGCTCATAGCAAGTTAGGTGACCTTGTCACAGTCTTTCTGAATCTTGACTTTGGTCTTCTGTAAATTAAGGTTTAAAGAACATGGAATTGGAATGACCTTAGAAGTCATGTTGGTTAAATGACTAACCTGATCTCACAGAGTTGGCAGATAGTAGTACTCAGATGTCTTTCTTGACTCCAAGTCCAGACTTAATCCCCCTTCTCGTTGTGAGGCCTGAACTAGAGGATGTCTGAGGTTCAGTCCAGCTTCACATTTCTGTAGCACAATGAATTTCTCCCAGAACCGTTGTGTGTTAGAATAGGTTCATTATATCTGCTCTGCTTCTGTGAAGTTTGAATTCAAAGGGCTGCACTTGAGGACCTAGAGGGTCACAAGTGTCCTCGAGGACCCAGGTTCCCTGGCACCAGTATGAACAGAAGAGAAAGCATAATAAGCTTTGTGGTCTTCTAGGCAGATGTATCACATTCTACATTTTGCCAGAAGGAAAAGTTGGTTGACCAGGGCTGCACTTCCTTTAGTATCATCTAACCAAATGTATTCCATTAGAGTCTGTACGTAAATGAGTTGAATAAACACCCTGATGCAGATGGCACATCAAAAAAGACATGTTGACATACAGGTAGCAATGCAACCAAAAAAGAGAAGGACCATAGGGGATAAAGCTTTTCATCATATCCAGTGGTATTCTGGTAAATATTTAGCAACCAGTTCTCCCCAGGGGAAAATGTAGTACAGCATCAAACTGCATTTAAGTTTAATTTGCATTATTAATATCTTTTCCATCACTTTCTTAAGTTCAGATAGTCAATAAAACAATAAGCAAACCCTGACTTGTAGCATTTGCCTATTTACAGGGTGTAAAATGCTCACACTGAAAATTTAACAGTGGACTCTGTGGAGGAACAAGCATGTTCCAGCACACCTCCAATGTCCTTGGATTAGTGTTCATGGGGTTTTTTTTTTACATTATTGGATATATGAATTACTCAAAATTAGTAGATGGGAGAAAAGATAACGAGAGATGACTTTCTCTGAGGTGAGAAAGGCTTAGTAGTTACATGAAATTTAAGGGATCTTTGAGAAAGCAAGGGGCGAGAACTTTGTATAGAGGGAAAAGGAGGCTATTTAAGATGTCATTGAGAGCCTGTAAATACCATAACCGTTGATGAATCTGACTCAAGTTTTTCTCTGGCTCCTTCTCCCTCTGTGAATTAAAAAGTTGTAAAATGTTAGAGTGGGAAAAGACTGTAGAGGTCAGTCAGCTCAACCTCCTCATTTTAGAGAGAGGTGAGGTGATTTTCTTAAGGCTGCACAGCTAGTAGGGGCCTGGGTTTAGAGCAGAGGTTTCCAAACTTATTTGGCCTACAACTCCCTTTAAAAAAAAATTACTCAGCCTTGCTCCTGAAAATCTACTTACTTTAGCCCTTTAAGGATTGTGTTTTCTTTTAAATTTGCATCATTTCAAAAATATTTTTTCTAAAAATAAAGCATCTTAAATTAATAATTTATTGTACATTTGTAGTTTTTCCCTTCATTGAAATTTTGATAACAAAGTATCATATAGTATCGTATTGTAAACAAATTATTACACCCACATATTCTTGCCTATGCATGCTGGATTTCCTGATAATATAGGACACACTTGCCTGCCAATACTTACTTGTTAAGACCTGTTGGCAGACTTGACCACTGATTGATTGTAACTTGCATTTTGTGTATTTATTTGGAAAATAATGTAATCCCTACAACTTTAAATCTGTTATACAACAGATGAAACGTGGACAAAATTTTCTTCTCTTCTTTCCTTATGCTTCCACTGCCCCCTTCTTTTTATTCAGTGCCCCTCCCCAATTGTACCCAAGGCTACTACCATCATCACCACCCCCAGCAGTCCAGTGCCACCCAAGGGGCGGTATCATCTACTTTGGGAACCTATGGTTTAGAGCAGATGCGCACAACTTAACAATAGGTAGGGGCTAAAATTAAAATAGGCTAAACTTCTTCAGTTGGAAGATAGGTTAGACTAGCGACAGCCTGATGATGGTTGGTTGCCACAGGTCACATGACAAATGGGAGAGGGTACAAGGTGTCAACCCTACATTTTTCCAGGCCACCCAGAATCCTTTGGTGGGCTGCAAGTGGCCCCCAGGCTGTATGTTGGCCAGGCCTGGTTTAGAATATTTGAAGTCAGTTCTTCTGACTCTAAAGCCTTAGACATATTCTACCAATTGTGCCACCAACTGCCCTGTAAAGCCTTATATCTATTACAAGGCTCCTTGACAAAAAAAAAAAAAAGTAAAATTGAAAAGGTATCATGAGTGAGCAGAAATTAATTCTACCCATCTCCAAAGATTTCTTCTTTGTTCTTTATGGCAATCCTTCTGTACCTTCTTCTCCTCCCCCCTTTCATTTTTCCTCTGGTGGGTTTTTTTTTGTCTTTTTTTCCTCTCTTCATTTTTACATTTCTTTTTCATTCTCCTCCCCCCCCATCTTATCATTCTTTCTATAGATCTGAGTCATTTTCCTTGTCCCTTTGTGGCCCCTTTTTGCTTTTCTCTCCTTTTGTCTTTCTTTCTTAGCCTCCTTTGTCCCACCATATTGAGCAGGACTCCTTTTGCTGATTTTCATCCTTTTTTTCTTGCATTTTCACATTCTCTTTTTTCCTCAGTCCGCATAAACCTCTTTTTTGTTCTGTTGCTGTTGTATGGAAATTATTGTATTCCACTTAAAAACTAATCCTCTCAAATGTGTTTTAAAATATTTAAAATATATTTAAATTGTTCAAATATATTTAAAATGAGGGGGATAAATATGTGATTTATTTACAGTGAGGAGGAAAGGTATGATCCCTCAGAAAACTTAAAGCAAGTATCTGGGATGGTCTAGGCTGCAAAATGATAGACCTTCATGAAGAAAAACCCTTTACAATGTATGCTAGGCATCTCTGAGTAATTTCTTCAGTCACATCTGCCTCTCCATTACCCCGTTTGGCGCTTTCTCGACAAAGATATTAGAGCAGTTTGCAATTCCTTCTCCAGTTCATTTTGCAGCTGAGGAAACTGAAGCAAACAAGGATAAATGACTTGTCCAAGGTCACACAGCTAGAAAATATCTGAAAGCATATTTTTGAACCCAGGAAGAAGAGTCTTTCTGACTGTAATCCCAGCACTCTCTCTGCTGCACCACCTGGCTGCAAGGCTAGGCTTTGATTAGGCCAAAGAATGGAGTTGTTTGAGCTAGAAAATGGTTGTCAAAGAAACTTTTTTTTGGAGGGGGGAAGGAAAGGTGGTTCAGGTTAAGTGATTTGCCCAAGGTCACACAGTTAGTTAAATATCAAATGTCAGAACAGAATTTGAACTCAGGTCTTCCTGACTCCAGGGCCTGTGCTCTATTCACTGTACCACCTAACTGCCCCAAGAAATTTTTTTAAAAAACTAATTGGAAGGAGATTATCATGATTTTTAAATAGAATTGCAGGAAGACGCATAGCCATAGTTATCTAAGGAAGAAAAAGAAACAGAAAATCATGTGGACAAAATAACCCTGTTATTGTTCATCTATTGTTTTAATTTTGAAAGAAAAAGGGAAGTTGAAAGTATATAGAGAAGGAAGCCAAGTTGCCCCATAAAATGAGATGTAAGGTAGCAAATTAACAACTTATTACTGATAAGATGCAGTTACTATAAAGGCTTTTGATGCCAAAACCTAAAGTTGGCAGACCAGGTAGCTAGAAAGATTCTGAGAATCTATAGATATGCCAAAACCTAGAGATTTTCAAACTCCATAGAACTATATATGAAGAAAAAGTTTATGCTTTCCCCTTAAAGTGAACAAAGAAAATGCATTAAAAATATTTAATAGCAATAGATAGCGATTGATGCAAGCTATGGAAAAGTACCACACTGTTCCTTAGTGACTATATTTATTTAAATCTTGCTTTAAATGTTGTATTCTTCTGTATATAATTAGTAATTGTTCCACAAATGCTTTATTTTTTTTTTTATAAATCCACTCACCTAATGAATTCAACTCAACAAGCTTTTTACTAAATGCTTACTACTCTGCACGTCATGTACTGTTTTAAGTTCGAGGAATATTAAAACAAAAGCAAAATAACTCCTGCCCTCAAGGACCTTACATTCTGCTACTGTGCCAGGCAGTGTTGGGGATATAAGATAGTACTAGGCTACTCTGAGGGTCTCTGCCCTCAAAAAAATTAATCTTTAGGATTATCACCAAAATGCATGGTACATTACAGATTTAAAAAAAAAAAAACTTTTGTTATCTGTTTCTCACAACAGACCCAGGACTTAGGGAGGGCAGTTAGCATAATCCTTCTTTTACTGTTACGGAAACTGATGCCCAGAGAATGTAATTAACTTGATGAAGGTCACAGAGCTAATTAGTTGTAGAGCTAGGATCAGAAACCAGGTGTTTTGGACTTCAGCTTCGCTGCTTTTTCTGCTATGCTAAGATGACTTAGTGTATGTTCCTCAATAATTAGAGATTAGTTGATAATTCGTGCTTCTATTTTAATAAATTAATATATTGTCCAAAGAAATCCTTGGGTCATATGTTAATAGATCCCATCAGTTGCCTGAAGAAAGTCTATCTGGTTGCCGCATGCAGCCTTCCACCAGACAGCATCGATTCCATGCTAACAAGGAAAATAAAGGGTATGAGCATTTAAACACCTACTATGAGCCCAGTGCTGTAGAAAAAGTTTACAAATATTACCACATTTAATCTTTACAACAACCATTTTACAGTGGAATAAAGTGAGATAGACAGAGGGTAGGTGACTTACTCAGGGTCACACAACTAATATATGTCTGAGGTCATATTTGAATTCAGTTCATTGCATTACCAACTGCTTTGAACTCCAGGCATATAGTGCCTATGATACAACTAACTTACCCCCTGGACATCAGACACAGACATATGAAGCATCAATACAAGTCCTACCCACAGGCCTTCCATTCCTCTGCTTCTTTTACCGGTATCTCTGTTTCTCCTTGCTTCATTTCTATCTTTCCTTTTTTGGTATATAGATTCTATTATTCAATGACTTCTTTGTTGTTTTTCTCATTCCTTTCATACCTAATTATTTTTGTACCTATTTCGTACCTAATTTTCCTATCTGCTTTTCCTCATTTTTTCATTCCTTCCTTCATTTCCCCTTCCATTTTTGTATTTTATTATTTCATCCTCTTCCAGAAGCACCCTTATTGCAGAATCAGTATATATAAAACCCTCTCCTAACTTTTCATGTAGGGTGACAGTATAAATCAATTTGCAAAAAAAAAAATGTTACCAACATATATTCTCCCTAAAGTTATGATCGCAGGAATGATGTCCTAGCCTGAAAGGTCAGTAGTTCTAAAATATTGTAATACAAAGTTGGTGGGTCAAATTATTCATTTCTGGTAAAATTCAGACTTTGGTAAAGCCTCATTTGTTTTTACACCTAATCTAATTTTTGTCCATTCCTGGCCCATATGTCTCTTCTCATTGATATGGTTCCCTTAACACATGCTTTTCTTCATTCAATTTAGAACAATGAAGCCTTACATTTGTATAGAGATCTATTTTTCAAAGCACACTCAGACCTATCATTTCATTTGATCCTTACAACACTTCTCCAAGAAGATATGAAAAATAATGTTATTTCTGTTTTATAGTCAAGGATCCTAGGGCCCAGAAGAGTTATGTGAGGTATGAAAGGTCACATAATTTGTTAGTGGCCAATTTGAGATTGAGCCAGATTTCCCGATCCTCTGTCTTATGATATTTCCAACAAACGATACTATTGTCCAAGATTATAGAATCTTACAGTTGAGAGGGACCGCAGAAGCTACCTATAATTAAACAGAAACCATCTTTACGCCCTCCACAGCCAGTGGTCATTCTTCTGTTTGAATATTCCAAATAATAGGATACTCAGTCATTATCCAATTAAGTTAGCAGTAGTCATCTGAATGAGTGATCATCCTGGTTCACTGCAAATTTTTGTATAAAACAAACAAGAACCTTATTCTCTGAGCGGTTGACTACTGAATTTGAGTGATAATAATATCTTTTATCTACTCATGATGCTTTGCAGTTCTAATCACACTATTTCCATCGGGAGATTGTCTGTATAAGTATTATCTTGTTTTTCCAGAAGAAGAAACTGACACCCAGAGAGGTTAGGTACTTTGCCCAAAGCCACACAGCAATCATTTTTTAAAATTAATTTATTTTTAGTTTTTGACATTCACTTCCACAAAATTTTGAGTTCCAGATTTTCTCCCCATCTTTCCCTTTCCCCTAACCCCCAAGATGGCGTGTATTCTGATCACCTCTTCCCCCAATCTTCTATCACTCCCCCTCTTTTTCTTATCCCCTTCCCTTCTATTTTCCTTTAGGGAAAGTTAGATTTCTATACCCCATTGACTGTATATCTTATTTCCCAGCTGCATGTAAAAACAGTTTTTAACATTCATTTTCAAAACTTTTGAGTCCCACATCCTCTCCCTTCCTCGCTCCCCACCCTCATTGAGAAGGTAAGCAATTCAATATAGGTTATACATGTGTAGCCATGCAAAATGCTTCCGTAACAGTCATGTTATGAAAGGCTAATTGTATTTTCTTCCATCCTATCCTGCCTCCCATTTATTCTGTTCTCTCCTTTGACCCTGTCCCTCCTCAAAATACACAGTAATAAATAAAGACACTCATTAGCTGTGTAACTATGAGCAAATCTTTTAACCTCTGCCTCAGTTCCCCCATCTGTAAAATGGGCATAATAGTAGGAGCTACCTCCCAAGGCTTTTGACAGTGTAACTGAAATATTTAGAAAGCACTTTGCAAACCTTAAAGTGCTATGTAAACATTAGCTCTTATTATTATGCACATCACCATTTTTATTACTCACATCGAAATGTTCTAACTCCGAATGCTCTTCATATTAGCTCCTGTTTGGTATTTTTCTTTACTGTCCTCCTAGAAAAAAAAAAGTAGGTGTTAAGGAAGTGCCTGAGGAAGCAAATAGTGGAAGAACCTTGGCTTTGGAGTTGGGATACCCAAGTTTTGAATCCTGGCTTAGGTTCTTAGTATATCCTTTCTATGGATGAGAAAGTCACCAAGCCTGAGCTTCTTCAAATAAAAAATGGACCTGTTAATGCCTACACTCGCTACCTGGTTTATAAATGTTAAAGCTCTCTGTAAACATGAGCTTCTATCCTAAGTTTTTTCCTTTAGGCGACTAGTAAAAAAGAATCTTCTTTCCATGTAAAAATTGTATTTCACCCACTCAAATAGTAAAAGCCTCTCACAAAGGAAACTCTGAGTCCTATTGCTCCTTCAGAGACATTCACACCAACTCTTCTAAATATTGGAAGATTAACAGGAAACAATTTAGGAAAATGAGATTTTAGAGGGAAGTAGAAGGGGCAGGAGTAGGGAAGGAGGAAGTTAAAAAAAAAGCCAGTCCCAGTGTCTGGGGAGGAGAGAAGATGAGGAAGTATGTCAGATGAGGATCAGAGATTTAGGGCTGAAGTCACTTTAGAGACCATGTAGGTTCCTTATTGATGAGAAAACTGAGGCCCAGAGAGTTTGTGATTTGAACCAAGGTTCCCTGATTTAGAGCTGGAAATGATTTTTTTTTTTGCCTTTTTTTCTTTGGAAGGGCAATTGGGGTTAAGTGACTTGCCCAAGGTCACAAGGCTAGTAAGTGTGATTTGAACTCAGGTACTCCTGACTCCAGGGCTAGTGCTCTATTCACTGTGCCACCTAGCCACCCACTACTGGAAAAGATTATAGAGTTCATCTAGTCCAGTGGTTTTCAACCTTCCAAATGCCACAATCCTTTAATACTTGTATGTGGGTATATTTGCATGTGGGTGGATCCGCCTGGAGATGGATAGAGGAGCGGTGTCTTGGTTCCTAAGACCATCAGAAATATGTTTTCCAATGGTCTTTGGCGACCCCTGTGACCCCTGTGAATGAGTCATTCAACCCCCAAAGGGGTCGCGACCCATAGGTTGAGAACCACTGAGTCCAACCCCTTCATTTTACAGATGAGAAAACTGAGACCCAGATAGGAAGTGGCATGTCCAAGACCTCACACAAAGTGACAGACCTGAGATTTGAACTAAGCTCATCAGATGCCAAATATGAAACTCTCCACCACACCACACTTTGCCCAAGTGATTCCTCATAGCTATTCATAAGCAATCGCCATGCTTGTCTCATAGTGGGTACTTCATAAATGCTTTTTGATCCATTGATTACAAAGAGGGAAGTGGAGTTATAAAAGAGCTGAATGGCAAACTGGACACTCATACTCGAGGGAGAAACACTGAACTCCAAGGCCTATGAGAAGTTTACCATCTACATTGAGCAGTTCTTTTCCCGTTCCTCCCTGGAGTACAGGCCTATAATTTTAATTATATCGTGGCATTCTCATAAAGCAAACAGCCTGCGTAAGGTAATATTTATTACCTGTTAGGAAGGATACTTATGAATATGCTTTACAATTTCCAATTGAAATGTTCTGTGATGGGCCTTTTCAAGGACAGAAGGGGTAAACGGGAACACATATGGGAGAAAAGTTGCTCATTAAGGAAGGTTTGTTATCCAGGAACGTATAATTAAGGTAATGGTCGCAGCTTCTGTTACAGAAAACACTCTGACAGTTGTTTGATTGCCGTCTGGGTCAGGGGATCAGCAGCTTCTACAAGATGCCTCCATATTAGTGCGTTAGTGAACAGGTTAGAAAGTAAATTACAGCTGCCTTTCTTGGGCACATTAATGTCGCTCTTCATTGTTCTGTTTTTACTGTACATCAGCAGGAATGTGGCTTCTGAAGACTTTGTGTGACAGGTTAGGCATTTTATCCTTTGAGTAAACAGTAATCATGGTGTGAAGAAAGTGGGGCATTGGAGAATTTTTCCTATTCTTTGAGAATTCCACTCTTCCTTTCTAGTTTGCTCCAAGGGCTCATTGGGGATACATATATTAAGCCCTTTAAATAGTTTATAATAAATCTTTGTCTCAGGCTGATTCTGACAGTTTTTTAAAGAGTCTTTTAAGAGAGAATCCTCAATCATTTGTTAATCCATGGGGTGATCTTCAGACTTGGAAAAAAATAACAGCATGGGCTCTTGGGTAGTGATAATACAATGTAGGGGGAAATATAAATATGGAAAAATCCCCAGAATATCACCTTACAGAGATTACATGTTCTGCATGTGTCTAACTGATTACTTCTCTCAGCAAACCAAGAAGGCAGACGGTAAAGATTGTCAAAATAGCTGGAAAGAAATTATTATTATTGATGATTTTCAAATTGATTGTGAGACTTGGTTTCGGTGACTTGGTTTCTCCCAAAGTATAGAACTTAAAACTGAATAGGAAAAACTTTGTCATTCACTGGAACTGAGTACATCTATGCATTTAAAGTGGTTTATTTAGTAGCCTTGTAACTTGTTCAATTGAAGAGGGAAAAGGGAAGTTTTTCTTTGCTAATTTTTCTTCTTTAAAAACACACTTGTATTTTCTTAAATTACCACACAGCTGACATGCATGATCGTGTGACTTAGTTGGCAGGAAGCGTTGATTTCAGAGTAAGAAGATAGACTTTAATAGCTTGTATCAAGAGGCATAACAGATTTATGCATGAAGCTATCTTTTGGTTGACTTTTCCTGTTTTTTTCTTTTACTTTGAATATGGATTGATTGTCCAAGAAAGACAAGTTCATGATATTAAGACATTAAAGATGTTAAGATTTTAAATATTAAGATATTAATAAAATTAAGATATTAAACATTGTAATGATCCTAAGTTTTGTCTATATTGTGTCTCGTAATTACAAAAGACTTTCACATACATACCTTATGTCATTGGAGCCTCACAAAAGTCCTGTGAAGGGGTTAACAGAAGTGTCCGGAGAGGTGAAATGTTAGACTGGAGGATCACGGAACTAGGAAATAGCACAAGTGGGCTTCTGACTCCAAACACCATTCTCCTTCCATCACTCCACAGCAGCCAGGCACCAACAGAAGACAATGGTGGACTGTGCTTTAGTTTACTTAATGCTGCCAAATGGGATCCATATGTACCATCAGAAAAACTGCAGTGTTATTATCTACAAATAGAAATAACAGCAACAACAACAATGTATGCAGTGAGTAAATGGAATGTCATCATCTTTCAACAGAGGGAAAAGACTATCCAATCTCGGGAGCTTTACATGTAAATCAGGAAATATTTCAGGGAGACTCATTTAGTTCTGCTTGGGACTGACTTGATTAAGCCGAAGATGAAATACCACTGGTCATGGCTTTAAGGAAAACACAAGGCTGAGCATCAGAACATTCATCATTTGCTCTTTGCAGATGATTTGAAGTTTTCTGTCAACTCTGAAACTCAGCTTCATAAGCAATTTAAAATTACTAGGAATGTTATTGATACACAAACATAATTTATGTAAAATATTTGAATTCCTTCTCTCTGACAGTCACTTTATTGAAAGTTTTGTATAAGTGTGCCTCAAAGTCTGACTCTGGCAGTCACTGATCATATGGGAAACCTGAAGATTGTCACTTGACCTCTGTAGGTTAAAATATCCTATGGGAGGAAGGAATTGTTCTGCAGTTTATAAACAGATATTTTTCTTGGGACACTGAGAGATCAGGTGATTTGCCTAGGGTCACACAGGCAGTATGATTCAGAGGTCCAGTATATAATCTGCCTTTAGTAAATGTTTCCTAATGCAAATCGAAATTTTGAAAAATCCTAGATTTTTAAATTTGAATTTGAAATGGAAAAAATTTATATCCAGAAATGTATGTCTATATTTTAAACCAATGCTTAGCACAGTGCCTGGCATATAGTAGACACTTAAAAAATATTTGTTGATTGACTAATTAAACCTACCACCTCCTTAACCAAAAAAAAAGCAAAACAAAAAAACCCAGGTAGTATACATAAGCTCTGGAATCTTGTTTTATCATTACATTGATGGGGGCTGTAAAATCTTTCAAAGTTGCTTTTCTTTATGATGCTGTCATTGTATAAAATATTCTAGTTCTGCTCAATTCACTCTGAATCAGTTCATAGAGATCTTCCCAGCAGCCTATGAAACTATCCATTTCATCACTTCTTATAGTGTGATAATATTCCATTACATTCATGCAACATAAATTGTCTTGCTGTTTCTCAATAGATGGACACTCTCATAGTAGTTCTGGATTATTATGAAAAGAGCTGCTCCAAATGTTTTCGTACAGATGGGTCATTTTTGTCTTTCTTTGTCAATCATATTTTTTAGAAAGGGACCCCTCATGCCACTTCTCCATAATTCTTTGCACTGAATTGCAGAAAGCCACTCATACCCTTCATGTACCTCTCCATTGACTTTTTAAATAATTCTCCATTTCATTTCTGCAGACTTTAGTGTCTGAAATCTCTACTGGTGGAAAGCCAAGGTACAAAAGTATATCATGACTAGTGACATAATGGAATCCACAATAATAAACTATGCTACTTTGGTTCTTAAAATTGTACCACAATGTGATCATTTTGCAAAATTGTGGGTCAGTGACAGATTTAATATAAAACAAAAACCTAAGCATATGTCAGAAAAAAATTCTACTCTACAATGTTTTGCATTGAACAAGATTGACAAATCTGATGAACAGATCAAATATTCACTATGTTTATTTAATTAAGGGAATAAACATTTATATGGTTCCTGCTATTTTCCAGGCACTACATCAAGTCCTTTTTCATAAATATTATCTCATTTATGCCTCACAACATCACCACAAGCTAAGGACCGTTATAATCTCCATTCTGTAGTTGGGAAACCTGAAGGTGAAGTGACTGGCTCAGGGTCACAAAACTAGCAAGTGTCTGAGGCCAGATTTGAACTCATTTTGTCTTGTAACTCCAGGCCCAGTGTTCTATCCACTGTGCCATCAGCAGCTTCTATTAGTAGGTTATTGGAATATTGATGTGAGACGTAGGTTGGCAGAGGCCATTTAACCTTCTCTTCCTTTACTACCATATCGCCATTACAATATACCATAAACCTTCAGTCCTGGTATGCTATTGAGCAGGCAAGTTTTTAGAAGCAAAGAACTGTATGCCCACAGCTTAACTGGAGCATAGTTATTTCAACATATTCTTGGAATATTTCTACACACCTTCCTCCTTCTACTTACCCTGTGGCTAACACGTACCTCTAGCATAACCTCTCAGACTCCTGCAGGATTCTCTTCATCTTCGTTACCCGCACAAAGCATTTAGGGAAAACTTCTGACTTCTTTAATGTCCTGTTTGACCTTATTGTGACTCCAAATACCTTGACCTTTTCCTATTCTTTCTGCTCCATTCTACTTAGGAGGAAACAAAAACACTGGACAAATAAGGAATATGACTTTTCCCAAGGTCACTTTCCTGTGTTACCATAACTGAATGATAACTTTGTATCCAACTTTGTATCCTCTTTGTATCCAACTTTGTGTCCAACTTTGTATCCAAGGATACAAAGGATCCAAACTTTGTATCCTTTGTAATCCTCCAGATTCTAGTAAGTGTCAGAGTTAGAACTTGAACCCAGAACTATTGATTCCAAATTTTGTGTTTACCACCTTCCAGATCTCCCTTTCAGCCCTAGCCACTCTGAATTCTGTGACTATTGTTTTAATGTTTAATATTTTCTTCATTTATTTTACAAGCATTTATTCTTTCTCCCTCCTATTGCTGTCATTAATTGAATGATAAAAAAAGAAAGAAAAAGAAAAAACCCTCATAACAAATACAAATAGTCCAGCAAAATAAATTCTCATACTGGCTGTGCCCAATGATATGTCTCATTCCACATTCTAAATCCTTCCCCTCTGTCAGGAGGAGCTAGGTATCTTCAGTCCTCTACACTCAAGGTTTATTATTGCAATGATCCAAGTTCTCAAGTTTTTCCAATTTGTTTGTATAATGTTATCATTATACAAATTATTCTCCTAGTTCTTGCACACTTCATTCAGCATGAATTGGCGATGTCTTTCTAGCTCCCTCGGATACCTACAACACAGTAATCTACTATTCATAAACCACTGTTGTCTGTATTAGCTTAGACCTTCCCCAGCAGGTGAGCACCCCCTTAGTTTCCAGTTTAGGACTACTACAAAAAATAGCTGTCACAGATATTTTTGTATTTCTATGACCTTTACCTCATTCTTTAATCTCCTTGGGTTATAGAACTAGTAGTGATATCTCTGGGTCAAAGGATATTCAAAGTTGAGTATCTTCTTGGAAATAGATATAAATTCACAGCTGGCCATTTCAACATTGTTCTCACTAACATCTTAGAACTGCTGGTTGTGATTGTTGAACTTCCACTCTTCCTGCCTTGCCAATCCTCAACCCTGCTTAAACCTTAGCATCTGTTTGAGTCTCCCTCCATTCCTGGGCTTCCAAGCATTGATGGAGAAGGTCATAGAACCTTTCTGGTTCGTGATAATTTCATGCTCTCTGACCTAACCCTACTCACCACTACTCAGAAATTCTTTTACAGTATTCACATCTTTTTAACTCCCTAATGTATTCTTCAAAGTAGCCTTTTCAAACCTTTTCCTACTCTCCTAAAACCTACACAAAACACTTTGCTTTAAACTTTGCTGGAAACAAGTCAATTTAATTCTGGGACTTCTGGAAATTTGCTTATCTCAACCTCAGATTTTCTACTCTCCTCCTCCTTCCCACTACTCTGTGGGGAAGAAATATCCTTCTTTATTTTTGAGGCTAATTCCTTAGCCTGTATGCTCGATCTTAAGCTGTCCATCATCCTCTCCATGTAGTCCATCATCAATCTCTTCTCTACCTGCAAACATGCTCAGGTTTCCCCTATCCTAAAAAGCATTCTGCTACCAGCATACCCTTATTCTGTTCTCCTCCATGAATTCTATGCTCCAGCCAGATCAGAATACTTGCCATTTCCTGTTCTCTCCAGTGGTCTTCCACTTTGGGGCCTTCTTTCAGACAATATTCTCACCTTTCCCAATCCTCAAAGAAAAGTAAGAAAAAAGAGGAGGAAAAACATGAAAGGAAAATGAAAAAAAAAACCAATAACAAGCTTCTTCTTGGAATCCTACAATCCTACTTGAAAACCCAGGTTATCTTCTCGATTCTTCCAGACAATGATGACCTATCCCACCTTAGACATCACATAGTACTTTCAATTTCTCTAATGAACTTATCATGTACTATCCTATAATATAGATTTTTTATGCATCATGTCCCTCTACTAGACTGTAAACTCCAGGGGAGCATACAAGTTCATGACCATGTCTTATCAGAATTTTGTTAAATGTCTCAAGTGCCCAGTGTTCTGCATATAGTAAATTAAATTAAAATAAAAATATTTCCTGGCCACTTCTACCTACCCCCAAGCTACCATTGTATCTCTCTTATTCACTAATAGATTTCTCAAAAGAGAAATTTCTATTCACTACATTCACTTCCTTACTTCCTACTCAATAATCACTTCTTCTAATGTGTGATTGTTGGGAGGGTCAAATGATAGGATAATTGTGAAGCACAGTGCCAAGCACATAGTAAGAGCTATATAAAACACTAGTACTTATTATTACTGTCTTAACAAATAAAATATTGCCCTACAGTTGAGTTGATGAATTTGTAAAATCAAAGAGTGAGCTTTTGGGGCAGCCATTCAAAAGGCCATATCACCTAATCTAATCACTTCTCCCAATACTCATCTAAAACTGTTCTCTCTGAGGCAAGAGTTACTAATTTTTTGTTTGTCACAGACCCTTTTAGCAGTCTGGTGAAGTCTATGGTCCTTTTCTCAGAATGTGCTTTTAAATGCATAAAAAATATAGGATTTCAAAGGAATCTAACTATTGTAATACAATTATCAAAATGCTTTATAAAAACCAACTTAAAAGACTATGTTAAAGAGCTGTTCTCTGAGGATGCTCATGATCATAAACTCTTCTCCTTTCTAATTTACTGCTCTTTGGCACTGAAACTACTGATCCTCTCTGCCCTCCTCTCTTTCTTGATATTTTGTTCCCTTCGTTTCAGTGACATTGCACTTTATTGGCTCTCTTCCTACATATCTGGGTGTTGATTCTTTCTCCATTATTTCCTCTTCCACCTCGCTCCTCCAAGATTAAGTCATTTCTTCTGTCATTAACCCTCTTTCCTCTTTGCTCTTCTGATGATTCTCAAGTCTGTATTAGAACCTTAACTTTTCTTCTCACTGCCATCTCCCCCCCCCCCCGATCCAATTAATTGCCTTCTAGATATTTCTGCTGAAATATCCTGCCATTACATCACACTCAACATTTCCAGAAATGAGCTTGCTATCTCATTCTCCTTCCTTCTAAACCAGCTCTTCCTCCTGGTTACCTTTTTATTTATAACAGCATCATTCTACCAATCACTTAGGCATGAACCCTTTGAATTAGTTTATGCTAATTAGGCATCTTACACTAAAATAGGCATCTTATGCCCTAAATTCAATTAGTTGCTGAGTAGTTAATTCTACCTACAAAATATTTCTTATATGCCTTCTATCATGTCTCATTATTTTTCGCCTGAACTTTCTTGTCTACAACTTCTAACTATCACTAGAAACTCTCAGTCTCTATCCTCTACTCCCATCTCCTGTAAGCTTCTCGAGGGCAGGGAGAGTGTCTTACTTGATTCTGTATCTTCCTCAGAGCATAGCTCCCCTCATTTTGAGTTTTAAAATTCTAAATGCATTATGCACAACCAAAAAATGGTTCTTTCTTTCTCCATATATTTGCTCAACAGATAATTGAATGAATGAATAAATGAATATCCTTAACCCCTAACCAGAACGTCTATGGAAGTATAAAACTCTGATAGACTAGCTAAAACAAATATGGGAAAATGAAGTGACCGTTCAAAAAAAGTGAGTTATTGTCTCTAAGGTGATAGGTAAAATGAATAGAGCACAGGGCTTGGCATCAGAAAGACCTGAGTTCAAATTCAGTCTCAGACAAGGGTTAGTAGTGTGACCTTGACAAACTATTTAACCGCTGTCTTTCTCTATTTTCTCCTCTGTTAAATGGGGATAATAATAGTACCTGTCTCTTGGGATTGTTGGGAGGATCAAATGAGGGGATAATTGTGAAGCACAGTGCCAAGCACATAGTAAGAGCTATATGAAACATTCGTACTTATTATTATTGTCTTAACAAATAAAACATTGCCCTACAGTTGAACTGATGAATTTGTAAAATCAAAGAGTGAGCTTTTGGGGCATCCATTCAAAAGGCCATATCACCTATCCCAGTTATAGATCATAGTCACTCTTTTTACTTTCTTTTTTTTTTGGGGGGGGGGGAAGGGATCTTTTTGGAGGGAGGAAAGCAGGGTAATTGGAGTTAAGTGACTTGTCCAAGGTCACACAGCTAGTAAATATCAAGTGTCTGAGGTCATATTTGAACTCAGGTCCTCCTGACTCCAGGGCTAGTGCTCTATTCACTGCACCACCTAGCCGCCCCCATATTAACTCTTTAATCATTAGGGATCATACTATTACAATGAGCCCATACTAGATACATCTGAATTATAAAAAAATAAGGCAATAGCAATTCTTCACATGAGCTCCTAGGATTGTTTGTTTAATATTCTTTTATTTTTAAAAAATCACTGTGTACAAACCCTTGGCCACGTCCCCCCCGCCCCATACATCTGCATATAAGCAATAGTAATTTCTTTGGACTGGATGAATCATTGCCTACTCTTTTCAAGCAGTAGCACATAACTGTTTCAAGTCACAAGGTGCCATTTTTGTTAATAACATATCTACAGAAGAATGAAAAGGGACAGTGCGTATATATGTGCATTTGTGAGTGCATATGTTCCTGTGTAATATGCTCCTATGTACTTCTATTTAGAAATAGAGTATGTTAACAACATCTGTACCAGAGACAGAAATTTTGGCCGGAATGCTAAAAATAAATAAATTTGGCAACCCAACACTAAACTGCCAACCTGTTCCGTGTCCTTTGGGTAGGCTGCATAGAAGATTCATGTATATAAAATAGTATATTAAAGTAAACTTACAAAAGCAAAGAGCAATCATAGCAACCATAATTTTTCCTTCCTCTTTGGGATTCTAATTTTAAAAGCATTAAAGAAGACAGCTGCTCATGCTGTGATATGCGCTAAACAGCCTGAAGGATGGAAAAAAATATATTTGTAGCTCATAATAACTATTGACCTTTCTGATATACAATGTTCTCTGTGTTAGCTATTCTGTTCTATCAACAGTGAAGATTGAACATGACTTTTTAATAGAAAACATGGGGTTTCAAGCTGCCTTCACAAAGGTGTTTATGTATTGTTATTTTGTATTGTACTACAAAGACTAAGTCCTGATGCCCTTTGTCTGACATCATGTTTGTCGTAAGAAAAAAAAAGGAAAGAAGGAAGGAAAAAAGAAAGAAAGGAAGAAAGAAAGAAAAGCCCTACTGTTATTGAGTATGCTTTATATGAGGAATTGGCTCGTAACCACTTTATAGTTGTGATAAAAGCATTGCCACACTCGATCCCATACGCAATATCAGTAATGGAATCCAAGAGGTGTCCCAGGAGCACACACTATATTTTTCTCCAAGAATAGATCCCTCAAGTGGCAACATTTACAGGGGGTTTCCAATAAGATTTAAAATACTCTCTTGCAGTATTCATAGTGTTTGTTCTTTGGAGTGCAGAGACTGGTATGTAATGGGTCACACTGGATGTCATGTACTCTCAAAGGCTATCTTTATGATACCCAGTTTTCTCCTTTGAACCTTCCTAGTACTTAGTGGCTGTGTATAGAAACACCCACTGGTAACAGCTTGACTTTGACACTGTGTGTATTTCCCCAGAGTGGTATCATCCGAATACCAACTGCAGCGCAGCAGCGTGAGGCAGCTGAATACCCTTCTCTCCCTCGGGGGACAGGCTCCCCAAGTAGTAACCACTGCTTGGCAAATGAGAATATGAAGAGCAACCCTGTGCATTTGTAATTCTCATTCTAGATAGGCTGGCAACACCAGGGAGCATTGCCAGCGAGCTCAATGCTGTTGGGTGGTATAAATTTGAGGATTTGTTATCTTTTTAACACTGTACTCAAGAATCTCATAATTATCAGCTCTGAACCCCAATTCTTTTTCCCAACTATGGTCTGAAATTTCAGTTAATGATTCACAAGTTTCTAGACAAGAGCTAAAATCAAACAGCAAAGGAGGAAGAGAAGGGAAAAAATGATTTGGTCCTAATAAGACAAAAATCAATTGTACTTTCTCTACATCTCCTGGAGCAGCTAAGTGTCATAGCAGATAGTGTCAGGCCTGTAGTCAGAAGACTTATCTTCTTGAGTTCAAGTCTGGCTCCAGATACGTCCTGGCTATGTGATCCTAGGCAAGTCACTTAACCCTGTTTGCCTCAGTTTCTTCATCTGTAAAATAAGCTGGAGAAGGAAATTACAAATCTCTCTAGTATCTTTGCCAAGAAAACCCCAAATGGGGTCACAAAAAGTCAGACACGCTTGAAAACAGTTGAACAACAACTAATTACATCTTCTCTCTCATAGGGGCCAATTATCAAGTCCAAGTATAATGCTACTTGCTTAGCCTAAGACATAGAAGCACACATCTTGAGGCTACAGGAGCCAGAAAACCCAGATTTACAAATAAAAAGCAACTGTCATGCCAACAGCACATTCTGGAGGGTTTTTCCCCTAAATTTTGTTTATTTTTTTTAAACAATGTTACATCAGTGTCTTCTTCTAAGAGAGGATGAAGTTCACCATAATCTGACTTCCTGACCTCTTATCTTACCCTGAGGTTACTCAGACAACAGTGTTGGCAGTGTGATGCAATGGAAAGATTGTTAGAACCTAAGTTCAAATCCTGCCTTTGGTGCTTATTATCTGTGTGACCCTGGGCAAGACACTTAACCTCCGGTTTCTCATCTGTAAAAGAAGCTAGAACTAGGTGACCTCTGAAGTCTCTCACAGCACTAAATGAAATAGATGTGCTAGAAGGCAGGAAAAGTGGAATAAAACCAATGAAAGATATTACCCTTTGGAAGGAAAAAATAAATAATGGAGTTCTGAGGAAATTCAGGCTGCATTCACAATGTTGGCACCCTTAGAATTTTGTCATATAACCTTGACAGAAAGTTCACCTTCTGGAACCTTGAAGGATTTCTCAGCCTGGGCTCCCTCAAATAGACGAATTGAGAGCAGAAAGCTGGATATTTCCTCTTTCTTCCCCAAGTGCTAACAAAAACAATTTTTAAAAAGAGAGAGAGACAAAAAATAGAAAGAAGGAGAGAGTGACAGAGAGATACAAAGAGATAGAGACAGAGAGATGCAAAAACAGAGAGAAAGAGATGGACAAAAAATTGCTTATCCCCATGGGGTATCTGCTTCAATTCAGATATGTATCACATGCCTACTGTGTGTTAGACACCATGAATACAAAGCTGGGATGAAATACCTACCTTCAAGAAGCTTGCATTCTACTTGGAAGCTACAGATAAGTAAATAGCAATTTGAAGAAGAGAACAGTAGCAACTAGGAGAGATAAGAAAAGGCTGAGAAGATCAGAAGATAATGGTTCTGAGAGGGAGAAGGTGAGGGATGAGTGCATTGCAAGCAAGGGTGTGCTGGAACCAGCTCTACCCAGATCCAGAAGGCCGACTATTAAATTATCAGTGTGAGCATTTATACCTTGGAAATTAGCAAAATCTACGAATCAGGGATTGATGGGGATTTTTTGTTTGTTTCATTGATTGTCTAGACTTAAGAAAGTGATGGAGAAAATGGTAATAATGTGGATTAAAGCTAAAAATGTGCCGCAGGTACATCTTTTTTGTCAGTTTGTTTTAAAGCCAGTCAATCCTAGATTGTAGGCATAAAGGATAGCTGGTGCAAATGCCAAAAAACATGACATTCAATTTCAAGTTCAGGGAAGAGCTTTGCTCAAACATACCGTATGAGAAAAGGTGCGCATCATGAAATAAGAAAGGACAGGTTGAAATAAGTTTGCATTTTATTCTTGTAGCATTAAGAAGCCAGTGAAGGTATATATAGTTGTGGAGCAGATAGAGAAAATAAGAGAAATATTCAGTAGTTGCACCTTATAATTCAATAATATTGTAACAATACAATTTTCGCCCATGAAAGATAGGCTTTTCTGTATAGAAAAATCAATGCTTGCATACAATTGTTCTCTACATGTGATTTTACCAAGTATGAATTGAGCATCCACTACATTGTTCTCTTTTTTCTTTTTCTTTTTGGAGGGGTGAAGGCAGGGCAATTGGGGTTAAGTGACTTGCCCAAGGTCATGTGGCTAGTAAATGTTACATGTCTGAGGCTGGATTTTAACTCTGGTCCTCCTGACTCCAGGGCCAGTATACTATTCACTGCACCACTTAGCCATCCCTGCTCTCTTTTTTTCTCCTCTTCAAATGGACCAGAAGGTACTAAGGTAGTACTCTTTTCCATACAGATTATTTTCCTTCAAAATGCATCTCCTTAGACCTCTATCATAGAAACTGGGCAATCTGGTGACTTGGAGGCATAAAACTGTCAAGTCCACCTCTGACATTTACTGCTGATCTGACCTGGGCAAGCCTCTCTGGACCTTAGTTTCTTCCTTTATTAAATGGAAATTAAAATACATTTTCTTCACAGAATTGTTGAAAAGATCATGAGTTTTAGAATATAAGTGCTTTGCATCTTAAAGTGCTATGTAAATGTTTAATTATCATCATGATTATTGTTGTTGTTTTTTCAAATAAATGTTAAATCCAACTGGGCTCCCTTTTGAGAGGGTGAAATTTTATATCTATTATCCTTGGGTGGCACCATTACTGAAAGAGAGATATGAAAGTCTTTATCATGAGAAAGCCAGTATTTAATTAAGCATTTTGCTCTCTAAATATTAAAATAAATTTAAAGCCAGAAAAAAAACTATCCAGTCTAGTTTCTCTTTTCTAGTCTTCCTTTCACAGCCATCTCTTTTTCTTTCATCCCCTGACACTTTAAAAAGTCTTTAGCTTTCTTGATACAAAATGGTTTTAAATAATTTACTTGTGAGATTTTACATGAATTTAGCTTATCTAAAATTAAGAAGGAAAATACCTGCACTTACGGGACCAAGACCTGTAGAGATCAGAAGAGGTGACATCTCAGGTTCCAAAAAGCCGTGGAGACCTTTTTATAAATTACCTTCTAAATGTAGGAGTGTTCACTAACTTCCCAGAAATCTAGAGGGCGGGTCAACCTGGGGCATTTTCTTCCATCCTTGAAAGTCAAGCAACTTTATTGAAACTTGCAAGTGCATAGAGAGCTGGGAGCTTCTAACCCTGTATGGTTTATGTACAATTCACTCAGCCATCCGAATCAGCTCCTTTAGAGTTGTTCTGGTCTATTGGGCAAGTGTGGATACATTTGTAAATGTTTAGATAATGGATTAAAGCCTAGTAGGCTGTAACATTTCTAAGGGGCTTTTCAGAGTCAAATTTTTTCCAGTGATAAGTCTCTCAAATATCAAATCTTTATTATTTTCCCCCTAACACGCTGAAACATTTGCATTTCCCTGTACAGGTAGCTTACAGAATCCCAACCTTAAAGACCTGTCTCTTTCATTGTTTAGCGCTTATCAGGCATCCAGAATGCTCAGTATATGGTCCAGAATGACAAGTGGTACCCTCCCTGCCTTTTGGTAGCTTCCTTTCTAAGAGGCCAAGGTTTACAAATGTATTCCTTTCTCTTAAGGAGTGCTATTTTTGTTTGGTTTTCTTAATGGATTTTATTTTCTGTATTGATTACATTTTATTTTGCTTCTGTTTCCTTTCATTTGGGTTGCCTTTTAAGTATAGTTTTTAGAGCTTTTTCTAAGGTAGGAGAAAACTACTATTCTGGGCCATCTAAGTGGGAAAGTTTCCCAGAGGGAAATGGGTTTTTGATGAGAAAAAAGATTGGGCTTAGGCAATGGGAAGTAGACATTTATTCTAGACAAAGGGCACAGTGTGGAAAGAGCTGGGTTTGAGAGAAAGATTGCTTAATAGAAACAGAAGGATTAGACTTGAGAACAAAGGAACACAAATAAAGTTTATTTTGGTTTTTAAAAAAAATTTCTTCAATATTTCACTAAAAGTTAAATTTCTGCAGGATTGAAATTTGTAGATCAAGTTTTAGGTATGTGCTATTTCTTCTAAAGTCATTCCAAAATACTATGTTTTTTAAATGGAAGTTATAGTAGCTTGAACTGTTTTTGTGCCTAGAGTATGGCAGTGATGGAAAAGGAATTGGCGGGAGGGAAACGTAGCAAGGGATAAATGCTATGGAAATAATTTTGTTTCACCAAGAGAGGTAAAATACCAAATAGCTTCTGAGTCCTCTAAAATCCATCATGGATGTTTGCACTTTGGTTTGTCTTATGTATTGTCATCATGCATCTGAGCACAAGGTATATGAAGGAAATGATTGGCTTAGGCAGTGAACTGAAGAAAAGAAAGGAGCACATTTAACTTCATACCATAACAGCCTCTCTCTATTTTGTCATGCTGTTTTCAAGAACAGCCTTTTTCTCTATAAGGATTCACATTTTTCTCAGAATTTAAATTTTTCCAGCCACAAGCCACATGGAAAAAATGCTCCTTTTTTCCTCTTCCACTTATGAAAATTTAGTACTTAGGAAGATTGCTGTGCTAAGGTTTTTATTAGTTAACAAGCCCAAAGAAAAGACCCTTCACAGTTTTATCCATACACATTTTCAGAACCCTGGTCAGACTATTGGAAGTCAGATCTACACTGGGTTTGGCTCAGTGCAAACTGAATTGGGGAACATTTCCAAAATTGTCTTCCTCATCACTCCTGCCAAATACCAAATGCCAAGCAGATCATGGGTTGGAGGTTTTCTAGTCCGAACACCTCAGATAAAGAAATTGACCTTGGAGGAAGTTGTATGACTTGTCCAAGGTGACACAGACAAGAAATGGTAGAACTGGGATATCAACTCAGGTCTTCTGATTTCAAACCCAGGATTCTTTCTGCTGGACCATATTACATTCATTGAGCATGCTTAGTAATTTTCCAGTCATTTGCAACTCTTCGTAACCCCATTTTGGGCTTTTCTTGGCAAAGATACTTGAGTGGTTAACCACTTCCTTCTGCAGCTCTTTTTATAGATGAAGAAACTGAGGCAAACAGGGTTAAGTGACTTACCCAGAGTCACGCGGCTAGGAAGCAGTCTGAGGCCAGATTTGAACTTAAGAAGAGGAGTCCTCTTGACTCTAGATCTGACGCTTTATCCACTGCACCCCCTGGCTGCCTAGAGCTGCCATACCTCTAATGTTGTGATCATTTTTAAGTACCGTATTTTAGGAGACATATTGACATATGGAGTGTGCCCGATGCTAGAATAATTAAGATGGTGAAGAGATTAAATATCATGTCACAAGAAGAATAATTGAAGGAAATGAGATGTTTAGCCCTGTAGGAGAGTTGAGCTGTGGGGCAGATGGAAAGGCCCAAGGATTGAATCAATTCGAGGAGAACCTAAATGATGATTTTTCAGGGATATAGAGTCCACTGGCAAGAAAATTGTCTTAAATCAATGGTGTCACACTCAAACAGAAATGGGAGCCACTAAACCACCATAAGAGGAACCCTTTCATACCAACTTAGAAAATTCCTTTTTAGTGGCCACTAGGTGGGG
>CM053598.1:158859168-158927674 GCA_028646575.1 Pseudocheirus occidentalis | reverse complement strand
TCTGATTAGATTGATTGAATCTTTAAGTGTTAAACTGGTTTCTCCCTTAGGGAAACCAGCTGATTCTTCTTTTGTTCCTTGTTCTAAATATTGTGTCTTTCTGAAATAAGATATAATATGGAGACTTTCCTTGTTCTGAAGACTGTATATAATATTGTGAACTGTTGAAAAAGTGAACATTGTACTGAATAAAGATTTGGAATGGAATAAACAGAGTGTTCACTAATACTGTGTAATCCGAATCTTAAAAGCTCTTCACAGTAGCATTCTCTCAGGAATCTACTGCTGATTGGCTTTACATTATGTAACACTTACTAGCCGTGTGACCTTGGGTAAATCACTTAATCCCAATTGCCCTGCCTTCCCCCCTCCAAAAAGCAAAAAAAAAAAAAAAAAAAAAAAAAGAAGCCCATTTTAGCATTATCTATGTTCTATTGTATTTTGTTTATTCTGTTAAATAGTTCCCAATCAATTTTAATCTTATTCCTGATACTCTAGCAGCACTGTATTTGACACCTTTGGTCTTAGATGGCCTTGGAGGTCTCTTTCATTTCTATAATTCCATTATTCTATCCTTTTGCCATTGTTTAACCAGACTTAATGTTTCTAATTCCTAGAAATCAGTCTCCCCAGAGTATTTAGTCACTAATCTCCATTCAATGTTTGGACAATTTCCTTACTAACATAATTCAGGATTTAAGAATACATTTTATCTAAAATTAAGTCTCCTAACCTCTCTGATGTATTTGTTGATAAGAGTCTAGAGGCACATTTTGTAGAGACTGTTGAGGTTGAAAAGATAGAAGTAAATTGCCATGGTTGGAGAAATTGTTACTCTGGAAATGTCATGATATATCTCAATGAACTTAGAATATTGGCTCATGATCTGATGGAGGTGACAAGTATGTTATATAGAACAGGGGTAATTCAAGCATTTACTTAGCTAACTCTTAAAACTAGAAAGAGAGCTTGCATTTTGGTGTATTTTTCCAGCTTTGGAAACAGGCACAAATAACCCTCAAGCCGTCCCTTCCATACTGAAAGTACCATAAAAAGGATGCATGGCAATCTGGAAGGAGATTTCCTTGGTGAAACTTTGCTTATTGGCCTGGAATTTCAACTATAAAGATATGCTTGTTGCTTCTGAATTCAGAACCTTCTTTTTCTGATTGTTTTTTATTTATTTATTGTGTTTTATTATTATTATAAATAAGCCCCAAGCTTTACCCATTTAACTCTTTGCCTCATTTGGAGAATGTTGTGACATTGTCTGTTTTGTGTTAAGTATTCGTGTGTGTCATGTAGGATACAGAGTTCTTTGCATAGTACATTTATAATAAACAGATAGGTATTTACTTTTGCAACCTGAGAAATATTTTCCTTCCTTCCCTCCTTCCTTTTCTCTTTTCTTCTTCCTTTCTTCTTTTCTCTTTCTCTTTCTCATCTTTGTATCTTTGTTTAGTTTAGCCTTTGAAAAAAGAAGGGAATACAAATTAATTGGTCCCCACTCCACCAAACGCTTTTAAAGCTCTTTTAAACTCTTTGTGCTCCTTTGTATTGGTCAGTGCTGAAGATCATACAGAAAAATTGGGGCTCGGTTTGCCATTTGTCCTTTTTCAGAGAATTAGTTAATAAAATCGCAGCACTTGCAAAATGTGTGAATTTCTTAATATCAGCAGCTATAGGCAAGGTATTAGGATTGAATATCCTGCATTTGAAGATAAATGCATAAAGCATTTAGGAATAAAGATATCATTAACAAATGAATTTGGTGCATTTCCAGTGCCTGGGCTCTTGCTATTGCATTGCTGTTGGAATCTTCAATAGATACTTAACTAATAATGTGAACCATCACGCTTACCTGTTAACTATTTTGTATCTTTTACAGTGTGTACAAAAACTGTCTCGTCTAGCACTAAGAAAATGTAAATTTATTAGATGTTGAAACCCTTGAGGGTAGGTCTTTTTCTTTATATAGTTGTTTTCTGGGATAACTCCAGGAAGTCAAGATGGGGTACTCCTAGGCTCTGAGCTCTCACCTGACTTTCACCACCTGAATTTCTGTGGGATCCTAGGTAAGATAATTAGCTTCTCTGTAGTCTAGGTCTTTTGTCAGTGAGAGTATATAATGGTATATACCACAACATTTTATATCTACAAAGTTTGCTAAAAATATTTCCTGGACATAAACTTGATTTGGTGTCTTTATTCTATTACCTGGTCTTCTGGACACACCCCTTCACCCCGGACCCTACTGGTCTACTCCATTCCCACAGATCTTTTAACTACCATAACACACACCCTATCAGGACTACTTTAAGGATATGGGTGAGGGGGGAAACCTACAGTTATCCCTTCCAGGTCACAGGAGTTAGGCGAGGGGTGCTCCTGCATTCTGGGAAATCTGTGTAAAATTTTTTTGGCTCAAAAAAAAAAAGACTCCATTTTGCTGCCATAAAAGAAGAAAGCCAGAGAATTATCTAGCACAGACTCATTCTGTGTCAGATGATTCTGGCCCGCTTGTCCAATGCAAGCATCACAGATACCAAGGTTCCTTAAGAGTCTACTCGTTACAGAAACTTTAATAAATTTTGCTTTTCTTTGGCTAAGAAAAAAAAAATTTTGACTCTCCTTTCATAACAGAGAAGTCTTAATTTTTTTCTTTTATGGGGTGTTTATAGTCTCTTATTGTAAAATCTGGTTTAAATATTTGTTCATGGGTTCTATGTCATCTGCTGGCCTTTGCGTGTTGTCTGTGACTACATCAAAACTACCAAAAAAATTCCTATTTAATTTCTTATACCAACCCACTATATATTGAAGCCATGATGAAGAAAGTCACGATGTGGAAGGGATAATTGTATTTCCTCCCCTCAAAACAAAGAACTGTAGCCATAAACTCAAAGAGTTGGGGATGGAAGTGGCTGCCCAACTATCTGATTTTACAAATAAAAGAACCTGAGGCCTAAGAAGTGATTGTTTCCGGCTCTTTCCTTTTCTTAAAGTACTTTTTTCCCACTTAATAAGAATTTATTTTTTTCTCCCTTCCCACCCCCCCCATCATTGAAAAAGGAAAAACAAAATCCTGTAACGTAATCATAGCTGAGTAAATTAAATTTTCATTTCACAAGGAGGATTTGAACCCCTGTCTGAACCCCAGCCCTTAATATACTGTTTCACACTGGTGCCCTCAGAATGGCATTCCTTACTTGAGTTAAAAAGCTTCTCTCCAGAACCTGGTATGGGCCTGTGAGATGTAGATCATGCCCACTTTCGCATGAAACATCTTATTGCCAGCTGTTGGATAAATGGAGAGGGTAACTATTGAGGGGGAGAGGAGAAACCCTTGAGGAATGTGTGCAGTAAATGCCAAATCATAATTCCAAAAGCTTCCTATGTTTCTTGAAACATAAAACCACCCCCAAACCATGGGAAATTGTGGTGGTTTTAAGTAGGTTTTCTCAGAACTTGGGCTCTTTGTCCCTGTCTATGCTCTCTTCTTTATCCTTCCTCCCTGACAGAACACCAGGGCTCGAAATGAAAGCTAGAACATCCATTCAGACTCTGTGTCTTTTGGCTTCAACTGGACTGAGCTATAGTTTTAGCACCGGCTATCCGGGGTTTAATTAACATTACTTCCATACATTTAGATAATTACTATTGCAACACAGTGGGACTTGTGGTACTTAAGGGCTCAGTTAGGGCATAATGTACTGGGCTGCCTCTCCTGCACGTGCCAGGCTCTGGCATAGCATTTCTTCACCCAGCAGGAAGCACCCATGCTGTGGTTTCAGATCTGCCCTGTAAGTATTGTACCGTAAAGTACCACATAATAAAAACAATCATAATTGCTAATGATGCCTGAATTACCCACACATCTAATATCTCCATGGCTTCTTGGTTGTTGGGTCAAAAGGTACCCAGAACCCTGACCCTGAAAACATATTTCACATCTTGGGAAAGTTTCATTTCTTCTCAGCTATTGCAAACATGATATTGCTGAATGGAACAGAATTTCTAAGGGCTAGGTTTGTGGTATGGATTCTGATGGCTTCACAGTAGTCTGAGTCTCCAAGGACTGGTGCCAATAAATGTGAAAGGGACCAAGGTAGATTGGCACACTTTTCTATTTCCACCAGTTTGAAAAAAAAAAGCTATAAATTAAGTCTAACCTTAAATGTATAATCTGTCCTTGGGAAGAAAAAAAAAAGGATATAGCATCTTCAAGCTCTCAGCATCCCGTATGAGAAAAAATTGGTTCTAAGGGTCTCTGATCTTGTGTTTTAGTAAAATAGAACCGCACGGCTGAGTGACAGTTCTGATCTAAAGCATTTACGTTTAAGTTTTGATCTCTCTGCTTTTGATTAAAACTAATGAGCTCATTTAATTCAAAATGGGAATCTCTGATAAGAGAAATAAGGTTGATGTGATTGGATTAGAGGGGCAAATTAAACTCTTAGAGCAGAAGTTTGTGCTTATATAGTGTATTAAAAAGCTGTTGGCGTATTATGGCATGTTAGATGATGAGAAAAATTTCATAGTAATTCATATTTAATCAGAAGAAATGAAAGTACTAAATATAACATGGCTCGGCTTCTCCCTCAAGTGATAAAGAGCTGTACATTTAAAATGACATCAGATTCCAGCTCTCTAAAACAAAAAAAAAAAAGAAAAAGAAAAAGAAAGAAAAGAAAACCCTTAAGAAACACACTAGAGAAAGGGGCACTCTTGCCAGTGGTCTTATCACAACAGAATGGAAATGCCATAAAGATGGCAAAGCATAGTCATAATAAGACAAAGGTTCTAAAAGAGAAACCCTACACCACAAATATCTTCATTTTCTGTGTGTAACAACTCATATTCTTGCAACCCAGTCTCAAATGTGATATGGGGAGTGAAAAAATGAAGCTTTCTTTTCTGTAAAAACACAGTCTTTATTCAAAGGCCTTATATAAATATAGATACTGTGCATATTAGTGTAGATATGTATATGTATATGTATGTGCATGCATGTATACATATACACACAAACACGTACACATATACATATACAATCTATCTCTCTATATCTACATATCTATCTATCTATCTATCTATCTATCTTATCCCATACAGATTTATTGTCCCTAATGGGGATAGAAAAACATGATTAATGAAGTCAAGAGATTTTAGCATGAAGATTCCAGGTCATGGTGACTGTAAACACCATAGACTAAAGTGATTTACACATACACACACTCATTATTCCATATACAAATGGACATATATATGTAGGTATTATGCCATATATATGTTTATAATACACACACATATACACACCTATATTTATATATGGATATAGGTATAGTTATGGATGGAGATAGAAACAGACAGATATAGATGCAGATATAGGTACAGATATAAATATGTTGCTTCATTCCCTGCTGTTTACAATCACTGTGACCTGGAATCTTCATGCTAAAATTTCTTGACTTTGTGAATTATGTTTCTCTACTACCACTGGGGACAATAGGTTTGTCATAGTATTCTTGAGAGGACTTTGGTGGTAGGAAGGAGTACAGGGGAGGGTGATAGTGGTTCACTTATGTTTGGGAGTATGAATTTGTACTTTCAAATTAACATTGCTTTGGAGATTTTATAGAGAAAAATCAGAATGTACAGCCTATGAACAGTTCCAAAGTAAATAAAAATAACATGTAATTATAGGAGAAGCAATGTGACTGGGAGACCAAAGGCAAGTTACTTAGCATCTTAGCGCCCTAGAGAGCTTTTTGAGAATGTAGGTTGCAGATCACATGCTAAATCTGCATTTGTGGAAGGAGTTTCTATAAAAGAAGTTATAAATGAAAATTACACATCTGGACCCTAAAAGACAACAAAAAGAAATAGATTGCATTTAAAGATTGCTACTTTTATTTTTTGTTTGTTTGTTTGTTTGTTTTTTTGAAATAAGCTAGGCCATATTTTTGGAACCTGATCATTGATCTAAGGCTGGAAGGGACTAGAGGCCATATAGTCTATGCTGTTTGTACAAAGACTTTGAAAGCTCAGCACCTCAGAAGACAGAGCTCATTGAGGTGCAGACAAATGTGATCCATTCTATCTTCACAAAATATAGATGGAAGGAAGAAGTCAATATCTTGCCTGAAGTAGGGAACTAAAAGACAAAATTGTATTTTCTCATCAGAGATAAGGAATTGTGTGTTGTAGGAGGGTTGTCAGGGGCAAAACTCTTGCTATCTGGACTATTTCTGTGCTTGAGTGTGGAGCAATATAAGGAATATTAGTTCTGGAGTCACCAGACTCAGGTTCAAATCTCACCCCTGATGCTTATTACCTATATGACCTTGGGTAAGTCATATATACTCCCTAAACTTCAGTTTCTCTTGTAAAATAAAGGGCTGAGGACTTAATTGGCCACAGAGGTCACTTCTAACTCTAGATCTTTGTACTATAAGGCTTATCATGCTCATACGGTTCCCTGGAATTTGTTTTGAAGATCATCCAGTTGGAAAGATAAAAGTTATCCTATTGGTTTATCCAGAATCAGTGATGTAATTTATCCCTTTAAAACCAAATTGATTCTGAGGAAAAAATAGACACCCTCCCTGACGTGCTATCCATTTTATTAAAGGTTTAGTGGTACTTTACGGCTCTTGGGGTTTGCAGACAAGCAAAGAAAACAAGACAGAAGAAACTTCCAAGAGAAGTACTGAGATGAATCCCTTTCCTTCCTTTTTACCACCACTACCAAATACTGGTTATTCTCATAGACCAGCAGGTCTATGACTTTGAGGGTTGGAAAGTCACTCATCCCAGAACTATTGAAGCCTCAAGTAACTTTGCAATTATCTCTTTATTTTTTAACCCTTACCCAGGATGTCACAAGGAGTCATCAGGTAACAGGTTGGAAATTTTCTTGATAAAGAGCCTAAAAAAGACTTATTCCGTATACATATTTTTTTTCAAAGTAAACATTTTCTAAATGAGGTAAATTGATTGCAACGCTCTTAAACATCTATCAGTCATTTATTTTTAGTGAGCTCAAGCATTGCACCTGAGAAATAGCACAGAGGAGATGTGTACAAACCTAAATCATGTGTGTATGTATTTTTGCATTCCTCAGTGGAATCAACAAGCCCCAGTCTACTAACCACTGACAACACCCTTGAACGCTCCTTTTTCATCCGAATGAAATCGACTCTGACCAAGCGCGGAGTTCACATCAAGTCGTCAGGATATAAGGTAAGCCTGATTCCAGATGAAGAGACGTTTCTATCTCTAGTCAATCCTATGTCATTTGTGGATGGTTTTTCTTGCTGTTGTGGCTACATATTATACGCCTGGTCTTGAACAGCACAAAAGCTTTTTAATTACACTCCAACCTCCCTTTGGGGACTCATTAGACCAGTCAGTCTCACTTCAGCCTTTGCTGTTAATATCGAAGTGCCCCATGTAATGCCCTTTCTTAAAACACACCTCAATGATAGTCTCAATACTATAGAGAATAATGGGAGTGCAATTTAACAAAGAAGGTAAGCTCAATTAATATCATTCTTTTAGATCACTGTTATAGAATTGCTGCTCTTGGGAGGAAGCCAATTCCCACGTTCTATTTCTCCTCCCACTTTGTTGTTGTTGTTGTTGTTTTAAATAAATGTTCTATTGATGACCTTTTCACACTTTACTATCATTTCCCACACTCCAAGCTAATAGACTCCTTCCCTTGTAACAAACTAAGCTAAAGGAAAACAAATCAACATATTGGCCACGTCTGACAATATATTCCTCATCACGTACCTAAGGTCTACCACTTTTCTATCGAGAGGGCCCTCATTTTCTCGTCATGGTAAAGAAACAAGCTCTACAAAGAAAAGTTTGCTGTTCTAATAATATCCTGGTTCTCTAGGAAGTCACTGGGGCTCTTTGGCTAGAGCATTTTGCATGAGCTTGTGAGCATTCACACCCACACACAATAAAGAAGATAATTACCTGGGAGTTGGAAAATACATTTTGCATACTATCATTAAACATGCCAGAAAAGCCCACAATGTGCTATTGAACTGTGTTCAATAAACTTATAAACTTTAGATATAACCTCTACCATTGTGACAAATGCATGTAAAGTCATAGGGATCGTTCTTATCATTTTAAAGTTAAGAATAGGAGGATTCTGAGCTTAGCAAATTCAAACGTTGCAGTTACCATAGCAACATAAACTAAGCCTACCTAAATACCTGTGAAATTTATGAGATGCCTTTGGCAACTTGAATGGTATCTATTTTGACAACACCTTCACTGGTATCTTGCATTTTAGAGGTCAAACAGAAAGTTCCATGATATGGATGTGCCCAGTGTCATCTTTCTCAATTTCAGAATTTGATGACTTCTAATACCTCAGTTCTGTAAGCTCAACATAGCATAGTGAGAGATTTTACTTTCAACAGATCATTATTATCAGGAATTAAGATTTACTGTCTAGGACTCAGAATCTGACTCTATCCCTGAACTTTTGAAGATGAAGAAAGGAAAAAAAGTAATAAGTTTCATGGATGGTTAGAACTCAGCCTTTAACAGGGCTAGTCTAAAATCTGGCTAGCATATGTGGAACAGTCTTTATCTCTAATTGACTGAAATTTAACATGAGCTCAACCTTTACAGGGTCAGCTGAACTAGCTGTAGCTTTTGCAGACATAACTGTGGAGTTTTCATTTTGGCTTAAGAAGAGGAACTAATAATCTCCTCTTTAGGGACAATGGGAAAGTTTCTTCCTTTGATGTTAACTGTACCTCTGCCCAACTAAGTTTTTAACACTGAGTCCAAAATTGTATACAAATAAGATCAGTGCTACTGAGAGGTGTTGTGAGGATGAGGAAAAATGCATTGCATTCCTTTCAGCAAGACAATAACGTGTCCATGACTTTCCATGTTGTAGAATTCTGATACATTCCTTTTGGTGAATTGCCACAGAAAGTACATCCAAGGTTCTGATAGATTTTTTTTTTAGCATTGTGGGAATACCTATGGGGAGTAAAGACTGCCAATTGGTTATCTCTTGTTCTATGTGACTGGCTTATTGTTTTGGTCAGTAAAGCATTTCTCTGTGAACTAGAATGTGTAAAACTGAAACATTTCACAATTAAGACTGGACATATATAAGAGATTCTCCATGGTCTTTTCCATCTTGAGTGATAGAATTTCTCTAATTGTCCCAAACCTGTCTTGTTAGTTGAAACTTTCCTAAGGTTGATTCAAAGACTTTCAGCATCTTGTTTCGTTTCTCTGAAAATGATATCATGCCCAGGTTGTTGAGACCAAGTCCTTCCAGAAAGTTAGAGAAAATTCAGACATTTTTCCCTTAAAATCATATAAATCACACACACACACACACACACACACACACATCAAATTCCCTATTTCCCCTCATTCCCATCCCCAAATATCCTTCATTAATTAACCTGATTTGGGTTAGTGGCAGGGTTGGTGAGGCCACACTGACATAACACTGCTACATAACATTCCTATTTATCTGCTCATTCTCAGTAAGTAAATCTTGGGGCATATAAAACATTCAAATAAAACTGGTAATCACCCTGCCACCACATAGTAAACACAAATAAAAAGAAACAACGATGATAATTTCTCTGTGCTCACTACAATTTATTACCCCTGCACTCTAAGGGTTTTTTTTTCCTTTAAAGAGACAAGATGTTAAGCACTGCCCTCTGAGAATAATTTTGGCCTTCAGATTTTACTAGGGACTTCCCAGATTTAGGTTCTTCCATTTCCTTTTCATTCCATTTTTTCTCTTTGTCTTCACTCTCTTTCTGTTCTTTCTTGTTCAACATCTGAGATGTTGCTCAATCTTTTTTTCCCACTACAATCTTTGGAAGTAGGTGGTACAAATGTTATCAGCTTCATTTCACAGATGATGAAACTGAGAGTCAAAGAACTTAAGGGGCTTGCCTGGTAAATATCAGCTGTGAAATTTTTAAAAAAAAATGTGGTCTCCTAACATCAAGACCTCTGGGAGTTTTTCTTCCTTGCTGTTGTTTAGTCATTTTGTATCATGTCCAATTCTTTGTGACCCCATTAGGGGTTTTCTTGCCAAAGATACTGGAGTGGTTGGCCATTCCTTCTTCAGCTCATTTTACAAATGGAGAAACTGAGAGAAACAGAGTTAAGTGACTTGCCTGGGGTCACACAGCTAGAAAGTGTTCGAGACTGCATCTGTACTCAGGTCCTCCTGACTCCAGGTCAACAGTCTACTTACTCAGCCACCCTGCTGCCCCTTAGTTAATGTTGGTTTCTCTCATTTTCCAAGGGAATTGCTGAGGAGAGGAAGGAAAGAAGCCCTTTCAGCCCAGTCCCATCTCATAATTATTTTAGTGAGAGGCTCAACATTTTGAAGTTAATATGTTCCTCTCTCTCCTGAATTAGTCGTATATTTAGTATTTTCTCATGGTGTCATACTTTTCTCTCCAAACCTTTGTACAATAATCATTAAAGCTATTACCTTTATCTGCATCCTTGAAATAATTTCATCTTGTATCCTATAGAACTTCTCTAGAGCACTCCTATACCCTCCCATATATCTTAAACCTCTCCTTCTCCACTGACTCCTTCCCCTAAACAGAGGGCCATAGGTTCTATTACAGATGGAAGAGAGCTTGGCAAGTGATCCCTTCATTTTGCAGATGAAAAAGCCAAGTCTCATAGTTGAAGTGGCTTGTTCATTGTCATATAGCTGTTAGATATTAGAGATAGAATTTGAATCTGTTATCTCTTTACTTCAAATTCCGTGTTCTTTCAACTACACTGTTGCCTTTCTCTGTCTCTCTGTCTTTGTCTCTGTGTGTGTGTCTCTCTCTCTGTCTGTATATATGTGTGTGTCTCTCTCTCTATATATATATGTATATAGACATACATGTATGTATATATGGACACACATGTATGTATGTGTGTATATATATGTGTGTGTATATATATGTGTGTCTGTGTTCTTAGTCCTTTAAAAAATGGACGCTAGTCTAAGAAGCTTTCCCTTGCACCTCCCTATCCAGCTACTACCAGGGACCTCCTAATGACTAAATTCATTGGAACCAGTGCCAGTGACTTCATACTTCCTGACTTCTCAGCAGGATTCGACACTATTGCCCATACACTCCATCTGAATTTTCTTTCATCTTTTGACTTCAGAGACACCATATTTTAGTGGCTGTCATCCTACCTATTTAACCAATCCATCATTATCTTTTTAGACGAACACCAGGACACAAAAGCCTCATCCTGAATCCTGGAAGCAAATGTCTTCAACAACGGTTCTGTTCTTGGTTGTCTTCTCTTCCCTTTCTATATTCTTCCCTTTATCAATCTCATTCATTCTTTTGGCATTAATGATCATGTCTACATATACAATACACAAATCTATCTGTGTCTCTAGCCCTAAATTCTCTTCTGAGCTCCAGAGTCACTTCAAACTGCCTACAGGCCATCTCCTATATATATACTGTTGTTAACTTAAACTTGCCATGTCTAAAGCTGAGTCCATTCTTTCTTCCCAATCTATTACTCTTTCTCACTTCACTATTTCCTTAAGTGGTACTACCATCCATCCAAAGCAGTGGTTCTCAACCTTCCTAACGCCACAACCCTTTAATAGTCATATGTGGGTGTGTCTACATGTGGGCAGATCCACCTGGAGACAGATAGAGGAGGTTCCTAAGACCATCAGAAATATGTGTTTTCCGATGGTCTTAGGTACCCCCTGTGACCCCATGAAAGGGTTGTTTGACCTCAAAGGGGTTGCGACCCACAGGTTGAGAACCTCTGATCTAAAGTCTTATGTTGCAAACCTTGATATTATTCTTGGCTCTTCTTTTCCCCTCATTTCCCATAACCAATCAGTTATCATTCTATTTCTATTGTATTTCTAACCAATCACCACCTTTCTATTTCCATCCTCTGGTACTGCCATTCTCTCTCCTGGGGTTCCAAGTACCTATAGAATGTGCAGCAGCCACACCCTGGTAAACAGTCTTAGCAAACAACCTAAACCAGGTTGAGGATAGCCAACAAGCTTCAAACCCATTGGTGAGTGAGGGGACACCTAACCCAAGCATGAGAAGACTTCTCCCAACAGAATTGGCAGATAAGAACAATTTTTTTTCCAATAGCTCTGAAGGTGACTGAAGATGTAGAATGTTTAGAGTTTATCAAGACATCAAAGAGGCCAAAATCATCCACTGCATCCCAGGCTATCACCAGTTGTCCTGACTTTTCTCTTCCCATTGGACTTCGATGACTCTGTAAGAGAGAGTGAGAATGGCAACTTTGCACAGTTCTACTTCCCTTAAATCCAATTCACATGCAAGTCAAGACATCATTCATATGTCATGATGTCATTGATCCTACTTGAAAACAATAAATGAACACCATTGAACACCCTTTATATATTCTATGCTCCAGTTAAACTGTAAAAATTTCAACTTAATAGACATATCAGGAGCTTTTCTATATCAATGGCCATGTTCATGATTTCCCCTATTCTTTAAAGATTCTCCCATCTTTAAAGGAGCCACATTGTCTCCTTTTGCTCTCTTTCATCTCCTTTTCATAATCGTATATCACAAAATGGCATATTTGTAGCTTCCCTCACCATTGGTTTCTTCCTTGAACCTTTGGAATTTGAGGTTTATCTATATTACTTCAGTGAAACTGCTTCTAACACCATTTGTTGAACTTCTTTCTATTGGCCCAAAGTGGAAAAGAATAGACAAGAAGTTGGACAATAGAGTCAAGACCCAAAAAGAGTCTGATGGATAGAAATACCACTAGCTCTGAAGTCAAAGGACCTGAGTTCGAGTCCTAATTCTTAAAACTACTACCTGTGGATCCTCAAGCAAATCACCCTTCCTGGGCTTCATTCTCCTCATATATGAAGGTTGGAGTAGATGACTTCTGAGTTCTCTTCTAGGTCTAGAATCCAAAGTACTTTGAACCAAATTAAATAAAATTTGATAGGGATGAATGTCAAATATTATACTTGAGTTAAAAAAACTGAATTCTAAAAATTCTGGACAAAAAAATAACTCTGAAGTCAGAAGTACAAGTTATGGAGGACAATAGTTTGTTTGAAAAAGATCTAGATGGGGTCAGTTAGGTGGTGGAGTGGATAGAGCACAGGCCCAAAAGGATCTGAGTTCAAATTTGGCCTCAGATACTTGACATTTCTTAGCTGTATGACCCTGGGCAAGTCAATGAAAGTCAATTGCCAAGGAAGGAAGGAAGAAAGGAGGGATGGAAGGAAGGAAGGAAGGAGGGAAGAAAGGAAGGAAGGAGGGAAGGAAGGAGGGAAGGAAAGAGGGAAGGAAGGGGGGAAGGAAGAAAGAAGGGAAGGAAGGAAAAAGGGAAGGAAGGAAGGAAAGAAGGAAGGAAGGAAGGAAAGAAGGAAGGAAAGAGAAAAAAGACCTAGGTGTCTGACTTTAAATCCAATATGAGGCAAAAAAAAGGTATATCCACCAAGGCTGCATTAAAAGAGACATGGTGTCATCCAAATTAAATTACTAAAAGCTTATTTTACTGAGTTAGAATAAAATAACACATTTTATTTGGAAGAACCAAAGGTCAAGAACTTCAAAGAAGTCAAGTAAAAAGAGATGTAAAGGAAGTAGATTCAGTAGTATCACACCTTAAACCATAATTTAAGGTGAGAGCATTGTTGAAGTGTAAAAAGGGATAATTTCAATTATTTTAAATTAAAATTTTCTTGTATAAATAAAGTCTAGGTAGCCTAGAATAAAAGGAATGCAGAAAATTGAGGAGGAAAATTTTCATAGACAATCTCTCAGGATGTAGTTGGGTTTGTATATTGATGTGGTGTAGAAAATGATGAGCTGTTTGATTTAAAAGAACATGGAAAGATTTGGACTTATGAAGGAAGATACTGTCCACCCTCAGAAAAACAGATGATAAGAAGAAAAAAGCACAGTACAGTCTTCCATGTATGTGTATGAGGGTATATGTATATGTAGATGGATAGATAGATAGATAGATAGATAGACAGACAGATAGATAGATGTGTGTATATATGTATATATGTATGTGTGTATGTTTATAGATATATATGTATATATATCGAAGCTTAATTGTAGCCTTCTTTAGTGTGGTGGGGGGAGGAAGAGGAGGAAAATTAAGTAAAAAGTATTCAGTAAAGAACAAAAGCAAACCAACAAGGAAACAAAGAAAAGCTGAACAACTTTGAAAACAACATGTGGCATTTATTACATAGGTTTTCTTGAAATAGAAGTTTATTGTTTTCTAGTAAATCTTTTCTTATGGGTTTCTGTATACATGGCAGTTTTTTTCTCGTTTTATATTTAAGTTTAAAATTTTAAAAATTACCCAAAAAAAAGTTAAATGGATTACTTTGGCAAGTACTAGGTACCTCCTTAATGGATTTTGCTGTGCAAAATCAAGATGACCATTAGTCAGGTGTGTGGTACAGATAATTCTAGTTTATATGTGGGATGGACTAGATGGCCTCTGGAAGAAACCTCCCAACCTTGAGTTCTTGTGATCCCATGGGGCACTGGAATGAAGCTTTTGTGAAAGTGTTAGGAGTATTAGAACTAAGCTAAATTAACACCCTCAGAAGCCCAGCAAAATCACACTGAATTTCAGTAATCAGTCAAGTATACTATAGTATTTCTTCCCTCTTACTATGTTTTAAAAATAATCCTGTGAGTAATGCTTCTTTTCATCCCTGACTTATTTCTTGGCCTGATATATGTTGAAAAATGTTCCATGCTTCACTTTCTATAGATTAAACGAGGCATGTCTACCAAGCTTTATTTCTAATCTAAAAGTAATATGGTACTTTATATTGAGAGCCACATCTTCATGTTAGATACTTTAAGATTTTGTAATTAGCAGCTGTGTTGTGGAGAAATTATTTTCATATTGTCCACCATCTCTTATTGCCCATGCTTTTCCTCCCCCTCTGTCAGTATAGATCATGAGCTGTTTTTGTCTCTGTGTTAGTCAATACTTTGATCATGAAACTTGATGGCAGCAAAGATGATCAAATGAAATTAAGATGGAATTTAACAGAGAAAAACGTGTGGTTTGGCTAAAAAAAGGATATAGATGTACAGGATATAAATGGCATGGATAGTCAAAAGTTCAGATTTTAAAAAAGAACTTGGGGTATCAGAGAACTGAAAGTTCAAAACGAATCAACTGCGGAACATGGAATGCAAAAATGCTTCTACAATCTTAGGCTGCATTAAGAAATCCTAATGCATAGAACAAGGAAGGTTTCCTGGTTTGACCAGGTCATCAATTCTGGATGTGCTGCTATAAGAACGATATTGATAAACCAAAGAGTGTCCAAAGGAGGGTGCCCAGGATGCTCAGAGGACTAAAAATTAAGCCATACCAGTACTGGTTGAAGGAACTGAGGAGCTTTAATTTGAAGAAGAGAAAATCTAGACAGTTATAATTACATCGATCCCTATTCCTGTTCCTCTTTCTAACTTGTAAAGGACTATCCTATGGGAAAGGGACTAGACTTTTTCAGCTTGATGCCAGAGGGTAGAGCAAACAACAACAAGAGGGTGTTTGCCATAAGGGAAAACCTTCTAAAAATTAGGGTTCTCCAAAAGTGGAATGAATTCTCTTAGGGATTGCTTAGGGAAGCTTAGTTAGCTTAGGAAAAGCTGAGGACCTTGTCCCTCTAGGTCTTGGAGCAAAGACCAGATACCCATTTGTCAAGAAGGTAAAAGAAGGAATTCCTGCTCAGGTATGAATTAGACCAGCTGCCTTTTGAGGTCTCTTTTGATTCTGAGATTCTGTGTTTCAATTCAATGGTTTCTTTGGTTTTAGAGTTGTTTTCACCATTCCTTTTGACTCTGAAGTTTCTTAGGCACCGTGAAAAGAATAAAAATTGTCCCTAGCATATGCTGCGGAGCAAAAGGATAACAGGTGTTCATTCATCCTGATGTGTCAGCAGGGTGTATGACGCATCTTTATTTCTATGCCATCATATTTGGCTCTTACCAATTCTTCATGGCTAAGGAAACTTGAGGTTGCTCCTTAAAGTACTGTGGAAAATGTCCCTTGCTATATTTTCAAATGGTATTTTATTCAAATGGTAATCACCTATCCCCAATCACCTTTCCCCAGTCTTCAAGAATTGTTGTCCCAGGGGCTGCTAGGTGGTGCAGTGAATAGAGCACCAGCCCTGGAGTCGGGAGGACCTGAGTTCAAATGCGGCCTCAGACACTTAAAGCAAAAACTAGCTGTGTGACCTTGGGCAAGTCACTTAACCCCAACTGCCCTCCAAAAAAGGAAAAAATAAAAATAAAAAAAAAGAATTGTTGTCCCAGCTTCAAAGGAAATTCTTAACTCTAAGCTGGCATTTGTTTGCTTTTGGTCCTCATTCTATTTGAAATCTTCAGTAACAGGTTATCTGAACCAGACACTTTTATGACCTTGCTTTTCATTGCTGCCCATATATCAGCATCACAAGACTCATTTAAATGACAACATATCATTATTCTGCCTTTTTTGATTAGGGCTAAGAAGAGATATGAGATCAGAGACATTAAAAAAGTATGGAGCATCTGGGTTATCCACTCCACTGCTATCAATGGAGAATTACTTCCTTTGGCATATTTCTCTCTCTTTGGGGAGTTCCAGGTTTTTCTTGTAAACTACTCTTAAATGCTTATCGGTGCTACTGTCACTTCTCTGATAATAGTCTGCCTTTTGCCACTGCCCTGTCTCTAAGAGGATAAAAGAGTAATTAGCCTGAACCAGAAAATGTAAAGAGATGCAAAGTCTCTGTGGTGTCTGAGTAATGACAAGGCTAAATGTATCTCCAAGTTCTTTAGAAAGCTTCCAATGTCAGAAGTTCCTCAAGGCTGTTATATGTTACAACAGATTACTGAGGCAGGTTGTGAAGTCTCCATCCCTAGATATTCTTAAGAATCAATAATCACTCATCTGGGACAATTTGGACACAGTCCTCTTTATAGACAGGGGATGAATGAAATGTGTTCTGAAATCCCTTGTGGCCCTATGTTTAAGTGAATGTAAGGAATGGACAAGAGTCAGCATGAATAGGGAGCCAGCCTTGGAAGTCAGGAAGATCAGGGTTTGAATCTTACCTCTGAGATATAATAACTGTGTGGCATGAACAAGTCACTTAACCCCTCATTGCTTGGGGCAGCTCTTTAAGAACAGAAGTAATAGGTAAGTTGCCAATGTGCATCAGTGGAGGGAGTTTCCGTAATGGAAGTTCTTTGTGTTGATGAAATCAAAGGTATGAACCAAGTTTAAAAGGGATTAAAGAACAAGGAGAACAAATAAGGGCATAGATTAGGCAATATATTTGCTCCTACACTTAGCAAAATTGTTGGTGCATCCTACTATGAAGAAAACTATAATAAAACCTTAATTACCACAATAATAAATTACAAGGTAATTATTAACTTTACCAATTGTTCTCTGCCTTAATAAAGGATTCACCACATGATTTCTAATCCCTAAATCTATATCTCATTGTTATCAAGTCAATATAAATGTCAGTATATTAAGGATCCATGAGTTCATGAACTTCTGGACTGGGAAATCCCTCTACCAACTCAAATTGTATGAAACTTATAGTCTCAGAGAGTTTTTTCATTCATCATTCCAGAGGAACAATAATGAAACATGCTATTTACCACAGAGAATTGATGGATTTAGAATACATTATAATACCCACACATACACATATACATGTATGTGTATGTATAGTCAGTCATTTATTAACATTTGTTAAGTGTCTACTGTGTTCCAGGCATTGAGCTAAGCAATAGGGATACAAAAAGAGGCAAAGATAATCCCCGTCTTCAAAGAGCTCACAATGTAATGTGATAGATACAGAAGCAGACACAATGACTACATCTGATAGCATATAAAATATTCTACAACCATTGTGTGCTTCCTTTGCCAAGAAAAGGAGGGAAACACAGTCCATTTTTTCTCTGAGGCCAAAATTGGCAGTAGTAGTAATAGAGACTAGTAGCAGTAGTAGTAGTAGAAGCAGTGGTAGCAGTAGAGTAGTAGTAGTAGTAGTGGTAGTAGCAGTAGTGGTGGTGGTGGCGGTAGTAGTAGTAGTAGTAGTAGTAGTAGTGGTGGTAGTGGTAGTAGTAGTGGTAGTAGCAGTAGTGGTGGTGGTGGTGGTGGTAGTAGTAGTAGTAGTAGTGGTAGTAGTAGTGGTGATGGTGGTAGTAATAGTAGTAGTAGTAGTGGTAGTAGTAATAGTGGTGGTGGTGGTAGTAATAGTAGTAGTAGTAGTAGTAGTAGTAGTAGTAGCAGCAGCAGCAGCAGCAGTAGTAGTAGAAGTAGCAGCAGTAGTAGTTGTAGTAGGAGTAGTAGTAGTAATAGTAGCAGTAGTGGTAGTAGTAGTAGTAGTAGCAGTAGCAGTAGTGGTAGTAGTAGTAGTACTAGCAGTAGCAGTAGTGGTAGTAGTAGCAACAGCAGCAGCAGCAGCAACAGCAGCAACAACCCTTAAATAGCACTTATTATATATCAGGCATTGTGTGCTAAGCTTTTTATACAAATATTACCTCATTTGGTTCTTACAACAACCATGCAAGGTAGCCAGCATTATTATTATCCACATTTTACAGAAGAGATAACTAAGGCTAAGTAACTTGCCCAAAATCACACAGTTAGTGTGAGGTCAAATTTGAACTTAGGTCTTCCTGACTCTAGGCCCAGCGCTCTATCAATTTCATCACTGATATTCAGCTTGGTTTTATTGTTTTGTACAATTATATCATTCTTGAAATTGTATATATTGTATTTCTGGTTCTGCATACTTCATACTGTATTAGTTCATCATATTTCTCTGAATTCATATTTATCATGTGTTACAAGAAATAATATTATATTACATTCATACACCATCAGTTTGATTAACCATCATTCCCAGGTTTTTTTGCTATCACAAAAAATACTGACATAATTATTTTGGCATATATAGGATTTTTTTTTGTCTTTGTCATTCTTACAAGTCCTTATGTAAGCTGTGGAGGTGGATCTCCAGGTCAAAGAATATATGACCACTTAGTCACTTTTCTTGCAAAATTCCATTTTTTTCCAGCGGAGTGGTTGAATCCATTCATAGCTCAACCAACAGGGCATTAGTGCTCCTGTCTTCCCAAAACCTCTCCAACATTTGCTAGTTCTGTTTTTTGTCACCTTCAAGTTTTTACTGGGAGTGAGATGAAATTTTAAAGTTCTTTATTTCTCTTATTATTAGTAATTTATAAAATACTTTGATGTGGTCATGGGTAATTTGAAATTCTTTAATTTTTTTCTTGTTTTTGACCCATTATATATTGCAAAATGCTTCTTGGTCTTATACAGGGTGTTCCAAAAGTTTTGGTGGAGTTATGGAACACTTTCTATTTCTGTTCATAACCCACATGTCTTGAACATAAAAGTTTTATCTGAGACCTTTGCTGTAAAGATTTGTTCCCCAATTGACCTCTATATTTCTAGTTGTAGTGATTTTCTGTATCCAAAAGCTCTTCAGTTTCATGTAATTCAAATTGTCTATTTTATCTTTTATGATCATTTTTATCCTTTAATCAAAAATTTTACCCCTGGCCATAATTGTGAAAGATATCTTCTTCCATTTCTCTCCATTTTAAAATAATATTATATTTTATATTAGTTCATGTGTTCATTTGAAACTTAAATATTGGCATTTGGTACAAGATGTTGGTCTAAACCTATTTTTGCTACCTATTTCCATTGTTCCCCTGAAGTTTTTATGAAATAGAGATTCTCCTTTGCTTTTTAGGCAACCTTAATTAATAATTAGAAATTGTAACATTACATACAGACTCTTGATGTTCTTCCAAGAGTCTAAGAAAATCCAAAAAAGACTTGAGAGAACAAAGGAAGTGGGAAAACTTTATTTGAGTAGGATTTCAAGACAATATTCTCAAATCCCACTTTCTGAATCAATTCAATTATGTATGTATGTATGTATGTATATACATATATATATATAATCACAATTCTTATCAGATTGTATCATCATTTTCATTCAACCTAGTTGTATCCTTACCCTGATCTTCCTCTTGTAGACTTGGAGTTCCCCAAAACTGATCTCACTTGTTTTGTCTCTGTAGTCTGGGAATTTATAGTCTACTCAAGACTTGGATATAAGCAATAAGACAATAAGATTAATGTAAGAATTATAGGCCATACATAGTTAGAAACTTAGATGGCCTGTGATCCTTTCCGTTTGGACATTCGCCACTGTCATGTGGATCACAACCCCTTCACATTTCATCTTCCTGTAAAACTATCGTATGTGGTTTTGTCCCTGCAAATTCCCCATGAAGGATCCACCCAATATGTTCTAGGACTTTATTGGATTTTAATATTTCAGGACTACTGGCATCATCTATTATCCCTTACTTTGCCTTCAGGACTCAACCATGTCTTATTTTTTGGTCATATGTGTCCTTGAGAATGTCATTTACACCATTTCTTTCATGCAAGTCATCTTTGGTAATATGGTTCAGACTACTCACACTAACTGTTCCTCTTTAAAAGATTCTTTTGAATCTTTTAAAATTTCTGTCTTCTGGTATTGTGGAACTCCATGATTCACAGTCACTGGGAGGATAGTGATTTTTAAAGGGCTTTTTGCAGCAGTGAAGAGGTTGGGATCACTGGAAAAACTAAAGTTTCCTAAATGGGATACAGCTCATCTCTTCCTGTGCCCAGACCATTCACTGTCTCTCTACAGCAACTATTGCTCTACTTGGCAATGAAATAGTAAAGTTTCTGGTTTCATCCGTTTCTGAGTTGCTTCAATCCTCTAAATCAGTGGTGCTCAACCTGCGGGTTATGTTCATTTTGTAACAATGAAAATACATCCTACATATCAGATATTTACATTCTGATTCCTAACAGGAGCAAAATTACAGTTATGAAGTAGCAACGAAAATGATTTTATGATTGGGGGGGGGTCACCACAACATGAGGAACTGTATTAAAGGGTCGCGGCATTAGGAAGGTTGAGAACCACTGCTCTAAATGTAATTATTGCTTTTGAATATTAAACATTTTTAAGAAAGTTATATAACATCCTTCAGTTTTGCTGCAATTTCCTTATTTCTTTTAATTTTATTTATGGTCAGAATGGAAACATGAATCAATTCCTACAGTGTTATGCCAATTCATTAGTCACTGGATGAAGGTCATACATTGAAAGTATTAGGTGTTTAAAAAATAGCATCTTTTAAGAAATAGAAATAGAGGGTCTTTACTTCTGCTCATTTCCTACTTTTTGGAATTGACAGCCAACTTTAAAAAGTTAGGTTCCAGTTGTTGTAATTGCAAACAGTGTCTTCTAATATAGTATTGATTTTTACGTTTGCCCTAACCAGTCAATGATCTGACTGCACATGAAGAGCTGATTCTGAAATGAAAACTATGTCTGCAATAAATAATTTCCTATCTCTTAAGATATTCCACTTAATTCTATCAGCTGTTTGTTCATCACATCTAATACCTCCCCACTCTGTTCTTAAAGAAAACAATTCAGGACATGGAGTCTTTAGGCTCATGTGTGATATGAAAACCTTTATCACCTTTCTTTTCTCATTGTTAGATTGTATTTTATTTTGATAGATTTTGTTTTCATCTTACTTTCATTTCCAAATATATCATTTCCCTCTCCCCTCAATGACCGAGGGTCCCATGAAACTATGATTCATGCTTTCTTTGGAAGCTTGATGAAACCAGCTTTGCCTACTCATATTCACATCTCTGATCTGTCCTTCAGTTTTGCTGTAATTTCTTTATTTCTTTTAATTTTATTTATGGTCACAATGGAAACATGAATCAATTTTTATAGTCTTATTCCAACTCATTAGTCACTGGATGAAGGTCATACATTGAAATTATTAGGCACTGGCATAACGTTTATAGGTGGTGGAGAAACAGTGTGATTCTTAGCACTTTCTCATCCCCTTTCTACCATTCTGCCATTATCATGGAAGCAAAAGGGGCTGTGTGCTTATTTTTAATGGCTTTAGTAAGTCACCACAACCAAAACATAGATTACCAGTGGCCAACATTATTGGAATGAACTTTTTGTATTTAGCTAGGCCAGCTCTTGGCCAATAGACATCTTCTCCTCAGGTCTAGGATCAGACCATTTCTAACTTGGTAAATTGATGTGCCTTTTCTATTTCTAGAAAATAAGGACAATTATAAGTGAACTACCTGTCTCACGGGGTTGAGGTGAGGATTATGTAAGCTGGTGTGAGTTGAGCACTCCATGAACTATAAAACACTATATAAATGCTAAGTATTGTTCCTAAGAAAATCATATGAAAATGTGTTTATGTTTCCCACATCTTATATTCCCCATTGTTAACCTTGGCTCAGCCAAAATTTTCTAACGCTAATACTTAAAGTCAGGGCTACCGTTTAATCTAATAAATGATAGTACATCGAATAAATACTGATGCAATTGATATAACTAAAGAGATAGAAAGGAAGACCTAGAAAGAATGAACAAAGGAATTAGAATTACTCATCACTGAGAAAAGATAATTAGAGGTGTGACTTGGTCTCAAACTTCAAGTGGAACTCAAATCTTAGAATTGGAAGGGACCATAGTGGTCATCTAGCTCAGTCTCACACCTCCTGCAGGAATCTGACCTACAGTGTCCTTGTCAGCTGGTCACCCTCTCCCTAAACACAAGCAACATGAAACACATTGCTCCTACGGCCCTCACAATAAATATGGAGCAAGTCTACTTTCTTTTCCCATGATGGCCCTTTGCATATTCCTGTCCAGGTTAAACATTCCCAATATGATGAGATATCCAGGATCTTTTCTCAATCTAGTGATCCTTGTCTAGATACACTCCAGGGTGTCATTATCTCCATTAAAACTGGGAATTTAGGATGTGAGTCAGTAATTCAGATGTTGTATAACCAACTCAGAAATCGACAGAACTTAATCAGAACATCCTCTGCCTAGGACAGCATAAGTTGTTTGTTTTTTTTTTTCCAGTAGTCATATACTCTGGGTTAGCTTGGTGGCAAAAGAATACCACATGCTTGCAATCCGGAACACCTGAGTTCAAATCCAGCCTCTCACACTAACCATGTGACCATGGACAAGTCACTTAACCTTGTTTGCCTCAGTTTCCTCATCTGTGAAGTGAGCTAGAGAAGGAAATGTCATACTACTCCAGTATCTTTGTCATGAAAACCCCAAATGGGGGTCACCAAGAGTCAAATGTGACTGAATAACAAACAATAACATACTCTGGACTCAGGTTAAACTTGCAACCATCTAAAACTAGCAGATAGATTCGTACCCCCCGCCCAAGCAATAATCATGCCAAAACTTCTCAATCTTCTGTTTCATTTTTTAAAATGCAAATTATTCCTCTTAAATATTTTTGTTTTAGTTGTGGTCAGTTACCACATTCTGTCAGGAATTTTATTGAATCCTGGATTCTGCCATTCAATACATTAACTCTCCCATCCCAGTTTGATGCCATCTACAAATCTGATTTTCTTGTCTTCTACAGGTTTCATCCAAATGATTGATAAAAATGCAGAGGAAAGAACCAATGACATCAGTTTTTCAACCTTATGATGTTATTGTGGTCCTTGCTTGCCCTTGTAGCATTGTCCTTTCCAATTTGGTTTCCTGTGTCATTTTAAGTACAACTAACCCTGTTTCCTGTTTTAAAGACTATCCTTCCCCTCCAGCCCCCAGTTTGTCATACTGCTAGAAACTAATCTGCAAACTTTTTACTGAATAGCTGTGTCACCACTATCAAGTTGCCATGTACAACACCTATAAATTCTAAGTCTCTAGATAATGGTTGTCCAAAATTTCAAATGTAATGTTAATTTTCACAGGGTTCTTTCCACTATATTAACAGACTTATGAGACTTAAGAATACCCCTCTATCACTGATATAATCTTGTAAAGAACAGCCTTGTAAAATTCAAATGGTCCAAAAATTAAGGCAAAGATAAATGAACATTGTTAATTGATGCCAATCTATCAACCCTCTAATAAATGTCATTACTAAGGTCTTTTAACCAACTAATACCCAACAAGTATCATAAACTTAACAGATCATACCTATGTTGATGCATATTGTTAGCCTAATAGTTTATTTAACTCTCCTTATTAGACTAGATTTTATAGTAAAATAATTTGTCATAAATCCAAAAGACTAAAGAATTAAAGGACAAATACAAATACAGTTTGCTTGGGACGATGAAAACAAACTGGACCAGCACCATTTTGATGTGCTGGGATGACCTAGGAAGGATAATAGGCATCCAGAGAGCATGTGCAATTTCAGTTTGCCTAATTACTCTGCTGAACAAGAGATCTCAACTATCAGTCTTGTGACATCAGAAATATAGTGTGTTTATTCATTAATTGTATGCATGCCTGAAATCTTACCCTCTAATCAAGAAGCCTAGTCAAATGAATTTGGTAAAGGTTGTAATATATTGTTAAAAAGCCTAACCCAAAACAGATAAAAATAATATTAAGCGGCAATTCAAAAAGAATGCTTCACAGTATCTTCTAAAAGTCAGATGAGCTGTAACATGGGGCTTCTTCCAGGTGAAGAAAAGGTATTTAATTCTAGAGAATTTCTTTTTTGCTCAAATGTTGAGTTTGAATGCACAATATAAAGGGACTGGGGATCACTAATTTATTATATACACATTCTTACATTAAAAGTTTCTGTAGAATAGTTCCCTTTGGGAACTATGCTGGTCATTCAATTCAATTTAACTGACATTTATTAAATGTCGACTGCGTGCAAAATATGCTAGTTTCTAGGGATTTAGAGATAAAAATGAAAAGAAGTCCCTGTCCATAAGGAAAAACAGCAGCAGTAGCAGCAGCAGCAGCAGCAGCAGCAGCAGCAGCAGCAGCAGCAGCAGCAGTAGTAGTAGTAGTAGTAGTAGTAGTAGTAGTAGTAGTGGTGGTGGTGGCGGTAGTAGTAGTAGTTGTGGTCAGTTACCACATTCTGTCAGGAATTTTATTGAATCCTGGATTCTGCCATTCAATACATTAACTCTCCCATCCCAGTTTGATGCCATCTACAAATCTGATTTTCTTGTCTTCTAGTAGTAGTAATAGTAGTAGTAATAGTAGCAGTAGTAGTAGTAGCAGTAGTAGTAGTAATAGTAGTTGTAGTAGTAGTAGCAGTAGTAGTAGTAGTAGCAGTGGTGGTAGTAGTAGTAGCAATAGTAGTAGTAGTGGTAGTAGTAGTAGCAGTAGTAGCAGCAATAGTAGTAGTAACTGGCATCCGTATAGCCCTTTAAGATTTTGAAATTTTTTATATACATTGTCTCATTTGATTGTCACAACAACTCTGTGAGGTAGGTGCTTTTATTATTCTCTTTTTATTGGTAAGGAAATTGAGGCTCATAAAGATTAAGGGACTTGTCCAGGGTCACACAGAAAGTAAATGTCAGGGATGGGATTCAAGCCTAAGTCTTCCTAATTCCAAATTCAGCTTTGTATCTATTATGCCAAGTTGCTTCTCTTATATGTCAAGACTGGCAGGCCCCACAGTACACAAAATTTCATGGAGGTCTTTCTTGCAGTGTAGTGACTGTACATTGAATCTGGAGTGGGATAATTTGTGCTCTATCCCCAAGTCTGGTAGTTTATGCCTCTCTGGCCTTGGGCAAATCACTTTCCTTCTCTGTATATCTATATTACTTACCTATTTGGACAAGATCAGGGATTATTAATTAACCATTTTTGGAGGTCATGGACCACTTTGGCCATCTATTGAAGTCTACGTATCCCTTACCAGAATCATGTATTTATATATATTTTATATATATATAAATGTGTGTATGCATATATATATAATACATTTTAAAATGTATAAAAATTGTTAAATAAGATTACAAAGGAAACTGATTATTTTGAAATATAGTTATACATTTTTTAAATTCACAAACTCCTGTAGGAAGCCCTAGAAAATGATTTCTGAGATCCCTTCCAGCCCTAAAATCCCATTTCCCAATTTCATATTGTTGATCATGTGCCTCAGGCTGTAGGACTCTGGCATTTAGATTCACTGTGGAGAGGCCTCATCTCTTTGCAGAAGACAAACACCCACCAAGATCTCTGCTTAATCTCTAATGTTATTACACTTTTCTAAGAGAGTACTTCCTGCTTACCAATTCAAATCTCTTCACAATGTATAAATACAATCCTCTGGGTTGTTTACAGTTTCTGTGTCCCAGAAGCTGGTTTAGCATTCACAGTGAATGTTATCCATCACCCAAGTTGTGAATTCATTCTTAACTGCTGAGTCATTCCATTGACCTGATTGGAAAACTCTCACATTGGGGTAAAGGGTAAAGAAGCCAAGACTCTGAAGGGCTGGCTGATCTTTTCTCTGTTCATGACTCTTGTTAGAACTAAGGACTTGAGCCTCATTTCGGTCTCATTTACTTAGTTCATCTCTTCATAAATTGGCAATAAGAGTATCTGCCACTCATTTCATTCAGCTGGATGAAGGGTATTATTATAAAGTGCTTTGAGTTCCTTAAAATATAAACATTGTGGAAATGTGGTATGTAACTTTCAAGAAGGATTCTTTGAACAAAGAATGGTCAAATAGGCCAATATTCGCAGAGACATTCAACAGGGAGGTCTTTTGCCCCTCCATAGTATCCATTTTACTTCAATAATACTTCAAAGATCTGTGATTCTTTGAAGAACAAATGAACTAATGAGCTTATTTATGTCTTATCTCTCTGTCTCTCTCTATCTGTATATCTATCTGTCTATCTATCTATCTATCTATCAAGAGACAGAGACAGAGACTGAGAGAGACAGAGACAGAGACAAAGACAGAGACAGAGAAAGCATTTTGCAAATCTTTAAGCATTATATAAATATTAGCTTGGCCATCATAGCATGGGAGAGAGAGGGCTTACCAGGAAGCCGGGATGAACTATGTATGAGTCTTGTCTCTGACAGATAGAGACTATGTGAATTATTTAAACTTTCAGTGTTCTAGAAAACTCTAAAATAGGACCTCTTAATCTAGCATCTAGGAATTTTTTTTTTAAGAAAAAGCCTTTTAACCTGATATCCATGAACTATTTTTTTAATGTTTTGACATTGCTATTTCAATATACTTGGTTTTCTTTATAATACTATTAATTTTATTGTATTCACTTGAAAATATTATTCTGAAAAGAGATCAGTAGGCTTCACTGAATGCCAACAGGGTCTATGACACATAAAGAAGGTTAAGAACCCTGCACTATAAGCTATAGAGTAGGTACCAACCTTCCTGGGTAAAGGGAGTTTCCTCACCTGTGAGTCCCCTAAGTTGATGAAATCACAGCTCCAGTCCCCATGCTTTATGATAATAATGATAAAGATGGTGGTGGTTGTGTTTATTGATTCAACATAATAAGAGTAGTAGTAATAATAATAAAAATAATCATTATGTTTACCATTTAGTTCCTGTCTTTGGAATTTAGTTTAGATGATCACATTAAAACTCCTTTTACTGACTTAGATCTCAAGCCATCTTCATCTTAGTGAATGATGGATGTGCATAAGACCCCATGGCTACAAATATTCATTACCAGTGGACCATCCTCAGGAGATGAGCCTCTCTACAAACTAGGTTGGTCCTCAGATGACAGAAATATAGTTTAGTGTCAGGTCCATATTATAGGTGTCCCAGCTTGGTAATACCTTCCAGGGTGGGTAGGACTTCACTAGTATTGCCTTCACCAATCTGGGGTCAGTTCTATGCCACAAAAACATCAGATATGGATTTTGGGAAAGGATTTTAGGTTATGTATGCATAAATGCATGCATACATATATATATATATAGATGTGTGTATGTATATATGTATATTCATGCGCATGCATATACACGTGTGTATATCTTATTGCATTGTATATTTACACATATTATTACACATATGCTCTATAAACAAGTATGTACCTATATAGTTCTCTAAAATCCATAATTTCTTTCTCTTTCTCCATATATGTACATATGCATGAGTATATAAATATGTGTACATATATGCACTGTACCTGTACCTATACACACACACACATACACACATACTTATCTAAAATGATAGTTGACCATCAACAACTCTGGTTGCTGAGTTGAAAATAGCACTTTCAGTTCCCAGTTGGCAGCTGAGGACTGCAATGGACACAAGGTTTCCCTTGGCTGGCAGCAGGATTTTTCTGTCCAAATGGTCTTGGGAGCCATGAAAAGTGAATCCTTCCCTTGTGCCAGCCCTGCCTCTCTTTCTATGAAAGAGGAAATAGAAACAAGAAAGGGTGGCCAATGGCTTTAGACAAGAGGGCTAATTCTTCAGCTGCCAGGTTCTGTGGCTGCTATGAAGTTGGATTTTCCCCCTTTTTGAATTTAAAAAATAAAACAACCTGTGCATGGGGTTAATATATTCTTAGAATTTTGCATGTCATAATAATCCATATTTTAAAATCAACTTGTGCTTCACTTGAATTTGGTCTAGTGACTGGAACTCTAGATAATGTAATCAAGAGTCAGTTAATTAATGCTGTCATTCTGAAGGTCTTTGACTGTACTCTACAATCCCCCTTTCAAATCTCTTCTTTGGGAAGCAGTAAAAGCAGAGTAGTCTACAGGAGAGATGCCTGGAGGGGAAGCAGGGAAGCCTAATTCTGTGAACAGCACATGCCCCTAAATGGCTGTGTAACCTTGGACAAGCCTGTGTTTCCATTTCCACTGCAGATAAAGCTTTTGCCTTTGGAGTCCTTCAGAGATCTGTTTTTGAAAGGCAGTGTGGTAAAGTGGGTAACACATGGACCTTGGAACCCAAGGCCTCGGTTTGAGTCCCAGACAGGTCACTTACTATCTATGTGATCCTGAGTAAGCATTTAATCTCTCTAAGGAGGGTTGTATTGTCTCGATGTCTTCAGGGTGGTGAGAAAAAGACATGGCCCCTACAGGCCCCCATAGATGGATTAAGTGTTACCCATTCTTTCTTGGGCTTGCACAGAATCTCCATCTGTAGCTTTAGTTATTAGATGCATCTGTTCCTTCAGGGGGGTTTCCACCATTGATTGTAATCTCATATATGTCTATTCACATGCATGTTATTTGATGAAAATATAAGATTCTAGAAGGCAAGGACAGTATTTGTCCACTTACTTGGATTACTGTCATGGGCATTAATATTTAGTAAGGGTTCCTCTATGAGTGATGATGATTTATGTTACTATATTTTGTAAAAAACCTTATCAAAGAAGAATGGCATTATCGCCTCTCTTTAAGGACTTCAGTAGCTAAGCATTTATTAAGTACCTACTATGTGCCAGGAACTGTCCTAAGCTCCAGAAGTACCAAGAAAGGTAAAAGACAGTCCTTGCTCTGAAGAAGCTTACAGATCAGTGCAGAAGACAACTATGAGAAATAATTAAAAGAGAGTTGAAATACAAGATTAGTGGGATGGTAATAAACCATCCAATAGCCTCATGGAAACATGTCTCAATGAGCTGTCCCAGAATACTGAAAAAATCAGAGGATTTCATTGTTGGTGGCCTCTGAAAAGTTGTGGAGGAGGTGTCTTAGGACTTGATATTTTCATCATTTTCATAAGAGGAAAGCAGGTATGTCCTTCAAAGTATAGGTTAGTGAGCTTCACTTGAATTCCAAACAAAATTCTAGAACATATGCTTAAAGGGAATCTTTGTGTTTATTTGGAAAGGGAAGCAGTCATCACCAGGAGCCAGTATAAGTTCATCAAAAACAGATCATATATGACTAGTCAAATTTCCATTTTTGATGGGGTCACTAACCTGGTAGATCAGGGGAATCCTACTAACAAAATATGCTTGGATTTTAGCAGGGCATTTAAGAAAGTCTCTCATTATATCCTTGTGCACAGGATATAGAGATGTGGGCTAGATAATATTAGATTTAGAAAGTGGATAATAGAATAATAGATAATATTAGATTTAGCCAGATTTGGAACTGTTTGAATGACCTAACTCAAATGAATTACTGTCAGACTGGAGGATGATCTTTTATAGAGTACCCAGGAGTCTATATTTGACCCTATTTGCACAACATTTTTCTCAAGCATTTTGGTGAAGGCATAGAAAGTGTATTTATATAATTTGCCAATGAGAGAAATAATAACAGTATCAGCTAGCTCTCATATGTCACTGTAAGGTTTGCAAAGTGCTTTATCAATATTACCTCTTTTGATCTTTACAACCCTGTGAGGTAGGTACCATTATAAGCCCCATTTTTCAGATAAGAAAAATGAGACAGAGGTCCATTAAATTGCCCAGAGTCACACAACTATCTAAGGCTGCATTTGAACTCAAGTCTTCCTGACTCCATCTGGGTCAGATACTCTATACAGGATCCAAAAAAAAGGTATCAAGAGACTAGAACAGTGGGACTAAATCTTTTAAAATACAAGTGAACAAGGATTAAACTGAAAGTCTTGTGCTTAGGTTTGAAAAATCAATTGCATAAATATTGATTAGAAGAAGCAAGAGCAGATAGCAATTCAATAAAGGGAAGGAGCAGATTTTAGTGGATAGCAAATTCAATATTAGTCAAAAATGTAAATTTTTTGTTTGTTTGTTGTTCTTCAGTCATGTCTAACTCTCTGCGACGCCATTTAGGGTTTTCTTGGCAAAGATACTACAGTGATTTGCCATTTCCTTCTCCAGCTCATTCATACAGAAGAGGAAACTGAGGTAAACAGGGTTAAGTGACTTGCCCAAGGTCTTGCAACTAGTAAATATCTGACTACAGATCTGAACTCAGGAAGATGAGACTTCTTGACTCCAAGGCTGAAGTTCTATCCATTGCTCCACCTTAATGGTTTAAAAAAAAAGTGAAATGATGCTTGAAAAAGGTACCACAATCTAGTGTTGCCTTAAGTGAAATAGAGCATTTGGAATGAGTGAGGTGATGATGTGTATATTAACATACACACACATCTATACATATACATCTATATAAATATACTTCTATTTCTATATGTATGCATGCATGTATATATGTATTGTGTATATATGTCAAGCTGTACACACACATATTCTCTAACTAGTCAGACTGCGTAGTCTGGGGCCCATATTTTAGGGAGAACATTGACAAACTGGGGCATATCTAAAGTCATGGGTGACCAAGGTATGAAAGGACTGAAAAGTTATTTTGGGGAATATGCCAGACTGACCCGACACCCAACAAACACTCAATGAATACTCAGACCTACTCATGGCCTTCCTCATTTGTTTTAAACCAAAGTCCATGTGACTCTGGCCTTTGCCATAGCCTTCCCCATCTGCGGTTGCACAAATCAAGCCAACTAAATATACTGTCCAGTTTTATAAAAATAAAATCAAACAAAAGGATGGTTAGTCTCCTATTTAAAAATTCAGAAGTACCTAGTCTTGATTAACTGCTTGCTTACAATGAGTAAGTTGTTCATGGAGAGACTTTATCCAACAGCAATGGTGTTTATGGACAGACTTTATCCAACAGCACCTGAAATGTGAGGCTCAGACTAATCCTGTCTTCGAACTTAACCTAGGGAAAAGACACATTCTAGATGTTTTGATTTTATCTATTCCAGACACTCCTTTTTTTACAGTATCATTAGTAATCTGTCATTCTAATAATAATAATTCCCTTTTGACATCATGGAGGTAAAAAGAAATCATCTCTGACATCAAAATGAGGTGATATTTCAGCTGTATTATTTCACTGACGATAAAATGGAAGTCTTTATTACTCCCTGTGCTTTTAAAGAAAGCTGAGCAAGACTTACCCTGACCCTAGAGCTTATCCACTCGAATACATTTGAAACTGGTGTAAAATAAGTAATTTTAATTGTTCCGACTACATTTTTCTGAATGTCGCTATTCCCCAAAGCCAACATCCTACACCTATAAGGAAATGTTATCTTGGAAACTTTTCTAAAATATTTGTTCCCAATTCATAGAAAGCCTGAAAGTCAGTAGAAAAAGTCCGTTGTTGGCAAGAATAATTCTTTCTTTCACAAATCCCCTTCCCAATTCCCTAAACTCAAGATGATTGAGAATTGATGTCACAGAATAACTGAGGAGTGGAGAAGTCTGAGCTTAGATGGGCCAATTCAGACTCAATGCATGATGGCAAAACAATTGGTTAGGAAGTAAAAATAGTGACCCACTTAGCACATTGTATGTAGGTGTATCTGCAGGCGATTCTTTTAGAAATCACCATTTTTTACATATATAAAGGAGATGAACTATTTTATCCTGTCTTAAGCCTATTTTCAATTAGTTTTATTATTCAAAAACATGCATGCTAAAAACAATATATTACAGAAAATATTGAGTACTAAACATTGAGACATAGGAATGAGGGCCTATTCTTTATAATAAAATTATACTTGTGGAAAGAGAGAAATAATTTTACTAATGATTTCATATATATGTGTGTGCGTACATACATGTGCTCACTGATGGTCTTGGTATATTGTGTGCACGGCTACTTTATGAAAACTCTTAAAATGCATATGTGTGTTGGGGAGGGAGGAAAAGAAGGGGTCACAATCTATGACCTCATCAGGGTAGAGAACTCTCATCATGAAAACTCCATTTATGACTATTAGCACATTTCTAACTCATAGTCTTAGCATATTTATCAAATATATATATAATATACATTATAAAATTATTTTGTATACTTATATAAATATGTTACATGTATATATAATAAAATATATAAAATAAGTTATATATGTATATTATAACTTATTTTAGATATATGTTGCATACATATATTTATATATACATCATAAAATTTTAGATATGTTGTGTGCACATATTTTACATATACATATATTTTCTATATACATTGTATATATATATGTGTGTGTATGTAAATATAAAGCACTTTTGTATATATGTATGTGTGTATGTGTGTGTATGTGTGTGTGTGATTTCACAATTGTCAAGAATGCCTTTCGTGGATGTAGACAAGCAGTTAATCTGTAATATAATCTTAGATGGTTACCTAGAGCAGTGAGTGGTTAAATGGCACATCCACAGTCACATAATTAGTTTGTATAAGAGCAAGGCCTAGGATATCCAGACTCTAGAATCAGATGTCTATCGAGTATTCCATGCTGCTTTTCATACAAAACATGGATGAGCAAAATTTAAGCCTGAATGAAAACTCACATTCATATCAGGGGAATTGAAAAATATATTCACAAATCAATATCTTGTTTACACCCCTGTTGTGTTAACTATCTGTTTGGTAGCTTAGGACCCAGGCCTTGACATCTTTCCTTGTGAAAATGTTGACTGAAGCTTTCTGTCCTTGCTGTGAAATGAAAGTTGTTTTAAATTCCCAGAGTTGATCAGAATTCAAGCACATCTTCATTTGCTGACAGACCCAAATGACTCTAATGAAGGCCAGAGACTTTAGTTCAAACAACAAATGATTAAAATAAACAGTAGCAATATAAGAAGTGAGTTTGCTTAATGTTCATCCCCACTAGAGATATTAGCCCATGTTTCATCTTTGGTGTTAAGATAAACAAATGTATTGGTTTGCACAAATACATATTCAATCTATTGCACCATATTCTCACTATTTAAATGTCAAATTTAAAGGTGAAAAGTTTAAATAGTAGTTTGTATAAGCTATCCTTTCTACCTTAATCATCCCTGGTGCTAATTTTGTTTCTGGTCCCAAATAAGTTTGGTTTGTTAATATATAGTTCTAGACTTAAAAGAGTCAATCATTCTTGAGAAATTCAAACATAATTTCATTTACTAATGATCACTAATAGTCTTTCATCAAGACAGAGTTTGTCAAATAAGCAAACAAATTAACTTGTTTGGATGGTAAACAGAGTATCATTCCCAGTGTTTGCTCTTTTTTTTTTTGTATCTCTTACACACAAACACACAAACAAATACTGTTTACGACCTTTATCCTTGGAATTACTATTCTATTCTTAGGGTGTGTCGCTACATTTTATAGGTTAAGCAGTGAAGAAGGAAGTAGTTCTTATACTTCCAGTCACAAATTTCCTTGGATGCCCTCAAGATGGACCTAAACTGACATTTAGTGAAATACTCTTCCAGTTGACTAATTGGTATGCTAAATAAACCAAATGGACAATAAGGCTCAAAACCATGTAATTCTATCCTGTTTGAACTTATTATACCCATTGCAAAAGAAATTGCTTCCTTGTACAAGGAGTCTAGTAAAGTCATTTTCAATTTGTCAGTGTTTATTTTTTAATCTAACAATTGAAGTAGGACCTTAGATGGTTCCAAATGGAATGTTCTCAACAACATGTTTTTCCTCCTTCATCATGTTAACAGTGGCATATGTGGATTTTTTTCTAGGTCGTGCGTGGGCTCTTGGCATAAATATGTGTTTTAAAGAGAGAGGAATACCAGCCTACTCTTGTCAATAGCCCTAGGCAAAAAAAATTTGAAATATTAATACCCTTGAAGGGTTTTGAAAGTGAAAAGAGATCTAACAAAAACAGTATCCATTCTAAGTCCATTAAACTTGTCTCTTTATTTAAATTTAGGTTGTGTGTTTCAACAGAAACTTTCAAACTTTTGTCACTCATCTCAATATCTGTTTATAATAGATCAAAGGTCTATAAAATATATCTAGAAACTATATCTTATGGACACAACCTGACTGTCCAAAAGCATAAAGTTAGTGTTGGTTAAACTCCTGGTTCTGATCTTGAATCTTTTTCTTATTAAAAAAGAATACATCTATCTGAATGTATTTGTGGATCCTATATTTGATTGCATGCCTCCATTGGGGGGGGAGGGAAGAGGGGAAAATTTGAAAATCAAGGGAATGTAGAACTGAATGTTGTAAACTAAAAGTAAATAAATGTTTAAAAAAGAAAAAATACATCTATCTAGTACATCCTCAAATCAGGGACCTCTAATAATTATCTTTTTTCTCTTTTTAGTAATTATAGCATCCTTTGCAAATACATGATCTGTATATGTACATCACCTTTTGTCCCAATCATATGTATGTATGTCACATTAGTGGCAGCTTATCTCCTGTTGACAACAATTCCCCAAAACACATTATTCAGTGAACTTAAATCAGAATGTTTACAGCAATTCAAACATAGAATAGTCTATAAACTATTCAAAAATTAAATCAGCAGTAACCAGCCATCATGGAGAGTTCAAAGCTGAAATTAATTTTCTCAGTTTTATCAATATAATCAAGTCTTATTTTATGCACAAGTGCTTTGAATTCCTTCCCCCTCCTCCAGCTCCCAGAATTTTTGCATTTATGGATAGAATTCCTTTTTTTTTTTTTTTGGTCAAGTGAAAAAAAGACTCTACTTTTCTCTTCATCTCACAGAGCTGGTGCATTCTTGATCTTTCTACCAGAAGGTAGGAAACACTGGTGCTCTGAATTGCAGATCATTAATAAAACTGCTTTTTATTTGCTTGATTTTATTTCTTTTTCTTGTCCCAGCATCTTTTCCTCCTCCAAATAATCGAATGCTCTCAACTGCTCTCACATTCATCCACTTTCATGACCACTCAGCTAGCATTACTCCGTTGAGTCTACTCCCATACCATCCAAGAGTCGTTTAAGAGAAGATCTTTTGTCTAAGTCAGCTGTCAAGAACAGACTACATCCCCAACTGGCTTTGAGTTAGTCTGTTTTTTTTTTTCATTACCACGTATAGAGACACTAAAGAGGACTGGACAAAGGATTCTGGTTTTCTTTTTTTCATGAACTGAAGAAGCATAGGGCTAGTGCACAATAAACAAAACACACATTACGGGTTGTTTTCAGTCACTTTATAGTCATATACATTCATAAATTCTGATGCAGTTGTAAGAAACAGACTGATGGGATCAAACTCACAGAAGAGCTTTAGATCACTAAAGCAAGCACAGACCAACTTTATGTTGACAATCTATCAGCTCTTCTCTGTCAAGGCAAATTGTTTTTAGTGTCTGCCTATTAACAATCACATGCATATTATGAAATTGAGTGTTGGTTAAGGTGCCCTGCCATCTGTCTCTTTGAAAATTTTTTCCTCCAGTGTCTTAAGCTCAAATTCAACTTTCTCCATATCTAAAAGCTGTGAAATGGGAATCACCAATAATGGGGGTGCTCAGCAAGAAAAATGGCCCTAATAACAGTGTAAATCTTTTAACTTGCAGACCTTTAAAATGAAGAACCACTGATACCTCCAGTCTGTGCATTATCGCATTATCTTTTGAGTGCATATCAACAATTCTGTCCACCTCATGACACCAAAACATTAGTTTGGTTTGATCTTCTTCTGAAACAGTTACTCTGGGCATTTCAAAAAGTGTTTAAAAATCATTTTAGTAAGATAAAAAAATCAGAATGCAATATATAATGTTGTTGTTTTTAATGAGTTGTTAAGGATTGATGTGGAGAATGAAAATGATATATTTAGATTCTCTTCCATGTTCCAATATGCTGAGATTTTATCAATAATATTGTTTTTCTGTAACAATACCTGCCTCAGAGAAAATCTGCTCTGTAGCTGTCAGGATTACACCTCTCAAAATATGCCTGAGATGATTCTGTTAAGTTGATAAAAAAAAAAAGTACATTTTGCTATGTAGAAGGATGGCTGAAAAGAACATTCCCAAGCTCCTTCAAGTGTAACAGCACTTGTATGGCAGTGCATTTATTGTGCTATAAATTCCATCACTGATTTTGGTCAGTTCAGATTGATTCTGCAGTAACTATAAGTAATGAACCTTAGAGGCAGAGCCAAAGGATGGGGGGTTGGGGGAGACAGAAGCCAATAAACTTGTGGCTGTAGGAATACAAATTGTAGACTTCATTTAGTCACAGTTTTGATCAAATGATGTAGCCAATACCCTAGAAAGCAGGAAAATGGGATCCTGTAAAATCTACAGTCTCCAGACCTTTTGCTTAAGGTTTTTTTTTTTTGGTTGTTGTTGTTTTGCTATGTTTTTAGCAGCTTTTTTATGAAGATCAGAGAAACAACTCATTTTGACCTTGACCTTCATGCCTCAGCAACATTCCTTCTAATTTTCTAATTGTATGCACGCAGTAATAATAACTAATATATATGAGCTGCTTTAAAGTATGACAAATACTTTATATACATTATCTCATCTGAGCCTCTCTACTATTTTGAGAGGCAAACTGAACAGGGATTCTTGTCTCTCTTTTACAGATAAAGCAAAGTGAAATTCAACTAGATTAAATGACTTTCTCACCATCACATAGCAAGCAAACTTGTTTGGTTGGTTGGTTTGGTTTTTTTCTTGGTTTCAGCAAGGAAAGTGGCTGTTTGGCACAGTGGATACAGTGCCAGCCTGGAGTCAGGAATTCTCATCTTTCTGAGTTCAAATCTAGCCTTAGAAACTTACTAGTTGTGTGACCCTGGGCAAGTCACTTAACCCTGCTTGCCTTGGTTTCCTCATCTGTAAAATGAGTTGCAGAAGAAAATTACAAACCACTCCAGTATCTCTGCCAAGAAAACCTCAAATGGGGTCATAAAGAGCTGGGTGCGGTTGAAAACAACAGAACGACAACAGTTATCAGAGGCAGGATCTGAAGCCAGATCTTTCTGACTTCAGGACAAGCATCTATTATCCACTGTGCCCGTTGCGTTTCAACTATGCTACTTACTATAAGAGCTGGACCTGAAATCAAGAAGATCTGAGTTCAAATCCAGCCTCAAATACTTGGTAGCTATTTGATCTTGGGCAATGGCTTAACCTCTGAGTCCCTTGTTTCCTCATCTGTATAATGGGGATAATAATACCACCTACTTTCCAGGATTGTGACGATCAAATCAAATTTGTAAAGCACTTTGTAAAAGATAAGGGACTATGTGAACGCTAACAGTTATCACAAACTATTCCTGACCCTCCCCCACCAAAAAAAAAAAAAAACCTTTCTAAGGAAAAGGAAGATAGAGGGTCATCGGCACCAGAAGTCATAGGCACCTCTGGTGGCCTGTTGTCCCCAGGCCCAAAAATCCAAAGTTCTTTGGTTTGAGTCATTTCTCTCTTCACTGTTTTCCACCAGGCTTATTCAAACTACTAGAATTCAATAGCAACATCAATAAACATAGCGAGCGATTGTGTTGTACAGAGTGCCATGCTAGGGCTGGGGAGGACACAAAGATTATTATAGTACTTATGATAAAGACTCACATTTCTATAGCAGTTTTGAATTTAAGAAGCACGTCCTTTTTGGCCCCAGTGTGTGTGTGTGTATGTGTGTGTGTGTGTGTGTGTGTGTGTGTGTGTGTGTGTCTGGACCTTCAGTTTCACTGATGTGGACATCCTTCTACCAATGTAGATTTGCAACCCAGATGTAATTGACAATTTTATTTTACTTTCTTTTATTTTTGCTTTTTGGAGGGGGGAAGGCAGGGTAGTTGGGGTTAAGTGACTCGCCCAAGGTCACACAGCTAGTAAGTGTTGTGTTTCTGAGGCCGGATTTGAACTCAGGTCCTCCTGACTCCAGGGCTGGTGCTCTATTCACTGTGCCACCAAGGCGCCCCTGTAATTGACAGTTTTAGAGAGTTCCCTAGGATATTCAGCCAGTATGTGTTACAGGTAGGACTTTTTGACTGCAGGACTAGACCTCTGCTGTGCCATACACCTCTCCTCCTTATACCACAAATGCCCATACCAAGGTTCAGAAAGGTAATAATAACATTTATATAGATATTTGCTAATGTTTTCTCCTTTAATCCTCACAACAGTCCGGGGAATTAGATGCTGTTTTTATTATCCCCATTTTATAGAATATAAGGCAGGCAAAGGCTAAGCAGCTTGCTCAGGGACACACACACACAGCTAGTCCAACCAAGACTGAATTTGAAATCAGATTTTCCTTACTCCAAGCTCAGTGCTCTGACACTTTGCTTCCTCTAAAGGAAAAAGTCCAGGGCTCTATAAGAGTAAATAGTAGCACCAAAATTTGCCCCTAAGTCTTCTAATTATTTTTGTTTATTTTGGGCCAGAGAGGAAGAAACAGGGGTTAAGTGACTTGCCCAGGGTCACACAGCTAGTAAGTATCTAAGGCCACATTTGAATTGAGGTCCTCCTGACTTCCAGGCCAGTGCTCTATCCACTGTGCCACTGAGCTGCTCCATCTAATAATTCTTAAGAGCATTCCTTCTTCCACTATGTCTGGCATATTTCCATTCCTCACAGAGCCCAAAGATTAAAAGAATTTACCATTTGGAGATTATTTGATAGGTTCAGCTTTAGATTTAGAATGTGACTGTATTTCCCAAGAAATTATCAAACCTAATAGTTCCAGCTATATCAGAATATTAAAGTTTGTCATTTTTGCTTTTTAATCCGTAGTTACCCATCACCAGAAATTGAAAGATAAAAAAAATTTAAAAGAAAGAAATTGAGAGCTGATTAGAGATAGAAACTAGACTTCTGATTTCATGGGAATTAAAAATCACCAGGTCAGAGAATTCCCTTTTGTCAATACAGATTAGTAATATCTCTGCAAATTAGTTTCCTAGACCAATAACAAGACAAATGACTTACCCAGGGTCTCACAGCCAGTAAGTAGCAGAGGCAGGACTCAAACCCATGTCTTCCCAGCTTGAAGGACAGCATTCTATCCATTAATTTCAGTTTCCAGTGTTGATATTCCTACCACTCATTTAGATAGGCAAGTCCCTCCCAAAGTGTGTCCCAAAATTGATGGAAGATGCTTTTATCATTAATGGAACTTACCTTTAGGGAGCTTTCCCAGAATCCTCCTAAATGTGGGCATGTGGCCCTATTGTAAAGGAGAAAAAAAGTGATGTTACAGTTGAAGAGTACAAGTCATGCATCATTTCTAGGGCATTCATTGAGAATAACTCACTTCCAAACTCCAGTAGAATAGATCTGGGTATGACATGGCATATTGCCACTTCTATTTTGGTTTCAATCTGTTATTTCCAATGGCCATGTTACAGTCTGAATGTGCTGTTTTGAAAGCCAGAATTATCAGGGGTACTGGAGTGCTAGTGAACTTCCAACACTGTTTGTGTTGCTTCCTGGGGGGAGAGAAATCATTTACATGGTTCTTATCAAGTTGTGTAAAAAAACAGGTCTGACTGAAGAGAGAATTCACCATTATCAGGTTTTCCCCCATGTCTCCTTCCCTGTGGCCAAAATAACTTTTGTTGTTGTGAAATAGATACTTTAATAAAAGATTTAAACATTATATTTCTGATGGTAGCCATAACATAGAGTTATTATAGGGAAAATGTTGATATTTGGGCTTAATTTTGGCTTTAAATTGTTTGAAATAATTTCTATTGAATTCTTTGCTTGGAAAAGATATTTTGGGATAGGAAGATTTTTAAACATAGAAGAGATGGTGGTCTATATTCTGTTAATAAGATTTTAATCAACTGATACCTAGCATATTCATTTTCTTGACTGCATTAATGGTCAATTTTTAACAATTAACCAAACCCTTTTTTATGGCTAACATCAGAAGTATAATGTTGAGCAGGCTTATCTTTACCACCTCTCCAAATACCCAACTGATGCTCAGGGATTGAGACCCTCCCAGAAAAAGTGATGAATAAATATTGAAAAATATTAGCCTCATATTGCCATTAGAAAAACCTGGAAGATGAACCAATAATTAAGAAGCTGTTTATATAAGACAAAAACTAAAATGAAAGATCATTCAAATTAAACCATTAGCAATGGATATTATTGATTGCCTACTCTATTCAAGACGATGTTATAGGTACTATATGGATCACAGAGAAGTTTAATACATGATCCCTTCTCTCAAGGAACTTGATGAAGATATATGAAAAAGAACTAAAAATACGAGAGATCATATTATAAGTGGTAAATGAGTTGAATAACCAGTAAGCACTTGAGGAGTCCAGATGGAGGAAACATGTCAGGCTTATCAAGGGAGGCTTCATTCTGGAAGATTCAGGCTGGACTTTAAAAGATAGGTGGAATATTCATAAGTGGGGAGAACAGAATTTAAGGTGGCACCCACAAAGGCATGAGCAGTAGCTCAGACACAGGAAAACATGAAGTATCTTCTGAGGAAAGAAGGAAAAGGAGAAGGAGGATAAGAAGAAGGAGGAGGAGGAAGAGTAGGAGAAGAAGAAGTAGTAGTAGTAGTAGTAGTAGTAGTAGTAGTAGTAGTAGTAGTAGTAGTAGTAGTAATAGTAGTAGTAGTAGTAGTAGTAGTAGTAGTAGTAGTAGTCATTTTCAACAATAGGAACTTAACAAGTTACTCTATTAACAAGATGGCCAAATTAACATTAATACCTTGATAGTCAGTGGCTTCATTTGAGAAATTAAAAATATCAAGAGCTTGCCATCTTCTCAAAAGCAAGACATTCTTCTGTATGAGTGTCAAAGGCCCAGGACATTGTGGCATCTAGCACCACAACAAAAAAAGAAACTGACCATATCCTAATAGGACAAACACCTGGTTTCTGATGTAGTCATATCAGAATTAGCTGTTTGTGTGTAAGTCAGACCACTGAGCTCTTCGAACCAAGGAAACAATAAATATCAAATAAGAAGAAAAGATGAAGGTGAAAAGAATGTTTAAAATTATTGAAACAGCTACATCCTGACCTATTCAAATGACTTCTTATACCAGAAAAACTGGAAAATGGAAAAAGAGCAAAAATATTGACCTTGATTATCATCACCATTTCCTGCAAAAATTTAATTGATATAAAGAAGTTGCTACAAAAAAGAACACCAAAAGGACCTAGAAACTGCATTAGCAAACATTTGATTTCCTTCTATAGACAAAGGCCATTCTGGTTTACAGTACAAACACTTATAAAATGCTTCAGAAGATGATCAGCAACAATATCATTTCACAAAATGGGGGAAAGCAGTAGAAATGAAAACAAAGAAATGGAAAGCTAGACTGAAATCCAGTTGAGGTACACAACATTCCAAGAGCTTTTGTATGTTAAACTGGTAGCTTTCTACCAGTTGAACAACAAATTGACCAAAAAAAATGGAACCTGTTTGCCATAAATGTTATAAAGTTCTATTCTCATCATATGTGATAATAGAACCACCGATATTTGAATCCATAATACCTCAGTACTAGACACACCATACTAGGAAGTTGAAATATCACTTAAGAAGATGATATCAGCAGGAATGTTTGGGTCTGATGTAAAAAGGTTAAAAAAAACCAAACAAACAATGGATCTGTTATTGCATTGTTAAACAAAACTCCTGCTAAGGAAATTCTACCAATGAAGATTAGCATCCACTCTGCAATTTAGGGATTTAGACAGTTTTCTCAGGCATTTAGTGGTTAAATAACTTTCCCAGTGTCATATAGTCAATATGTACTGAAGACAGGACCTGAATGTGGGTCTTCCTCCCTCCAAGCCCAGTTTTCCATTTTCCTGGCCACAGCTGCCTCTCTTAATTCTGTAATAATGCTGGAAATTTACACTGGAGCCACATCTAGAAAGATCATGAATGCTATGTTCATTGGTTTGAACTTAATTTGAAAGACAGTGGGAGGGAACCATTAAATGTTTGGGATAATGTGATGAAAGTGATATTGTAGAAAGATTGATACAGCAAGTATATGCTGGCCAAATTAGACTGAGAAGAGGCTGCAGTCAGGAAGACCAGTTAGGTGACTCTTGTAATAGTTTTGACATGAGATGAAGAGTCTGGAATAGTGTGGCAGCAGTGGAAATGGAAAGAAGGGGTTAGAAGTGAGAGACATTGTGAGAGAAGAATGACCAGGTCTTAGTTACTAGTTAGATGACTGTTGTTGTCATTAGCTCAAAAAGAAAGTCCAATGGAAGGTCTTGTTTGGGAGAGAAAGATAAATTTAGTTTTAAATATGTGGAGGATTTAAGTTGAAAATGAATAACCAATTTTCTTTTTTTCATGTAATAATCACTGCTTTCTTCTGAGGGTCTTCCACTAGAACATTATAACTCATTTGATAACCAAATATTTATAAGCAGGGACTATTTCTCCTCTATCTTGTAAGAAGCTGTAGCATTTTATTATGACATCCAGGCTTTCTCTTATTCCTTACTTAGCTAGAAAAGCTCACTCAAACAAAGGAAAAATTTTGACATGTTTTGGATTGACAGATGTCAAGGGACATTCCCATCTCATTTCCTTGTTGATTAATTTGAAGGTAATTTCCTAGTAACCCTGGCTTCCAAAAACGTATTTTAAGTGGCATGTTAGTAAAAGAAAATTAATTTCTCTGTGTTAAACTTGCCAGCTTTTGAATTAATTGCATGAGCATAACAATCAATTAATAAATGTTAAACAAACAAGGGAAAATCGGTCAATTAAAAGTGACAAAATTGATTCCAAGTGTAGATAAACCAAGAGATTGCCATAATGCTTCCCTGTAAGCCCCAGCTCAGATATCTTTTCTTGATACAATCTGCCTCCCATTTCCCTCTATCAAGCATTCAAAGCACAGAAACGTTATTATAATTTCTTAGAAGTAAAATTACAACACAGGATTTCCTTTGCCATATTAACTGAATTAAAGAAGCCCAGACATAAACAGCTGACCTCATGTAGGTCATGGCTCTTTGGAACTGGACTGTCTTCATCACATTGTCTATAAAGGTCTGTCCTTATGGTACTTTGGCAAGGATAGAACATTTACAAAGTGAAGAAAACTCTATAGAGCCCTTGCTAGTATCATCAAATATAGGACTATAAATCTTGAGATTGGAGGGACTTCAGAGGCCATCTAGTACAAACCCCCTTACCCTGACTTGTATATGAGGAAACCGAAGCCTGGAAAGATTATTTGATTTGACCAAGATCATTCAGCTGGTAAGTTTCAGGGTCAGAACTCAAACCCAAATCCTCTAACTCAAAAACTGGTGCTCCTTCTACTTTATCAATCAGGAGGCAGCATCACATAATAAGCAATACTGGCCTTTTTCCCTAAACTTGCATAAGCCATCTCCTAACTATAAAGTTTAGGAAAATAAGGGGAGGAAGGTATTCATAAGGACATAAGAAATGTCTTAGGCTAGACAATGAGAACCCAATATTTTGCTTGTCATAGCTCACACTTATGTATGGAATGAGTGAAAACTTCTCAATTTGGGGTTGTTAAGCTTCCCTTCCTCCCCCCTCCTCCATTGCTGCTGTCAATCACTTTTACCTTCCTTTGTCTGTTTTCCCCGCCTAGGTGGGACCTTCCCTCCCCCCCCTTTTCTCTTGCTGTCCCAGTTGGGAAGAATTTGGTGAGGTGTGCCTCTCCACCAATGAGAGAGGAAACAGGGCGGCTTGACCAAATTAAGTTATAAATTCTGGCCCTGTCTTTTGTAACTTGCCTCTTCTCCATGATGAGTCATGGGGAATACCGCCCTCTTCTCCCGGGGAAGAGAATAAATTCCTGTTCTTATCCTAAAAGATCTTTGTGTTTATTTTTTTCACTAAATTAAGGATGAAGGGTATTTTTCATCCCAAACACCTATGAACTATGTGTGACCTTAGGTCCAAGGTCACACAAAGCTAGTATTTTCACCCAGATCCTTTCATTTCAAATCTACTCATTTTCAATGATATTTCATGAGAAGTGGGCACGTGGAAGAACTACATGTTTGTGGTAATTAATATCAGTGAGGCGTATAACATGTCCAATGTGATTGTTTTTGAAATATCACCTCGCAAAGAAAGAACAGGGGAAAGCATATTTAAAGTCCATAGCAAAATCTGGAAAGTATTTTGAGAAATTCCCTCAAACGGATCATTCTAATTTCGTACAGGCAAAAGTGTTTGCCTTCAGGATTCAATTCAGTTCCGTTCTATAAGTATTCCCTGTGTGCCAGGCACTGTGCTAGGGATAAAAGACAAAAATGAAAAAAGTTGCTACCCTCAAGGAGTTTATATTTTATTGGTATGGATTGGATTGGATTGGATTACTCTGCACTGATTTGGGTTGAATTATCCAAAAAAAAAAGTTATCCATAATAACTTTGATGCCTGAATGTATTTCCAACCTCCCTAAGTTGCGGCCACTTTCTCCAGTCATGCAGATCACCTCCTATCCATGGCCGCTCCTCCTGGACAATACTTGCCCTTCCACCAATAAATCCTGTAAAGGATTAGGGCCCTACCTCTAGCAATCTTGATATGGGTCGGATACCAGTGTGGTATGAAGGCCCTGTGGGCTATTCCTTGCTCTTCCATGAACTATCTCTTCCCCATTCTTGACAAATGTCAATCAAAAAGTTCACTCTTTTCCTTCATTCAGCGTTATTCAAAGAAGAGAGGGAATGGAATAGGTAAGTGAACAGGTTTTCCCATGCTGCCTAAAATCCCACTATCCACTCTCCATTTTAGTATCTAATTTAAACAAGGTAAGGAGAAAAAGCAAGAGCTAATACAGGCTCTTTTAAGCAGTTGTTTACCTCCTTGGCAGTCCTGATAACATGAGTCAGTCCAATAATCAAAAGAACTGTTACTTGTTTTTCTAAAATCCCAGGGAAATAGTGCAAGGCATGATATTTCAGCACTAATGAGGTTATACCTTACAAAGTATAATTTTAATTACAGCAGACTTGGAGACCCCATTGCAAAACTGCAGGAAAGCAGCGTGTTCTACCCAGTTTCAGGGAAACAGCATTAATATCCTATGTTTTTGTTTTATTCAGTCCTTGCTGGCTGTGTGGAGAATCACCTGAAGTAACTGTAGGGCTACCAAGGACTACATCAAATACAGTCCTAGAAAAGAAACTTTACTTTCTCCTCCCATGCTATGAATGGAGATGCCACTTCAGAAGAATATTTATCTTTCGATGTCTTACAAGCTTCCACATTGATCTGCTTTGCCACTGACATTTCTGAGCCTGGTCCGACCTTTTCACCATCTTCTGTCCTTCAAAGGTTGAGACTGACCACATTAGTGGTGCAGTTCATAAACCTTTGCATTCATAGATAAACACATAAGGAGATGTGTAAGCGTGCATGGGCACACACACACACACACACACACACACACACACACACAGGCCTTTCTGCAAAGTTTAATTTCATACTAAAGAGATGTCAGAGTCCTGGCATCAAAGCTGCCGGTGTAAGCCTGTGTATGGGCCCTATTGCTGATTGCTTCATTACAACCCTGAACACTTCAAGAGCCAAATGCTTTCAAGTTTCTTTAAATGGTATTAGGGGAAAATATCCTCAAGGCATTATTTTTAAAGGGGACTTCAAACGTTCCCGAGGAAAAAAAAAATATAGCACGTTTGAACTCCAGGGGGTTTGTAGGAGAAATCTTACTTAGGAAAGGCTGTGAATGTGGAGACATCTTTTGAGTTGCAGGGTAAAATAACGATTGGTCAAATTTATCGAGGATAAATTTGAAATGTGGATGGAGAAAACCATAGAAAAATCACCAGACTTTACCATAAAATAATAAGGAGGTGACTCTGCAACAGATGGTTTGGGAAAACTTTTTTTCTCTTTTAAATTAGCTTTTTCTTATTTTCAATGACAAAATGTAGCGGGGAGGGGGGAAAGAAAACGTTCCCATTATCTCACACAGGGTACAAAAGAGAATACACCAAATTCTTATCATTTAATTCCCACTCAGGACCAATTCTGCAGTGATGCCCTTCCTCAGAGAACCAGGAAGCAAGATATGTAAGGGCAAATCTGCTCATCTTGAGTTCTGCAAATGGTCTGCTCTGGAGGTCATAGCAAAGAAACACTTTCCCCAGTTTAAACCCATCTTTTCTAAATAGATCTCAACCTGATCTCATTGAATGCCTTGATGTCTGGTTTCTCAGTCATTATATTTGCAGTATTACATATCAAAAGGACTCTTGAGAAATTCCCTCGAATTGATAATTCTAATTTCTTATGTATAACTACTCTATATTCACTCGGAGGACAGCTGTATTGTATGCTAAACCATGAATTGTAAAAATTGATCCCTTTGTATGTAGGTCTGTATTAAATTGAGATGCTCTATTTTTTCCCCTGTTTGTTGCCACACTTGGGTTCCTGGTGTCAGTTTGTATTTGGCTGCTTGAGCATATTAAAGTTTTTCTAGTGCTTATGATGTTCTCGCCAAGAGCACACTCGCAGCAATCTGCACTGGAACAGTCTTTGTGCCAATTACTTCAAAAAGTATTCTTTTAGAAGAAAGAGGAAGAAAGAAAGGAGAGGAAAGAAAGAAAAACTCAGGGCTACTGTTTCAGGTTGTAGTGTGATGATTTCCATTTTAATTTTTTTACAATTGATTTCCCTGAATTGCTGACTTATAGGCTAAGGAATGTATATCTCCCCCACACCACCACCACCTTTAAATGCACCCAAACCCAGTGGAAGCCCTGAGAAAGGCATGAGGATAGAAACAGAGAAATAGACTTGTCCAGGAACAGACATTACACCCTCATTTGTTTAAACAGCTTTGGAAAGTGAAACACCAGGAACTTGTTAACTAGTTTTGAACATGAGGATGTTAACAATGATGCCTAATCATGGTTGAACCAAACTGAACAGAGCAAATGAGCAAGCAGTCCAGGACTGCATATGTGAAACGGGCAGTCAGCTAAATCAATTCCATGTCGCTTTGTGGAGGTTAAAGACCTAAGATGATGATCGCATCTTCCAAAAAGACCTCCCCCCCTCAAAAAAAATGGGAAATGGGGAGGAATGCCTTTCTGAGAGAGGCAGCTGGATTATAGGAAAAGAGGAAAGAGTGTTGGATGAAGAGGATGATGAAGTTCAGGAGCTGGATTGTCTGGAAAGAATTCAAGAGGCACATATTCTCCCAGTCAAGAGAGCTTTATTGAGGCAAAAGCAGTGAGCTATCCCCGGGTGGGGGAGAACTAAGCAGTTTGCAAGAAAACAGGGGTTTGTTTTCATACACAATTTTGGGGCATTCAGTCAAGAGTGGAGTATACTCCTACTTCTATAATTAAGAGTATGTTCCTAATTAACAATAGTTAATTTCAGGGAAAGGGGGAGGCAGGAAGGGCAAGCCAGGTGGGCTAAAAAACAGTTCAAGGATGTGAACATAGAACAGGGAACTTAGCTTGCTATACTGGGGGGCCAGGGAGGGGAGTTAGTCACATACATGCAATAAGGGTTAAGGAAGCAAGGTTTTTGTTATCTGGCAGCTTCCTGTTACTGGGCAGACTTAGATGAGGCCTTCATAGTTGTGAGGCAAAAGTCAGTCTCATCATTCGACTTGTGTCAAGAGGCCTGGGTTCTGTTTCTTGCAGGGCCCCCTGGAGTGTGACCTTGGGTAAATCATTTCAACTCTGAGCCTCCATCTTTTCAGCTGATCTCAATGCAGAGTCGTATAACTAACTGGGTTCCCTCTAACTTTGAAGGCATTCGATTTTATGACCCCATATCCAAGGAGTTTTCTATAGATACATTACATTCATTTGCTATACAGAAGGGAAAGCGGCACATATAGCAATGCTTCGATAAGCATTTCATTACCAAAGATTACTCTCATGAGGTCTGGAAATTAGGCTTGACTTAAATAGCTTTAGAAGGAGATGTTAACTTGGTGTTGGGATGGGGCATGTTAATATGATTACTGGGAAATACCCTATGACTTTTTTTAAAAAAAACACCTTAATATAAGCTTTTCTTGGAGTGTCCTCAAGTAACAGAGTTGTTATTGTTCAATTGTTTTCGATTGTGTCTGGCTCTTGGTAACTCCTTTGGGGATTTTCTTGGCAAAGATACTGGGATGGTTTGCTATTTTCTTCTCTAACTCATTTTACAGATGAAGAAACTGAGACCAACAAGGTTAAGTAACTTGTCCAGGGTTATGCAGCTAGTATGTGACTAAGGCAAGGTTTGAATTCAAGTCTTCTTGACCCCAGGCCTGTCACTGTATCCACCGCACCACCTCACTGCCCCTGGAGTGACAGAGGGTTAAAATGAACTGGTAGTGAGATTGAGTGGTCATTTTATTAATTCTACTCTGGTTTCATATCCAAAAGCTTAAAGTGTGGCATCCATGGAAAGCCAGAAGGGACTTTGGAGATAGAGTATTAAATGAGACAACTGAGGCTGGAAGACGTTGGGATTCATCCAGGGTCACACAGAGATCTGGGACTGGCATCCAGTTCTCCTGAATCTGGCATCAGGGCTCTGCAATACCTTGGGTCCTAAAATTGTTCTTTTTGCTATTCCTAGGAGCTTTCACAGGCTGTTGTAAGTCTCCTGGGAAGTGTTCATTTTAAGTGGCAGCTTTAAGGGGTTTAATGCCTAAGTTTGGGGGATTTTAGGGGAGTTTAATATTTTTCCACACAGATTGAGTTCTGTTTGCCTTAAATAATGTTCATACTCCAGAGTGTGATTATTAATATTTATATGTCTCCTAACAGATGATTGCTGTTTTCCAATAAAATACCAGCTTATGGCTGTCCTACAGAACTGGTTTCCCCACCTTAGACAGTTTTTCCTTTAATTAGCATTCTCTTCTTCTTAAAAAGAGGAAAGTAAATAGAACCCATTTCTAATAATTATCCCAGTAAATGTTCTTTTCTTCATGTTGAATAGGGGCACAACCAGGGAGACAGGGCATTTGATCTGTGCTACAGAAAGACAGTGATTGTGGTCATTAACCCTAAAGAAGGCACCAGCTTCACTCCCAATTTGAGGTTAGCTGTAAACATGCTAAAGGAAGAAAAGCCTGAACCTGCAGAACAGCATTAGACTTTTGCACTATGCTTGGGTGGTTCAAGATGCTTTGGAATGGAAGGAGGAAAAAAAGTTAGGTGAGACTTTTTTGCAAAAGAAGAATTTAGCTTTAAGGGCTCTGTTTGTTTAGATAACTTTCGTTGTATATCTGTATTTGGTTCCACATGTATGTATCCCTGGGGAAAAGTCTTATGTGTTAGATCTTAAGCACTATAAGATTTTGGAACTGAAAGAGAACATAGAAACCATCCTGTCTATTCTCCTCATCTTACAGATGAGAATATTAAGCCCTAGAGAGCTGATTGCCTAAGGTCATATAAGCAGTAAGTGGCCAAGTCAGGACTTGAGGTCAGGTCATCTGTCTGGCCCACCATGCAGTGTTCTTTCTATTGGACCAAAATCCTTACTTTGGAAGATGCTTAAAGTCTTGGGCTATAGAAAAGGGCCAAACAGTGATGAATCAATATCACAAGGTCAGCATCCACTTTCAGCCTTGAAACCTTCTTAGACTTCTATATTCTCTCAAGTAGTCCTTTGTTAGAGGTCATGGGACCCTGTCAATAATCCTGGAACATTGACACGTAACACCTGTAGGCTATGTCTTTATCCACACCCCACCATAAGCTGGAAGGAGATGAACTACAGATGGAGTTTATATAGAGGTTGGGTGAACAGCTACAAGACCTACAGTGGTGGTTGCCCAGAATATATCACAAGACTGCCCTTTATAGGTGTCTGTGTGGGCTCCACCATCAGCACCCAGAGCTGCAGGGACATCATTGCCACATGAGCCTGCTCTTATTCCACCACTCATGGGGAGAGCAGGAGCAAATATTGGCCTTCCTAGGTCAGATTGAGGTAGTCTTAGAGACCTACCAATAGACCTTAGCCTTTATGATAGTCAAGTAGAGGTGAGGAGCACCCTTGGACCAGGCAGTTCCTCTGATAGAGAAAAGGAGACCCCTTCTAGAACACCAGCAGCAGCCTGAGTCTGGGTTCTAATCTAACTGAAGATGTGATCATCACAATTAACTCACAGGAACCAAACTTCAGCCCTCTCCAAGACTCCACTATAGTAGCTAGAACTGGAGTCAAGGTCATAACATCATCACCTCAAAGATCTAAATCTAGAAGGTCCTTCAGAGGCCATCTCATCCATCACCTCATTTTTCTGATGATAAAATGAAGGACCAATGAAATCTTGACTTGTCGTCCAGTGTCAGAGGCCTCTCACGCGCAGTCATGATGCCTTCTCATGCTCTGCATTCTAGGTTCTCCTTTGTAGTCCTTCTCAACTGAGAGTATTATTTTCCCTTACAAAGATTACTAGGAACTTAGAAATGTACTGGTCAGATATAAAATCTGACCAGGCTTTCTTATCATGTTTCCCTAGTGCAGGTATCATTGAACAACTGTGGGTATGGGATGGGAACTTTTAGAATGCTGAACATAGCCAAAGCCCCTTGTATGTACATAGCCACACGAATCTCTGTGTCTCCACTGAGCTGTAAATCCACATTTTAACTCAAACTGAATCTCCTTATCTGATTCATCCAATTCACTCATCCTATCTCCCATCCATAGCCTTATTGCTTCTACTACCCCAGCCATGCATAAACCACCTGGGTTATAAGTCTCTCTCTCTCTCTCTCTCTCTCTCTCTCTCTCTCTCTCTCTCTCTCTCTCTCTCTGATTCTCTCTCTCTCTCTCTGTTCCTCTCTCTCTCTCCCTCTCTCTCTCCCTCCTTCTCTCCCTCCCTCCCTCCACCCCTCTCTGTCTCCACACTACTCTTCTCTGCACCAGCTTAACAACTCTTGTTGAAAATCAGTTAGTCAGCATTTATCAATGTGCCAAGCACTGGACCATAGCTGGGGATGCAAAAACAAAGAATGAAATAGTCCCTGATCCCAAGAAGGAACTTCTAACAAAGTCTGACCTTAGTTCACAGCCCTTTCTTTAGCACATTCAAGGGTTAGCTCTCCCACCCCGTCTCTAATACTGATAATGGACATAGGTCTCCTGGCAGCTGCAGACAGGCATGCATACCCTCAGCTTTGGCCACATCACATTTCTGGCAATCCCAAATTCTAACAACTAGTGAAAAATCCTAAACATCCTCAATGTGAAAATGATTATGCAGAGAACTTTGCTTATATCTTTCATGGAATGATAGAAGCTTCTAGAAGACAAGATCTTTAAGTCAAGTCTCTGCCCTTGTGTAATTATAATAATAATGCCTAACATTTATATAACATTTTCTAGGTTTGCAATTTGCACCTACTTGTCAGAACCCTGAAGATATAAAAACGGTAAGAGAAATTATTAGAATAGCCATTAGCACAAACAAACCCTTCAAGAGAGAAGTAAGAAAGAACTCTTGCAGAAATAAAATGTGCAGAGTACTACATTGAGATGCACTGAGGAAGTTCATAAAGGCCTTTTCATATATGGAATGGTTGCTCAAGAGAAGGCAGTAGAGCATCATTGACCCAAGGCAGTAAAAAGGCAGAAAGACTTTGGAAATTCTTGCTGACTTCCCACAATAGGCCTACGTGGTAAGACAGGATTAAGTTGCTCCCTAACCCCTCCTTCCTTCTCCCTCCTCCCAAAATTAGAGGGAGATTGATGAGCATGGATAGGAAGATAGGGCAATTGGGTAGTGGGGGAGGATGTCAACAACCGTTACCAAGAGTCCTAAAGGGAACTCAAGCATCTCTGTCAATATGAACATCCCTATAGACAATATTTTTTAAAAACCTTCAACCTCTGGCATAGCCTTAGGTTCGTTCGTTGTATCATGATAGTTGAATTGTATGTTTTAGAAGCAGAGAGTACAAGAGAGTCAGGAGAATCTTCTTTGTGGCAAACCAATGGAGTTCTGAAGAGCCTAGTTACCTGGGTGTCTTTCCCCTTGTATTTGTGTTTCTCTGTGTTTCCTGTGCCCCTTGAGATGGTGTGCTGTAGGCTGCCTGAGTTCTTAGTAATGGAAAACCCAAAAAGGCTGAATAATACTCATTGATAGGTGTATCCTTGGCAACACCTGAGTCCTGTCCTATTTACTCAGGCATATCTGTATCAGAAATCTTGGGATTCTAACATAAAAGTACAATCCATCATCCCTTTGCAGATTTCAATGGAGGGAGGGAAAAGTTAATTCTTTAGGAATTTGGGGGTGCTGCCTTAACATTGGTTAGTACCCAGAGAACTACAAATGGTATTACCATAGATTTATTCATTCAGCTGCACCAAACTGGCTAATAATATTTGTTCCAGTTAGGTATTAGCTTCCAGCAAAGCCCTACTCCAATGCCTCATTGTCTCTTAGAGTTAGTTAACATTGGGAACCCAAAGGGTATGCCAGGAAAGAGCAAGTCTCACCTATCCTATCAGGCTATAAAGACTATGATTACACATCTGATGATGGAGTTTATATTTGTCACATGAGGACAAGTCTAGCAAAATTTGAGAAGTCTAATTACCAGAAGGACAATAGTCCTTTTGGGAAACGCTACACTGGAATCTTTGATAGTGCCCACACTGATGAAATCACAGATCCTTGAAGTACTGAAATACTGATATTAAAAATGTATATCTTGGATTGCATGAGTGATACTAACAAACTCAAAAGCAAATAATTCATTCATTTACTTATTCATTCATTCAACTAGGAGTCTTGGGTCTTCTGCATGTGCAGAGTCAAGTGCTGGCAGAGATACAAAAATGAATAAGACATGACTTATGCCCCATGAAAAGAATTTTAAAATTTGGAACGGTGAAGAAACTTATATCAACCCTCTTATTTTACAGTTGGGAAAACTGAGGCAAATGGTTTATGATCTAATAGATAAAGATAAGGCACGTACACAGATTAATATAAATATTCTAAGTGGATAGAGAAGCATCAAGTATTTTGAGATTAGGTAAGGGAGAAATTACTTCCAGCTCAGGGAGGAATCGGGGAAAACTATTTAGAGAAGGTATCATTTGTTGTAACTTGAATGATGAGCAGCACATCAACAGGTAGGGAAGGAGATAAAGGTGTTTAGAGGGTAGTCAATAATCAAATCTGGCTGTTATAGAGTGTGACAGTGATAAAAAGGTAGACTGGAACCAAGCTGTAAAGGGTCTAGAATGCCAGGATGAAGAAGAAGGCCTTTATTCAATAGGCAATGAGGAGTCATGGAAGATTTCTGAGAAGTGGAGGGATGAGATCCCACATAGGAAACAGGAAGACCGATCTGTCTGTTATCTGTAGGATGAATTAGAAGGTGAGAGACTGGAGACCAGGGACAAGAAAACTAACTAGAAGACTAGTTATCAAGGCAAGAGGTAATCAGAGCATCAACTAGGGAGGTGGCAACAAAGACTACGTTGAGTACTTTGTATCAAAAATAAAATAAACCATAGGAAATATAAGTGAAAGAGAATGTATGCATGTTTTAAATACAAAGAACTGATATAGTATTTCCTAATAAAAATGTGTATTTGCATTAAAGTTTAATTGGCTTTGTTTCAGGGTATGCTGGTAAAGGTTTAAGAATTAGGGGTAGGGGAGAATGTGCGCTTTTAAATTAAATCTGCATCACTATTATTTTTCTCCATCACTTTCTCAAGTCTAGACAGTCAATAAAACAACCAATCAATCTCCAAATTGTGGGTTTTTGCCAATTTCTGAGGTGTAAATGCTCATGCTGAATGTTTAACAACCAGCTCTGGTTCGAGATAACTCTGGCCCCACCTTGGGTTTTGTTTTTCCAGACCTGGTGCTCCCAAAGAAGAATAGTCCTCCACCAATTCACTTTGGCACCTTCTCTGCACTTTATAATCTCAGAAAATTACCCAGGGCCAGACTTGCCTAGAGTCACACAGATTGTGTGGGTCAGAGGTGAGATTTCAATCCAGGACTTCTGATTCTCAAGGCAGCACTTTTTATTTACTACACAACACTATACATTACATAATAATGTCGTTCATAAAAATGATTTTAGGACAAAGCCTCATATACAGAAGGAACCATTTATTCAGGAGTTATAAATTAAGGCCCAAGGCCAGCTGATAAAACAATAATTACCCATTGGTTCAGAAGAAAACATATCAATATGAGTTAGGAGTTCTCCCAGGAAGAGATTGTTATACTAATTTCTATTCTAAGCCTTATATTTTATTTAAAGTTATAATGAAATGCAGCACCACAATTTTTCCATTGAGAAGAGGGAAAAAATTCTCCTCCAACTACTAAGCAAGGTGGGGGGTACTATGCCAAACATAGGACGGTTAGTTAGGGATAGGAGGAGGGGAATAATGTCCTTTCCCTAAGCAAAAAACATAGAGAGGGGTAGAAGTGTCCTCCACAGTACTAGAGTAGCCGATTTTCTCCAGGGCGTTGAGGTTGAACTTATATTCTCTAATAAAGTAACTGAATCAAGTAGAATTTGATCAGACCTATGCAGTCCGTCCTCCTCAATACACTCCTAAACAGTTTGTCAAGACATTTCTTCTACCCATGGCCCCTGCTTTATTAAATGATATTTGAAGTGTTTCCCCTCTCTGAGAGAACCTTATATCCTTGGCATATATTTGCATAATCTAGTTAAAGCGATCTCCCCAGTTTCCTTAAATATCTCTCAACCTAAAACTGTGGCTCTAGAAGAAAAGAGAATGCTTTGTTTCCTTCAAGGGAAAAACGAGGAAGAAATATGGCATCCTGTATTGTTTAAGAAGCTAGACAAAGCTGCAATTTTACATATTGTTTTATGTTATATATTTGAAGTATCTTTTAAATAGATTGATAGGATGTAACTGTTATGTTTGGGAACATAGAAATGTGAAAATGGAAGGCTGCAACTAATGTATTTTAAACATAAGGGATTTTTAAAATAATTTCTTATTCGTTGCCCCAGGAATTTATTTATTTATTTCTTGCATAAGAAACTTAAGGGTGATAAATTTCCAGCATTCTTGTGGTAGAAGGCTCCACTGGAGCTTTCGAATTAAGGGTAGAAATTGTCTGGATAGTCCTGAATTAATCCGGGAACTTGCAGTGTCTTCTGTCCCCTAGAGGACAGGATTATAAAACAACAGTACTGTCCCTACTGGCCTCAGTCCTGAGAGGCTTAGAGGCAGGGGCTTCTAAAGACAAGGAGGTTCAGGTGAGTCCCCTATTTTTGTCATTCGGTCAAACATGGATATAGGATACTCCTTTTTATTTGGAATGGTTGGTCAAAGAGGGAGAAGGGAAGCATCAAGGTCACCTGCGATCTTTTTTGGTTTTGTACAAAAATTCTCAGTTTTCAAAGAATTAGGAAGCAATGTGAGAGAGAGCATGGCCTAATGGAAGCTGACCTTGGAGAGGCAGATCTGGGGTCAGTTTCTGCTTCTGGAATATTCTGATGGTGTGACCCTTGGATAGTCCCTCAAGGTTGTGTTGGAAAAGTATAAATTGCTTCAGTCTTGACCTGCATTTGTAGAGAGAGCTTCCTCTTCCAAGAGTCCTCTAGACTGGAGTCAGTTAGGTGGTGCAGTGAGTAGAGCACCTGCAGTCAGAAGGATCTGAGTTCAAATTTGACCTCAGATACTTGAAACACTTACTAGCTGTGTGACTTTGGACAAGTCACTTAACCCCAACTGCCTTACCTCCCTCAAAAAATAAACACACACACACACACACACAACACACACACACACACAAAGAGTCCTCTAGACCAATGAAATCAGAAAGTCCAATCCCAGTTCCTTTTGTATTTTTGGATTCTGGAAGTCCCTGTCTGAGAATATAATAAATTATGTTTGGTATCATTTTTTTGAGCTTATTTCTTTTGATTCAGATAGTTACTTAGGATCTTTCAATACTTCCATCATCATTTTAAATCCCAGTTCTCCTTGTATAGCCCTGCAGAGAGCTGAAAAAGATGAAGTAGCTGGAACTTCAATCAGGAGTAAGTATGTCCTTGACTGACACTAGAGGATACATTAAAAAATAAAATAACCCCCGGTTATAGGTTATTTACTGTCATTTGCATCTTAGAGAGCAGAATTTAAGATAAAACAGCAGATCTTTGCTTTACAGGTATAGGAAAGGTCCTCTGTCATTGTAGACCATAGCCTTCTAGTCTTAGAGCTGAAAGGGATACTGAGAGGTAAGGTGACGAGCCTCAGGTCACAGCCATTGTGGATCAGATCTTAGTACTTGATGTTAGGTCTCCTTGACACTGAGGAAAAGGCTAGGTTTTTATGCATTTTGCCATACTACTTCTCAGAGTGTAGAATATGGGAGGTGGGGAGGGAAATTCCAGTTATTTGAACTTCTAATTGCAGAATATTTATGTGATTATTGGAACTTCTAATTGTAGAATAATTATGTGATTTCCAGATAAATATGAGTTTTTTCCTATGTGCATAGATATTCGCTGTATAATGGATAAGGTAGCTGACTGGGAATAAGGAGGTTGTTAAATTGAGATAGGGGCAGCTAGGTGGCGCCATAGCGCACAGAATGCCAGGCCTGGGAGTCAGGAAGACTCATCTTCGTGAGTTCAAATCTGGTCTCAGACAATATCTAGTGGTGTGACCCTGAGCAAGTCCCTTAACCCAGTTTGCTTCAGTTTCCTTATCTGTAAAATGAACTGGAGAAGGAAACGGCAAATCATTCCAGTATCTCTGCCAAGGAAACTCCCAAATGGGATCACCAAGAGTTAGACATACCAGAAACAACCAAAGAACTAGCTGAGGCAAACAGCATTAAGTGACTTGCCCAGGATCACACAGCTAGTAAGTATCTAAGACCAGATTTAAATTTAGAAAGATGAGTCTTCCCGACTCCAGGCCTGGCACTCTGTGCACCATGCCACTACTTATGAAACCTTGGGGCCCTGAGCCTCTTCGAATATCAAAATGAGGGAGTTAGACAAGATGATCACAATGATTCCTTAACTCTAGGTTCTATAATCCCACTAAAATGATACTCCACATGAGAGCCCAAAAGTTCATCCCTTTAGTTGTGCTTACATAGCTGTCCACTGTTGAAGGCTGCCGGGGGAAATTGTTGGCAGGTATAAGAAAGTACAGTATGAGCAAATATACATGGTTAGGTACATACCATATAAGCTGTGACCAAGCACAAAACCTAAGCAAAGTGAGGAAAGCTATCTTGAAAACTATTCTACTCCTCAGCCCTCCTCAAATTAGCATTGAATAATTTATGGTATGATGTAGTTCTCAAGCAGAATCTACATTATTTCTGTGCTACATACAGAATAGGAGACTCAGGGGTTCAAAAAAGGGGGCCAAATCCTTGTCTTTCAGATTCAAAAACCTCAATCCCTGAAAATAAAGAAGGATACTGTATGCCTGGGCTATGAGTCTGATAATCTACATAGCAAGCCAGATTTTTCTGGAAGGGACAGAAGAGCCAGAAGCAAACCTAATTTTTAAGGGAAATTTGGATTCTCTTTAAAGGATAAGGAGAAAAATCTCTGAACCTATTCTCAATCTGAGGATTTTGCAGCTCTTTCTGTGTCTTTTTTTGGTTTGGGTTGTTTTTTTTGCTCCCCCACTGTCATCTGGCCCTGTTTGTTTTCTTATGTGAGAAACAATGCCCACAATCCCTAGTACTTCCTTTTGATAAAGAAAGGAGTTCCCATTACCAGAAGTGAGATCTGGTACAGAAAGGATAGAGAATAGCTTCCAGATGTGGGGTTTTTTTTGGTTTGGGTTTTTTTGTTTGTTTGTGTTGTTTTTAAAATTTTTTTGTCCATGCACTTTCTTTTCCTTAGTATTGATAGAAGAAAGGTTTTATCAAGGTCTTTGTGATGAGCTTATTTAAAATTAGTGGATATTAGTAGAGCCCATCTAAATGCTTATGCCTAACAGATGATGGAGGAGAACATATGGCGGGAAGAGGAATATATATTTGTCCAAGCAATGTGGCTTGTTAACACTCCCGCACTCATCATAAACTCTGTTTATATGTACTTACATACAGCATTCTGCACATCCGCTTTTTGTATCAGAGACAAGGGGGAAATAAAAGTCCCACAATGATTTCTTTAGTATGCAAGCATCAAGTTGTGCTCATTTGGTCCAATTTACCAAAGATTGTGGGATTTCAGTTTGAATGGCTCTCATTGAGAGGGGCAAGATGGAAATAGTGGACAGAGTCATTCTTAGAGTCAACAAGACCTGGAGTCACTCGCTACCTTAGACATTTAATGGCTGTGTGACCTTGGGCAAGTCCCTTAGCCCATCTCAGACTCAATTTCCTTTTCTGTAAAATGGGCTTAATAATAGCACTTCTCTCACAGTGTTGCTATGAAGATCAAATGATACAATGTGTGTATGCATGTATATCTATAGGTATGTATATATACACAAATGCACATATATGTAGAGAGAGAACTTTTTAAATCTTCAAGTACTGTGTGAGTTCTGATTGTTGCCATTATTATTATTATACTGATTGGGCAAGGTACATAATAATAATAACTAGGTGGTACAGCGCTTAGGGTGTTGGGCCTGGAGTTAGGAAGACCAAAGTTCAAATCCTGCCTCAGACACTTACTAGCTGTGTGACCCCGGACAAGTCACTTAACCCTGTTTGCCTTGGTTTCCTCATTTTTTAAATGAGCTAGAGAAGGAAATGATAAACCACTCCAGTATCTTTGCCAAGAAAAACCCAAATGAGATCATGAGGCATCTCACATGCCTGAAATGACTGTACAATAACAACACATAATACCCATTATACACACTGTGATAGGAACTTTACAAATATTATTTCATTTGACCCTCATAACAACCCTGCGAGGCAGGTACTACCATGATCCCCATTTTAAAGCTGGAAAAACTGAGGAAGACAAAGGTTTTGTTGTTGTTTGTTCTTCATTCTTGAAGAGGACCAATGACAACACTAGAGTGATGTCTTGACTTGCTCATGAATTGGATTTAATTACACAATTTACTCAAAGTCTCACTTTACTCAAAGGATAAGGAGAAAATCTCTGAAGCTATTCTGAATCTGAGGAATTTGCGGCTTTTTGTGTATCTTTTGTGTGTGTGTGTGTGTGTTTTGTTTTGTTTTGTTTTGCTCCCCCACTCTTATCTGGCCCTGAATAGATTTGAGCTCATGTCTTCCATACTCCAGGTCTGGTGCCACCTAGAGACCTCGATTAACTTCTCAGTGCCCTAGTCAATTCTCTAAGACTACAAGCAGCCTTGCAAAGGCTGATCTGCATTGATAGAAGGTCACGGGAAATCCCTATGCCAAGAAAACTGTAGGTGTGGTTAAGAAAAAGAAATCAGTGTGATGTGGAGGGGGGAAGGGGGGCAGAGCTTGGAATCAGTAGAGATTCTGGTTCCCATCATTCCTTTGAACATTTACCAGTTGAATGACTGTGGCTAAGCCACTGGACCTGGCTGAACCTCAATCACCATCCCCCAAATGAGAGGACAGTAGCATCTCACCGGGTGGTTATGGGAATTAAATCAGGTAATATATGTAAAGTGCTTTGCAAACCTCCAAGTGCTCCATCAATGTCATCTATTATTATTGTTCTCCTTCACCCCAGTCAGGGTTCTGATTGGCAGCAATGCCAGGATGAGAAGCTTAGAATAAGACTATGGGCTGTAGCTGGTCTATACAAATCTTTACAGTGAAACTGTGCATTTGGACAAGCGGGGAAGTTTGAGGATTACCCTCTCACCTCTATAAAGTTAAGTCCAGGGAAAATGGAATTCTATGGGTTTCATTGAGTCTCCCTAAGTCCACATAACAAAATCACCAACAAATCTTTCAGATTCAGCAGTTTCTTTTAAAGGTATGGTCAAGAACGAGGAGCTCAGGGATCAGATGAAGAGGTGCTCAGGGTAGAAGAAATTTGTGCGGTGCTTCTCAAAATAATCCTATTCAAATATTAGTACTCTAAATGCCACAAAATCCTGTGGAAGAACAGCAGAAAATACAGGAAATTCTATATTTTCTAATGCCTAGCTATGTTCTAAAAACTCCTCCCTATGATTTAGATTTTTCAAAAAGGAAATTCATTTGCATGTGAAATATTTGATCATAAGACCTTAGAGCTGAATTCATTCTAGTACAATACAATAAGCATTAATAAGTTATTTGAGGGGCGGCTAGGTGGCACAGTGAATAGAGCACCGGCCCTGGAGTCAGGAGTACCTGAGTTCAAATCCGGCCTCAGACACTTAACACAAAAAACTAGCCGTGTGACCTTGGGCAAGTCACTTAACCCCATCTGCCCTCCAAAAAAGCAAAACAAAAAACAAAAAACAAAAATAAGTTATTTGAGACAACATAGCATGATGGACAGATTACTGAATTTGGAGTCAGAAAGGCCTGGGTTCAAATCTTTCCTCTGGTTCTTACTATTTATATGACTCTGAGGATACAGGGGCAAAATGGGAATTAGCATCCATAGAGTACTTGCCTTATAGGGCTGTTGTGAGACTTGGTTAGAATAATGTTTCAGAGTGTTATATAAAGTCAATTATTATTACTGTTATCTCATTCTTCTCATCTTGGAGCTTGAATAGAAATTGTCTTGGAATAGGTCACTATCTTGCTATTATTCTCTTAGATTTAATGTCCTGCAAACTATTGCCAGACAGATAAAGTGACTGCTTTTTATAATTGAATACAAGTTTAAGGACATAAACTCATCTTTGTAGGTTTACTGAAAGCATCTTCAGGGCAAATGTTACAACAGACAGGATCATGGGCATGATAAGTATTTTGCCCTATTCCTACATGGTTTTGAATTTTTTTCCATTGGGTTGCTATGTTTTGAAAGCTCTTTATTCCACATAGATTAGAGCTGATAAGTGTTCAGTAGAGCAACAGCTATTTAAAAATGTTTTTCTTCCATTTTTATGGTCTGTATTACATCCAAGTGAGTGCAAGCAACACATTTTGTCAATGAAAATGTTCTGATATATTTTATTTATTGAACTCTCAAGGATATGTTGCAGTCTACATTTGTAGCAATGGTATTTGTCATCTATTGGTTTATTAAAGATAATAAGATAGTGGATTTAGAGCTTGAAAGGCTCTTAGGGACCGTCCTTTCCCACTCACTATTTTGCGGATGAGTAAATCAAGACTGAAAGGGATTAAGCCACTTTCCCAAGTGGCAAAGCTGAGATTTGAAACCAGACCCTCGGACTCCAAACCTTGCACACATATCATCATACCTTGTTGCCTATGGTGATATAACATGCAAATGGAAAAGTATTATCAAGAAGAAAGGAAAGGAAACAACTAACAGGATCCAGGAAACCTCTGTGATCAAAACTTTTAACCTCATAGCCTAGTCTGACACTCCCTTATTTTCAAGAAAACTACAGTTGTGGGGAGGCCTAGGGACTTATCCTAAATCATGTGACTAATTAGCAGCAACCCCAGTAGACCAAAACTCCTGTCTTTGGACTTCCAGACTTGGACTCATTCCACCATACCACACTCAATTAGTTCTCAAACAACTTTGTGATTTTATTAATCCCATTCCTCTCAAAAAAACGGCATTACCATTTGGGCATAAATACTAATGTAGTCTTGTTATCCCTTCACCTGCTTAATCTTTTATTGATAGGATTATAGATTTTTGAGCTGGAGAGGACCTGAAAGGTTCTGTAGTGGGATGCTGTCATTTTACAGAGGAAGAAACTGAAGTCCAGAGGTCAGACAGGCAGTGACAAAACAAGGGCTTGAACCCAGAGCCGCTGACTTCCTATCCACAAATTCTTTCTTCAGCCTTATGCTTTGCAGGGAATCAAAGGCTGGCCCTAATAGTATGTCAACAACAACAACAACAACAAAAAAAAAAACCAGGAAAAGTGAAAAAAAATCAACCAGTTATTCAGATTGCCAAATGTAAACTGTTAGCATTATGAAATTAATTTGAAAAGTAAATGTATGGCAAATCTGACTCACGACATAGCTTTCCCTCATTGCCAGTATGCCTTCTCAAAATGTTTTCCAGTCTGTACTTCTTAAGATGCTTTTGCATAGAATGCCGAGTAGGGATTTATTTAGCATATCGTTGCTGGGTGTATGTTTTCCCAGACATTCATAGATTTGTGTTTTTCCAGAAAGCTGAATGTTCATGATAAAACGAGACAGATAATGATAAATAAGCATCTATGTAAGCCTAGCTAGAAGGAGGAATGGAGACTATTAGCGCCCCTCCTGTGAAGTTAATCCGGTTTCTTTTAGCTATTTCTTTATTAGTTAATGAGGTCTTGCAAAAATGTGTGTCTGAGATGGTGTTTTAGCATCCTTGCCTCTAGGAACGTCTTCAAATATTCATAAAGTAGCTAGACCTACTGAAGGTGCATTAAGAATGAATTTAGTCAACTTCAAATGTGGGTGGTCGGAAAACTACTGCTGAAATTGACTAAATAATCATTCTCATTGGCATTTCCAGATCATCGGCTCTGGGCACAAATGGAAAATATAGCAGGGGAGAGGTATTATTTAATATAGCTAGAACTCTAAAGTGTAGCTATTTCCAGCTTTGATCCTGCTTCCCAGAGACGCGAATTCAGTTTGTGTTTGAAAAACTAAATAATTCAAAGCAAATGGTAATCAAATATAGACTGACTGACTGGTTCCCACCCAGGGTAGGGTAGCAGTGACCACGTGACTGATAGTCTCCCCACCTCACAACTTTGGTAACTCATAGCAAGAGGGCAAAGTCAGGGAAGACCCTTAAGTACTTAGTTTTCAGGTGTATTCTGATCTTGGGTTTCCCAAAGGCTTCACTAAGTAATGTGCTCACTAGGGCTCCTATACTGTGACATGGTATATAAAGACAATTACTCCCAGGTCCTCTACTATGGGAGGGACTGGCCATCCATCGTGCAGTTGCTGACCCAGGGAGAAAGCTGGAAGGGAAGAACAAGGTAGCTAGGTTGTGTGGTGTCCAATGTTGTCGATCCACAACCTGCCCCACCTCACCCCCATCATCCCTGGAGCAAAAACAATGAATTGCTCCTCCCCTTTCATCACACATCTCTCAGATTTACCTGTGGTCCTTTTTAAGTCTTCTTTTGGATGTCTGAGGTAGCGGTCCATAGTGCTGGAGGGCTGGAACAGGAGGCAGAAAGACCAGAATCTGAATCCTACCCCAGGCGTTGACTAGTATATTAATCCTGGCCGAGTCACAAAGTCTTTATGCAACAATTTTCTGTTCTCTAAAATGGGAGAGTAGTATTTAAACCCCTCTAAAGTTCCCTTCTAGCTCCAAATCTATAATTCTATGAGCCTTGATGCTTATTTTAACCTAATTTGCATATGTATGAACATACTAGAATAGAGCTAGTGTGTCATAGATGGAACGCAAGGTTTAAAATCTTAAGACCTGGGTTCAAATCCTGCCTTTCACATTTAGTGTCTATGTAGGGATAGGAAGAGAGACTGGACCTCTGATTTCACTGATATAGGCAATTTCCTGGATGAGAAAACTGTCTATACCAAAACAGGTAGTCATTTTCTCTACAACTTGATAGTCTCAGAGAACTGCCCAGAGGACTAAGAAATTAGATGACCTGTCCAAGGTCATACAGCCAATATGTACCTGAGGCAGGATTCAAAGTCATATCTTTTCTGGTTCCAAGACTGGGACTCTACTCTCTTTTAGCTATATAAACAAATCCTATAGCTTCTATGTGTCCTAAGTGCCCTCGCAAAATTCCTCTACAAAAGCACTGATGGATTGGTAGTGGAGTTCCCACACTGGGTAGTCACCCATGGTGACTCCTTTCTGTGGATTCCTTCTGCATCTCCTTCCTATTAAGTGAATAAAGATGCAAAGAGGAAAGTGGGGAAGAACAGAAGGAGGAGCATAAAATATGATTTGCTAGAGTTTTAAACCCTTGGGGGCAGTGGTCCTAGTTATAACATCTCAGAAGTAGAGCAAGAGGGAATTCAGAAGCCATATAGTATAATCCTCTCATGTTACAGATCAGGAGACAGACCCATGGAGATAAGTGACTAGGAAGCCAGTGGTAGAATTGGAAGTTGAGCCAAGAACATCTGATTTAAAATCCTTCCTTGGAAAGTCTCTGCCTCTGTGGGGAACAATCACAGGAAAGTAAGTCAATGCAAGGGTCTCTTCTTGAGTGTGATCTGTAAACCAAGAGCATCAGTCCAAAGCAAGGGTCTACAACCTTTGTGGTATCATAGACCTATGGAAAGTTACACTGACTCAGTGAGTGACCCATTGTTCCCAGCCCCACTTGAAAATCAGTGTTAAGGGAGCTTCTGTTGGAGAAGGCTTTCCTTATTCTGTAGCTTTTGTATTACCTGCTATTTATGCATCAGGTACTCCTACCTGTGATGTTTGAACCCCGAACTGTTAAAGGTCATGTACCTGCCTCCTTGGGAGATGCTGAGATCCAGTGGCCCATCCCCTTTTACTGATGTGGGCCTATCCAAATTGTCTTTATCTCATAAAAGTTACCAATAAAAGCTGGCTCCATTTTGAAACCCTTGCTGATCTCCAGTGTTGCTACCTTGACATATTTTAATAAACTCGTTTAATTCTCTTTGCCCTGAATTTTGCCTCATTAATCAGGATGAAAGCCCGAATAAAGAATTTTCCTTTTAACAGACCCCTTGGGCAGTCTGTTGAAGCCTATAAACCCCTTCTCAGGGTAATGTTCTAAAATGTAAAGGAAACCAATTATATCAGAAGATATATCAAAATATTTTTCAAAACAAGTTCATGAACGTTAAGAACCCTGAGTTTACAGACTCACATTTAAAAATCTTTAGTAAGCTTAATTTTGCTTAAAATATTTTGGTTGAGAAATAGAATTTATTTCATTCTACATATCCTGGGTAAACCTCTAATAAGGTTCACAAGAGAAGGCAATGTACCATAATAGAAAAATCAGTATATTTGCTACCAAAAGACCCATTTAATATCTATGTGACCTTGAGCAAATCATTTCACTTTCCAGACCCCCAACTTCTCCATCTGTAAAATAAGATTACCATCCCTCTAACCTCTTGGCAGAGAGGTGGTGGGCTTTAGGTACAGAATAAGGCATACATCATCAGAACCTGGTCAGGGTACTGATTTGTTTTGATTAAATCTATGTCTTTTTATATTTAAGGCATAAAAGACATAAAGTTAAGTAATTCTATGCTTACATCCCCAGTGTGTAGGGATGTAGAGGTGAGAAGATGGAAAAGGTTTACTGGAAGAGATAAAGGTGAAAAGTGATGATCATATAAAAAAAGAAAATCATTAAATCTTCTATATTAAAATTAGTTTGAGAGGCAACATTAGTATAGTGGTCAGAAGAGAGAAAGAGAGAGACAGAGACAGAGAGAGACAGAGAGACAGAGACAGAGAGAGACAGAGACAGAGAGAGAGACAGAGACAGAGACAGAGAGACAGAGACAGAGAGAGAGACAGAGAGACAGAGACAGAGAAACTGAGAGAGAGAGAAACAGAGACAGAGAGGAGAGAGACAGAGACAGAGAGACAGAGAGAGAAAGAGAAAAAGGGGGGAAGATCTGTGGAGAAGATGTGTTAGAAAGTCTTTTAACCTCAAAGTGCCCTAGACAACTCTCTAGAATTACAAGTTACAGATGAGTTGGCAGTCTGCTTTGGTGAAAGTTGATTCTCCACTTGGGATTCTCTACATGGATGAAATCACAGACCCCAAACTAAAAAAAACAAAAAAGAGACATCAATTTTAATACCCATCCTACCTCATAGTCATGTTGTGGAATCAGTTGAGATATTATATATGATGGTGTTTTCTAAACTGTCTGCCTCAGTTTTCTCACCTGTAAAATGATCTGGAGAAGGAAATGACCAAACCGCTCCAGTATCTTTGCCACGAAAACCCCAAGTGGGGTCAGCAAGAGTCAGACAAGACTGAAAATGAATGAACAACCACCACCCAAAAAAGCACTATTCAAGCATAATACATTTGTATTAACAATGTAGTTATATAATTATACTAAATGATGATACTCTTGCTATAAACAAAAGTTAGTATAATGAAATCCTTATTCTGTGAAAAAATGACTGTACTGCCACAGGATATAATGCAAGTCTTCCGTGTACCATTACACTTGGTATCTTAACAAGAAAGATCGCATCCTAAATAATGTCCTTGAGCATGTGGGTCAATTACAGATTCTGGCCTCTTGTGATATTAAAAGCTACTTGAGGGCAGGGACTACATCGCTTCCTTTTGACACTCTTTCCCCCCTCCCCACCGCACCCGACCCCCATCAGGTCTGAGTGGTCTATGGGTTAGGGGGGAAGGTATTTCTTTTTTTTTTTTTGTCTTTTTTTTCTGGAGGACAATTGGGGTTAAGTGACTTGCCCAAAGTCACACGGCTAGTGAGTGTGTCATGTGTCTGAGGTTGGATTTGAACTCAGGTCCTCCTGACTCCAGGGCTGGTGCTCTATTCACTGCACCACCTAGCCTCCCCAAGGGTAAGGTATTTCTTAAGCACCTACTGTATGCTACACACTGTCCATGACCTCAAAAATTTTATATTATGTACATCAAGGCTAAGCTAAAAAAACTCCCTAGTTAAACCCTTTAAAAAAAATTCCTGAAAAGCATCAATAGTCCAATGATGCTGACTTGGAGACTGTAGGTATGACACCATTTTTCTTTAGTATCTTGCTGTGATGACGTTTAGGGCCGTTATGATGAGATGCTAGCTAATAATTGCTGCTCTAAACCTAATTCTGCTCCTCTCAAATGGAGTGCTTTGCATCTGTGTTTTAAACGGGCTGATCCCATCACTGGTTTTGTGTTCTCTTACAGGTGATTCACATAACAGGCCGGTTACGTCTGAGAGTGTCCTTGTCCCACGGTCGGACGGTCCCCAGCCAAATCATGGGTCTCGTGGTGGTTGCTCACGCTCTGCCTCCTCCTACAATCAATGAAGTTCGGATTGACTGCCACATGTTTGTTACTCGAGTAAATATGGACCTCAATATCATTTACTGTGAAAATAGGTACTTCCTTTTCTTTTTCCCGTTTCAGTGTTGCATGTGTATCTGCGTGTCTTCTGCCTTGCCTGAAATCCCATTTTCCTGTGAAGCATTGATAGGGTTCTTAATAGCTCTCTGGACTGACACCAAACATGCTTTTTACTTAATACTTACATTAGGGTTCGCAATATAATGAAAGAAAAGCACCAGGACCACCTTGTTGTAATGGAAACCCTGATTGACTGGGAAGCCAAGGAGAAGACAGGATGAGGTTTAGTCCCACTGATGAAGCAATCTAGTGAACGGTGTCCTGCTGACACTCCAGCTGGGGCTGTTTCCTGGCTATTATGTGAGGTCTCTGGCCTCTTAACTGTCAACATTTCAGAAGAGCACTTAAGTACATGGAGTACAAATGAGGAAAGGAAGGAAGAGAGAGGAAGAAGGGAGGAGAAGGGAATTTGCAAAACTATTCAGTAATACCACATAATCCTGAGTATTTCACGCTCACAAAATAAAAAGATGAGTCATCCCATAAATGAATTGGCTGCTCTTCCTCATCACTGAGCTCTTAAAATGAATGTTCAGCCTATAGTTTAAAAGTTCTCTTCTGTCATTTATGACAGTAATAAAAACAGTGGTGTACTGGATCCCAAGCTGACCTCAGAGTCAGGGAGATTTATTCAAATACTGCCATT
>CM053598.1:158812904-158858668 GCA_028646575.1 Pseudocheirus occidentalis | reverse complement strand
CCCCTTCCATTAGACTACAATTATCCCTTAAAGGTTTTAGCTTATTTTTCCAATTTGAGTTTATCAGTCTCATTGTATAGCATGGTCTATGCTTGACCTCATGCAAAGCAAAATTAAACTTTGAAATTATTTGGAGATCAAGACCTGGAAAGGATGGCAAAGGTCATCTAGACCTTCTTGCTTTACAGATTAGGAGACTAAGGTATAGGAAAGACAAGTGACTTTCCTGAGATCAAATGCTAAATAAGATTTGATTGGGCAAAAAGGGGGATCGGACTCCAAAACCGGTACTTTCTCTGCCAAACCAAATTGCAACCCTTGAAATATCAAGGAAATTTCAAAGAACCCACCGTGCATATTTCTTAAATGGCACTCTGGTTCCCTCCGCTGCAGGAAAAAGAAGTATACTGTACTGAAAAAAAAATTCTGATTGTTTTGGTAAAACTCTGTAAAATATACTTTTCAACTCTGGATCCACAGAGCATCAAAAAGTTATTCCTTTAAAAAAAAAAAACAGTCCTGCTTTGACCAAGAATTCTATTTTAGTCAAAACACATTTTTAGAATGGCTAGCTATTATGTAAGTAAATGAGAAAATAATGTATGTGTGTATACACATATATGTATGTCTGTGTGTATATGTGTGTTTGCATATATGTGTATATACACACACATACACATATATATGTATATATGTAATGTTCCAGTATTTATGAGTATCCCAACTTAGGGACCATGAACACTTAAATGTAAGCTAAACAGTATCATTGGCTTATTAAATCATCTCCTCTTGGAAAAGAGTCTATTCACACTTGGACAGATGTGTATAAAGTCATAGTAAACCTGATCAAAATCTTCCTTGAATACCTGAATAGGTAGGCTTTATTCCTATAATTTAAAAAAACCGGCATGAAGAACAGAAGGGGGACAGAGGGGAGGCAATCAGCAAACAGAATCATTTTAGATTTTGGATCTGAGAAACAGGTTCTGATCCTGAGGGTTATAGGGAAGGACAGGACATTTTGAAACGTCTATGTAAACTAGGCAGGTTCCCCCAACATGCTTTCCAATTTCTGTTATAATTTTCTGTACTCCTGCCCGAGGACATTGACATCTGGACAATCAGTGGCAGTGCCTTACACACACATACTGTAGAACCCAGGCCAAGAAAAGAAGCAAAAATGGCTTAAAACTTTCTATGTGGAATCAACCACAAAGTCCCAGTTAAAAGGGCCAGGAGTGAAAGCTGAGTTCCCAAATGACTCAGACTAAAAAAGATAACACCCCCAGGCATCTGTATGTCTCAGCATTTAAATTATATCCCTTGAAATGTCAATTTGGACTTTGTGCCAAGAAACATTTGGGAGCTTTTTTTCATGAAAATACCCAATAGAAAACCAATCTGTTTAAATGAAAGGTGTCTCTAATCATTTGGTAAAAGCATAACATGTTTTTATTTTATTATGTAACCTTGAATTATCTTGGCCTTTAATGAGGATTTTTGCATTGTTGTTGATGCTCTCTGATTTCGTGGAATTATGTTGACTAAGTGGGCAGTCTACCAACAATGGCAAAAAAAAACATGCTGCTTCATCGTACTTCCAAATTATTAAAACACATTTACTTGCTCCAGTACATTTCCCTTTTATGTAAAATGCAAATATCTACTATATTTTAAATAAACAGTCTTATCTCTGAAGATTTCTCCCTCCAATAAAGAGTTGCAACTTCCACAAATAGATACACTTGGTGTAATGAGAAATGTTTTCGTGGACTTCTCTTTCTAAGTCATTGATGCTTCCTATGTTTTTCATCCTTTCTAAATTATAGTCTGTGTGTGTGTGTCTGTGTGTGTGTGTTTTCTCTGCAGGATTAGTGATTACATGGATCTGACCCCTGTAGATATAGTAGGGAAGAGATGTTACCACTTCATCCATGCTGAAGATGTGGAAGGAATCAGGCACAGTCACTTAGACTGTAAGTACCTCCTTTATGTCAAAATAACCTGGTCTGGTGCCTTCATCTTGCTCTGATTCATGCTTGGTTTTAGTCCTAATTTTAAATTTTAAATAAAATAAAGGACTCTTGGTGAGTTATTTTCTCCAAAAGAGACACTAGTGATCCATTCAGAAGTGAGCGATGTAAACATTTCGACTTCTTTCACAATTTAGTAGAAATTTAAGTCTGAGGACTAGAAGATTTGGATTTCCAGATGCTTACTCCATGTGGGGCAGCTACGTGGGTTGGTGATCAGAATGCCAGGTCTGAAGTCAGGAAGGCCTCAGACACTTACTAGCTGTGTGATCCTGAGGGAGTCACGTAACCCTATTTGCCTCAGTTTTCTCATCTGTAAAATGAGCTGGAGAAGGAAATGGAAAACTACTCCAGTCTCTTTGCCAAGAAAACCCCAAATGGGGTCATAAAAGTCAGATATGACTGAAACAAGTCAGAAACAACTACAACAAAAAATAGACTCTGAATGGCCTAGCCAGTGAAAGGGGCCTCTGCCTCAGGAGACCAATGATGTTCACCTATCTTAAATAATTTCAGCTTTTGTGCTTGTAACCTCGGCTCCAAACATGCGAAGGGGGAAGGAAGAGGGAAGGAAGGAAGATAAAAATCCAAGTAGGTGAGAACCACATAAAAATCCCTGCTTGTTTTTGCATTTAAGTGGAGTGGAGGAGGGGACAGCAGAAGAAGTAGTTCATAGCATATCAAAGTATTTCCTTTGTCCTTCCCCAGTTACAACCCTGCTCAACTGCACTGTCTGTTCACTTTGTTTCTGGAGAGAGGATTATTCAGATTAACAGACACCTCCATCCCCCTTCTCCTGGGGGGGTAGAAACCAATCTCAGCTCTTTGAATCTGATCCCAAGATCTTGACCCTGAGATTGAACTCTCTGGCACATAAGATAGCTGAGCATATGAGGGAGGCAGAACCAACTGTGTGAGAGCAATAACCTACTTGGAGTGGTTCACAGGCAGTTTTCCTAGGTCTCTGCTAAAAGTTGGCAGTGCAGATGCACTGGGAGCCATTGGGGAAGGATCCCCAGAGCCTCAGAAGACCAAGGGTCAGTCACTTCATAGTCCTTGAAGAACCTGGGATCTCCATTCCCCCTGCCTCACCCTGTAGAGGGGATGCCTTTCTACCCGTTCGAGGGATTCTTATTAAAAATGTAACCTCATACTATAAGTTATATATCTTAAAGTACCCTTTAGAGCTCCTAATTCTTATCTGGATTCGTAAATGAATTTTGGGGGTGACAAAATAGACTGGGGATAAAAAAAAACACATTTCATTTAGTAAAAGCCAAAAAAAAAATAGTCCTTTTTTTGAGTGCTTTTGTTAAAGGAAATTGACTTAAAAGGTTTTTTTTTCCTTTCTTTTTCAATTGCTTACCTGAAGCTCATTCATGAAACATGAGATTTAAAATCCTAAATAGCACGCAAAAGATACAATAAACTGACACCCCCTTTCCTTACAAAACCACAAAATTGGTGGAAAGAGGGTTGGTCTTAAAGTCAGAATGACCTAGATTAAAGAACTGCCTTTGATGTCTACAGGAAAGTCATTTTAACATCTCAGTGCCCTTAGCAAATCCCGCCTAAGACATACAGTAAGTTCCATACTGGTAGTTATACACTGTGAAGGTCAAAACATCCCCTCCCCACCCCACCTCCAAATTTAACCATCTTATCTATCTTTAACAATGCCTACTGTTGAGGTGGCTGGGTGAAGCATTGGAAAGAACTTTGAAATTGGCATCAGAAATATTCAAATTCAAATCCTGCCTCAGATACTTACTCTCTGTGTGACTTTGGGCAAGTCAAAACCTCTGAATCTCAGTTTTCTCATCTCAAAAATGGGAACAATAATAGAACGTACCTCACAAAATTGTTGGGATGGAATGAGGTAACAATGTTTAAAGTTTTGCAAACTTTAAAGCATTTTGGAAATGCTTACTTCTTTTATTATTGTTATAGCAGTAAACATAGGGCTGGGTTTGTTGTATGAAGCTTTCTGTGGATGTACTTCTCTGGGCAAATAGGCTCCCTTCGGATGATTACTTTTCCTCAGGCTTCATTCTTAGCCCTGAACAGGTCAGTGACTTAGAGAATAGATTTGCTCCTTAGAATGAACTTGCTCCTTAGGTGTCCTGTATCACCCAAGTATAGGTCTCCTAAGTTAACAAGAAAAAAAAATTTAATGATGCTCTCTGAGAAGAAACATTGGGTACCTTGTAGCTGAGATTCAAAACAGAAAAGACCTTTGGAGGAAAGCATGAATATGCTTTTGGATGGGTATAGGCCAGTGTCCTAGAATTTGAAAAAGACTTTCATAGACATTGTATGTAGATGTATCTACATACTGTGTATCTAGATGGATTTGTTTTTCCATTTTGGAACCCTAATTGAGGTCTAAATTCATAAACCTGACACTAACAACAACAACAAAGATACTTGTCATCCTTAGTTATTGCTTGGAAAACATTGTACTATCTCTCTGGGATTTGATTTACTGCCATAGCAGAGTTCCTCAGGAACAGTGAACAAGGGCAGGTCATTTCTTCCCATGAAGCAAAAGGACTCCAACAAATTTGTTGGATTCTCTTCTCCCAAGTCTATTTTTATCTCATTTCCAACAGTCAAAGTAATCTGAGATTTGTAAAAAGAAACAATCATTCCGTTCATGGTGGTCCCTATCCCCTGATTTTCCTGGGAGTCTTGCTCCCTAGCATGCAGAAAAGTCTGCTTTCAAATTTCGTGGCTTTTCATTATTTCCTTTGGTTATGATTTGGAAAGGAAATTCCTGTTGTCATCCAAGCTCTTGCTTTGTGATTTTGCCTGCTTGCAATGATTGAGCTCACCCTTTTAAATCATACACGCAACTTCTAATTTTGGGTTCTTTTAATAACCTTAAACACATTAAAAACAAATAGAATGAGTTGATAATTCCAAACAGTAAAATACACTTCACGTATTTAGCTATCATGCTGTGGAATAACTCCGCAATGTCAAGTATCACACAATTAGTAAAACTGTAGGGGGAAAAAAGAAGTGTTTTGATCCTGAGGAATTTTGATCCTAATCAGATTGAAATTTCCACGCTCTTGTAGTGTTTAATATCTTCAATCACAAAAAAATCAAACTGATTCCAATGTTGAGGGTTTTTTTTTTGCATTCTGTGACTGAAATAAAATGCTAAAATATACAGATGCATCTAATTTTTGTACAATAAACATTAACATCATTATAAAGTAAGATTAAGTCTAAATGTGTGTGGTGGAATGACTGATGTTTACCTAAATCTTGAGCCAAAGCCAGCCTGGTAACAAAATGACAGGGTATGTAATAGGTGTTGGTTTATAAGCAAGGGAAAGAAAGGAGAAGAGTAGGGATTTAACACAACATCTAACTTGTCCTTAAACCCTAGGCTATCACTAAGAGAGGTCTCCCTGGTGTCCCTCTGGCAGGAGAAGGTCATGGTAGCAGAGAAGCAATTCAGAAATGAGATAGAATTCTAATTAAAGGGATTTTTTGTTTTTAAAAAATGAACAATTCAGGGTTTCTTCCTTCAGCTTTTGGCACAATTCCTGGATTTTATTCATGAAAGAAAAGTTTTAGACATTTGATACTAGTCCTGATGTTTTGGTGGCTTGTACTGTTTTCCATAAAAGAGTTAAAATCATCTGCTGTTTTTATGAATGAAACAATAACTGGGCAGTCTTTGGGGGATGTGTTTACTGATAACATGGGCATATGGAAATCCATTATTCTTCTGAATTGATCATTCTGCTAACCACCCTTAGGGAGGAAGATTGGGGTCGGGAGAGAGGTTGTAAGAGTAGGGAGATAGAAAGAAATCTCCAGTAGAAGAGATCTCCAAATCATTCTGAAAAAACTACCCCCAAGACTTAATGCAACTGTTCCCAAGATTATCTTTACATGAAGTAGAAAACTTCCCACAGGTTCCCAAAATAACTTTACCTTACATTCATTAATTCTACAAGCATTTAGTAAATGCCTACTGTAGTCCAGGAGCTGTGCCAGGTCTTTGGGATGTAAAGTTACAATGGAATATTGAATTGCTGGAACTTCTCAAGGCTTCATATTGATGGTTTTGAGAACTTTTTCATAACAGCCCTCATATGTTTATAGTTTTTCTTTCCCTGAAATCATTTAATTGAACCTTCCGATTTCCTTGGTCCTTCAGGTAACAATAACTCTGATGATTAGATGAGGTATTTTTTTTTCAATTTGTTGGGGAGTTTCCATCTTTATGCCTGACCAGATAACTGGGTCCATTGGATTGCATGGGGCTCATAGAGTTCAAGGTGCTGGGCTGAACCTTTCCCAAATCTGAAATAAATTCTAGTAATGTGGCTGACTAGTGAATCTCTGGGGCCTTGGTTCTCTGGTGGTACCTCCTTGTTCTAGCTAGGAAAGTGAGGTTGGTGCATGGGCCAAGGGGAGCTTCATAGAAATCATATTATCAAGGGGAAACCAAGCTTTTGAGAGAGAAATCCTGCTCCTGGGACCTGGTGAGAATTGTCCCTTTCCTCCTGAATCTTTGAGGTAGACTGACAAATCAGAAAAGAAAAACAAGCTTTGCTTCTCCCTTTTTTCTTGCTTAGGGTAGGAGTCAAAAGACCTTATGTTGTTCACAAAGTTCTTAAGATCAAGTCAGGAATAACCTGAGATTGAGTGGACTAAGAAAACTTTACCCCTCTGTCTAATGCTTTCAGTTGTCAATGTCCTCTAGAGTGCAAAGACTTTTAGAGGTTAGGAGTCAGAAAGAGAGAAGGTGAGGGAAAGAGTGAATGGCAGTAGTTGTTCCTTTCTAGAAATAATTACAGAGAGGAAAACTGTGGACTAGTTGTGTCAGATTGAAAGGGGAGAGCACAATTTGGTCATGCATTTGGGTGATATTGGAAAGAGTGGCCTCCCTCACAAATCTTTGAAGGTACTAAACACTTAGGCTACTATGCTTCCCATTTCTTAATTAAAATCTTCAGTGCTTCTCCACAAACTAATACACAGCAATGGAGTATAATGCATCCTATGCAGTTTTGCATCAATAACCCCTATACTTTGCTCCTAGTGGTGCCTCTTTGCCAAATGCAATCCGACTGTTTAATGCAGCACTAATTAGTCTATCCCCATTCCAGTCTGTAGGCGCTCCATTGTAATTCTTTCCAGCTCATTTTTCCCCACCCCAGAGCATCAATCAAAGTAAGTGCCCTGCCTGCCTAAGTAACAGAAGATGTCCTCCATGCATTTGTCATATGCCACAAAAACAAAGGGAGAATTTAATTGTTGATTTGGGTGTATTCAGTTGTCCCTCAGAGCCAATGAAAACTGCTAGAGAAGGAAAGGGAGAAAAAGGAAAGTTTGGTGGATGAGCCAAGGGCAGCCCCCAAACGGAATATTTTCCTGTTCTCAACCTTTCTTCCAAGCTGGGTCTACAGAGCTTTCTTAACTGCATGGTCACTTGCTGGATATTTTTCCCAAAGCAAATTAGTCATCCTACTTCTCCATGAATATTAAAAATTCTATGATAGAAAAAATGTGTAATTGCAACCAAACCTTGCTTTCTTCAGTAGCCAGGCAGACTCATTTTTTTTTCCTTTTCATTAAACTAAAAAGGCTCTCATTTGGAGGTAACATTGGGCTGTGTTTTAATGCAGAAATGAATTGATATTCCATTTGTTTGTTTGCAAATATGCTTTGTGCTTTGAGAGTATAAGGCAGAAAGAACAGAGATAAGGAAAATTGCTTTCAGTCCTATGCAAGTATTCTGAGGCAGGCCAGTCCAGTGATTCAGGCTCAGGGTTAAAATGCAGTGAGACTAGGGTGGCTAGGTGGTGCAGTGAATAGAGCACTGACCCTGGAGTCAGGAGGACCCGAGTTTAAATTTGACCTCAGACACTTAACACAAAAAAACAAGGTGTGTGACCTTGGGCAAGTCACTTAATCTCAATTGCCCTGCCCTCCTCCTCCAAAAAGCAAAAGAAATTGAAAATTAAAAAAAAAAAATTTTTAAGTCTATTCCAGCATGCAACCATACCACTTTCTCAAAAAAAGATACAGAAGATTCAGTAAATATAAGGGGCCTAATTTCAGACTCCTTTGCAATAAAATGTCTCATTAAAACCAATGGTATAGGGGAGGACCAATAAGAAAGAAGGGTGTGTTCTGTAAGCTGAGGGCTGACAGGATGGTGGATTTAATGGAACTAGAATCTTATATCCTTATATCCTGAATCAGCTGCAGTAAGGGCAAGCACTTGGCCCTAAGATAGAAGAACAGGGCCAGTATAAGCAATTTGCCAATCAGAGGCAGATTGGGAGACAAATGAGATCATACCATACTGATCTTTTAAAGATGGATGCTCAAGTTGGCTTGAGACTCACCATTGAGCAGAATTACCATGTATCATCCTCATTTGAGGGGTTCATATGATTTTGTGCCACCACAACCTAGCATAATGAAACCTAAGTCCAGTTTGATGATGAACCCAGTCCCCAATTCCTATTAGATCACAAAAGTATTCTCCACAGGACAATGAGAATTCCTCTAATACCAGTTGCCATAGATTGGACTTCGTATGCCTAGGCATCAAGGGAGCCAAATGAACTCCCCACTCCCAGCCCAGACTATATAAAAGAGGTACCATCTGTTTTACTTCAGTAAACCTCCATGCCCTACTGCAAGAGGTTAGCCAACTGTGGCCCAGGGGCCCTCCTGCTCTTTTTGTATGGCCTGCTGCAAGAAAAGAATGTTTTTTTATATTTTTTAATTCAATAAAACTTTATTTTAAAAGGAAAAACCATTCTGAACTCCCAGGGCCATACAACCTAAGAAATAAGTCCAAAATTGGCTATAGTTTGCCTCACCCCTGCTCTACACCACCATTAACATCAAGTTAGTCTTAAATTAGCTTAATGCCACTATACAATGTAAGAAAAGTATGTTGGTTCTGAGTTGTTTCAGTCCTGCCTGACTCTTCCTAATCCCATTTGGGGTTTTCTTAGCAAAGACATTGCAATGGTTTGTCATTTCCTCCTCCAATGTATTTTACAGATGACAAAACTGAGGCAAATAGGGTTAAGTGACTTGCTCAGGGTCACACAGCTAGTGAGTGTCTGAGGCCACATTTGAACTCAGGAAGATGAATCTTCCTGACTACAGACATCCATACTGATGATTCACATTTGCATAGTTTTAATTATTGGTTCTTGAAGCACTTTCCTTTCAGTAGCTCTTGGAAGTAAGTAGTACAGGCATTATACCCACTTTACAGATGAGGAAGTGAAGTTTTCATGGTCATGAAGTGAGTTTTCATGGTCACATAGCTAATAAATTTCTGCTCTGTTTGTCGAGGTAAAAATCTGCCCATAACAAACTCATAGACTTAAGACACGGGAGCCAAATTTTGTAGGTAAGGCACATCTCCTTCCATTGCTTCATTTAATATAATGATGTTATTATAGTTAGAAATTTGACAGGGGTCATTTATGATCCCAAATGGTTTCTTTCCCAGAGAGTGTTATCTAAAGTACATTCACACCTGGGGAGCAGAGAGTGAACTCTTAAGTCCTTGGACATAGAGGTGCTTCATTTCAATTCTATTTGAATACATTTAACCAACACTTAGGCAGTGGTAGAAAGGTTTTTTGAGTGTTTGAAGGCAAAACTCAGATTCAACTGAGCAAGGGAAGGAGAATGATCTAGTTCATGGCAGATTAAACCTTTTAATATCAATGACCCAAAAAGTTATGAACAAAGGAACATAGCCTCATATCAGATCATGGAGAAAGTTAACAAAAGTAAACGTTAGCTGGCACTCTTTTGGATTAACATATAAAGAGTTTTGTTTTTAGCATCTTGTCATTGAAGAGTCATGTGCATAGCTAGCTACAAGAAGGGTTGAGCAACAACTGTAACAATAGTAATAATAATGGCTAATATTAATACATCACTTTCTATGTGCCTGGCACTGATCTAAGCACTTTAGAATTATCTCACAATGGCTCTGGGAGGTAGATCCTATTATTATCCCCAATTAACAGAGAAGGAAACTGAGGCTGAGTGTTGTGCTTGTTGCAGAGTTGTTTTGGATTTTCCATGACCTTATTGGGGGTTTTCTTGGCAAAGATATTGGAGTGATTTGCTATTTCCTTCTCCAGTTTATTTTATAGATGAGGAAACTGAATAGGGTTAAGTGACTTGCCCAGGGTCACACAGCTAGTAAGTGTCTGAGACCAAATTTGAACTCAGGTCCTCCTGACCCCAGGGTTGACGGTTTGTATACTATGTCACCTAGCTGACCAGCTGGAGCTGGTTGGCACGTTCATATTACTTTTTTTTTTTTGGAGTAGGAAGGCAGGGCAATTGGGGTTAAGTGACTTACCCAAGGTCACACAGCTAGTTAAGTGTCTTTTCCTCAGGTCTTTCTGACTCCGGGGCCCATGATCTGTTTACGGGGCCACCTAGCTGCCCCCCGTATTACTTTTCTACTAGGATGTGGGTTTGTATTTTGATGTAGAGGTTGATACCGTATTCTACTTGTCAAAATTCTACATTCTCTAAAATCATCTTGTGTCCTTCTATCTATTTCCACACAACTAGTAAATGTCTGAAGTCAAATTTGAACTCTGGTTTTGCTGATTCCTGGACCAGTGCTCTGTCTACTGCAACACTTTGTGTTGGGGAGAATGCACTGGCCTTGGAAGTCTGAGAACCTAGTTTCAAACCAATTCTGCCTCTGCCTCTCTGACTGAGTAAATAAGTAAGTTCAGAGCTTGTAAAGGGACAGAAAAACTCCTCTGAGAAGCATCAGAACAAAAATGTAAAAACCATTTTCATTTTGATCAAATGGTGATGTCCATGGGATTACCTTTCAGCTAACTGAAGAACTTAGTAAGAGGTGGGTTTTCTTTCATTATGCTTTTCAGATGGTTTTAGTTTTTCCACAGTAAATTCTCCTCTGACTGTAGCATTTATCCTTGGACTTGATGTATTAGGATACAATTCTGATATATGTTGTCTGAGGCTTTATTTTTTGCCTTTGTCTTCCTAATCAATCAATAGTTCTATGCTATTTTTTAAAATCCTGCCTGATATTTTGAGAAGAGAGAAAAGAAGGAGCCTCCTGCTTCTATCAGACAAGACCAAACAGGGAAAAAGAGAGTAGGACATTTATTTTTGAAATATTTCTAAATTATCATGTTTTCTTCCTATAACATATATAAGTGAAATGGTGCTAGGCAGAAAGTCATGTGAAAAGAATCTGGTGATTTTTGTGAAATGCAAGCTCAATATGAGATAACTATGTTTTAAATGGTAGCAAAAAAGAAATTAACCTTAGGCTATATTAATAGAAGCATAGTCTTAAGAACGAGAGGAGAGAGTCTCTCTCATCATACTCTGTCCTCTCTAGACTATGTCTATGTTACTGTCTCTGCATCCGAGCACCATGTTTTAGGAAAGACATTGACAACATGGTATAGTAGAAAGAGAAGTGGTTTATTTTTATTGCTTTTTGGAGGGGGGAAAGGCAGGACAATTGGGGTTAAGTGACTTGCCCAAGGACACGCAGCTATAAGTGTTAAGTGTCTGAGGGCAGATTTGAATTCAGGTCTTCCTGACTCCATGGCCGGTGCCACCTAGCTGCCCCAAGAGAAGTGGTTTTTAAAGTCATAAGACTTCAGGTTCAAATCCCAGTTCTGATATTTATGACTTGTGTGACATTGGGTAAATTACTTAACCTCACTGGATCTTAATTTCCTCAACTATATATAACAGGATGTTCTTTTCAGACTTTGGTAAATGCTGCCGGTTTATAGGACCAAAGACCACAACAAAGGTAAGACTTAGATATGAAAAACGCTAGGAAAGACAGAGACAATGCACTTACAAGGGGCAAAGACGGTGTCAATTCTTTTCACCCATGTTGTATGTGACCAACAGAAGAACTTTTGAATAATTAACTTAGAAATTATGAACCCCAGAACTGTTTTATTATTATCTTGCAGATATATATTGCCTGATTGTGACCAAGCTGGCAAAGCCAAAGATTTGGCATGATGCTCATCATCACCATAAGTTAGAGTGACATCACTCACTGAGGTGTTCCAGCTCTAAGTCAGGAAGATTGGTCAAAGATGAAAAAATCTTAGAGCCTGGTGAAATAGAGACTATTGTCTCTTTGCCCTACTACCTGCTTCCTAGGTTCTAGAAACCCCTCAGAGGCCAATCACCAGAACAGAACTAGAGGAGCTTCTACAATCCCAGGCTGAAAGAGCAAAGCATTAAATAGCAAAGAAGTGATCTTGAGTTCGAGAACAGAAGTGGTAAGACCCAGGAGGACAGCAGACCATCCTCACCACATCAGAGAAGGCGGGCCCAGCAGCCAAGCAGCCCAGCAGAGAAGCTTAGATTGTGAGGTCTTGGAGAGCACAGACTTTCTCCTGATTCTTTTTGTACCTCCACCACTTAGCACAGTGACTGGCATTTCATAAATACTTATTGACTGAATAACTGACAGTCCAGTGCAGCCTCCTAGCCGTTCAACTTAGCAGGAGAACCACCCATTCTCAGTGAAACTTTGTGAAGGCATTCATTCAGTAAAGGAAAAAAAAAACACATCAAGGTCTACAGCTCCTGAGTGGCGCCATGGCTTCCCTACACATGTGCCTCACTACCATAGTCATTTAAATGTGTTGCCACTCTCCCCCATGTACATAGTATGCATTGGTAGGAGAGTACACTCCACATTTACAGGTAGAATGGTGTGTGTTTGTTATTCTTGCTTTGTCTTTTGAGTAAATGCTTTTAGTAAGAGGAGACTGAATCAAATGGTTGATTTGTTTTTGGAAAGCACATTGGTGGGAATTTAGAAGCTCCAATACTAAGAGAGTAGCAACCCACCAGGACTCTCCACCCACCCGAGAATCTTCAGATTAGTTATGGCAATGACATCCTAGGACCCAACCTGCTAGCATTGGTGCAGATTGGGAAAGTGAGTGCATGGTGGGGTGGGCAGAACAAAGACGTAAGATGAGAGACTAAATGATTTCTAATGGCTTTTCCATATCTCAATCTGAGACTATAGAATAAGCCTAATTAAGGGATTTTTAAAAACTCATGTAAGAAGTAGTTGTAAGAAGAAATGATGAGAATACTTTAAAGGATGGGCATCATAGCAAACTTTACAATATTTAAAGGGTTTTCACGTAGAACAAAGATTAATTAGATTTATTGTGCTTGCCCCCCAGAGGGCAGAACTGGGAGCAGTAGGTGATAGTTAAACAAAGTCATATTTTTACTCCATATAAGAAGAAATTCTTAATGAACAGAACTGTCCAAAGGGTGGAATTGGCCACCTCATGAGTAAATTAATCCCTAGAGGTCTTCAAGAAGTGATTGGGCAGTCACTTGTCAAGGATGTTAGAGAAGAGAGTTGGGCCTTACTTATGAGTTTGGACTAAATGACCTCTGATATTTCTTCAGAATCCAAAGTCCCATAATTCCATGACCTCCCCACCAATCAACTCTAAACTCTCGTAACTGAGTGTCCATTGTACCTCATATATTTAATACATCCTTTAAACTGGAATAAAAGAAAAGGAACTTTTCTTTTTAAAATATTTCTTAATGGCTGTGTATCTTCCTCTTTATGACACAAAAGGCCTCAAACTTTGGGCCTCATAATTTTGCTTTGTTTTAAATTACCCTTACAGGCATGAGGTTGAAGTAATACATTTTCCATCCTTTTTTTCTGTCAGCCTAAAAATAAATTCATAGACAAAAGAGGATTAGATGGTGTCCCTCTTGAACCTCCTTCTACTGGAGTAGATTGGCAAGTCATATGTAATTTATAGTCTTAGAGAGTTGCTTGTGGTGCTGAGAGGCTGTTATTTGACCAGGGTCACACAACTAATGGGAATTATAGGCAGCAGTTGAACCCAGGTTTTCTTGACTCTAAGGTTCCATCCACTAGTCATGCTTCCATGAAAGGAATAACCTTAACCTATATTTTTAGAGAAAACTATGTGGATTTAAATATACATATATACACATATATATGCACATATTTGTTTTCACATGCAGATACATTATACATACATAATACATATACATATGCATACACATGCATGCAGATGTACACATACACAAACATGTACATACATACATACACATACACATGTGCATATGCTCATAATATACATGCCTAATAAACATATATGCATATATACACCTATAATGTGCGCCAAAGTACATGCATGCGCACAAATGTATACATATGCATGATGCATGTGCGTGCACATATACATGTACTGTATCATGAGCACATGTGTGTACATGATACAGATATACATGCATATACCTGTGTGTATATTAAAAGCAATATGGCTTAATAGATAAAATTCTGGGTTGGACATTGGAGTAAGAAAGAAAGATTAAAATGCCACTTCTGACACATACTAGCCATGCGAATTTGCGTATGTTGAAAAACTAAATTGCTGGCCCCTTTCCCTCATCTTGCTGCTAAGTCCATCCTGACAGGATTTCTTACTGCTACTTCTCTGAATAGCTCCCTAAATTGTCTTTGTTTCTTCCTATTTCTCTTGCTTACATTGCATCCTGAGCCCTTTAGAACGCAGGGAATTCAGTGGGTAGGCAAACAGTTAATGTATCTTATTGTGTAGTGGACCTTTTTTGGTGTGTGGGGTGGGGAGGGTGCTATAACCTATAATCAGGTTCACAGGAGAAATTTCATATTAACACTGGTCTTACTCAGGGTTTTCAATAAAAAAATTTTTTGAGCTAAATGGTTTCTTCTGTTTCACTAGAAATAAAGTAACTATATCAGTAGGGACTCATAAGCTATAGTTTTAGTACTGCAACCTTTAGCCTACCTTAAGCCAGGGATAGTCATCCTCTGGGGTATTTAACTTAATAGTGAGAATTAGGGGGGGGAAGTGTTAACCCAAATGGATGCAACATTTTGGGTAATAGTTTTGCCAACAAGCTTCATAGACTTATAAGCTAAGAGTCAGAAGGAACCTTAGAGATCATTTAATTCATCCCCACCTTTTTTCAGATGAAGAGAGTGAAGAACAGAGAGGTAAAACAGAAACTGGCCTACAGATAAGAAACCGCAGACTGCTAAGAACCTAGGTCCTCTGGCTTCAGATCCAGTGCTCTTTCCACTGAGAACCATACTGCATTGATTAATTTGGCTAAATCTAAAACAGGTGACCTTTATAAGGCAGAAAGAATTGTGGAAGCTAAAAAAATAAAATAAAATAAAATAAATGATCTGCCATTAGTTTTTCAGAAGGGCAGCAGGAAATGTAGAACACAACTTGTGAATCCCAGAACTAGGAATTCTGTGCTCCAGATGATGAGTTTATTTCTTCCTGTCTTTGGAAGCAATGTTTTCCACATTTAAAAGAAAGCTTTAGCTTTCAACTCAGTGCATTAGGGCCAAGAGAGAGAAAATGAGGAAAAAAACTATTAAATTGACATGTTTCTAATCAATTAAAAGTTTCCTGCATGATTCAATATTAACAGTTAATAAAAATCTATCAATTGGCAGTGGTGTTGAGAAAACCTCTTCTGAGGATATAAATCACAGGTATGGCAATCCAAGCAGGACTTGTCATTAGTGTATTAGTGAGGGAAATCCATAGTCACTCCCAGTGCATCCACAGGTCTCCTGTCCTATTGCTCATAATTCAGTTTAAGTATCAAACATCATTAAACTTTACTAAATATTGCTCAGCACTTAGATTTTTTTTTAACTAAAAACCAATTTGTGGATGCCTGCCTGCTATTTAAAACATCTAACTCACTAATTGCAAAATCTATAGAAAAGTCTCCACAGCATCAAAGGCTCAGTTGATCCTCTGAACAGTTTATAAATGAAAAACTGTCTCTTCTTCAAGCAAATAAAGGCCTTAATGCACTTTTTCTGGCTGTGATGCTATTTTTCCTGTGGGTTTTCAAAATGACCTTCCTGTAAGCATCAAGGACTATAACTTTTCAGATAAAGAAACTTGTTCGTGTTTTAAGTCTATGCTAGATTCATTCCCCTATAGCCCACAGTTTCAAAAGCAAGGAAAAAGTAATCTGGAATTTAGAAGGGAGGAGGGAAAAAAAAAGGAAAAAAACCCTTCTGTTTCCAGAATGAAGTTACCCTGTCAGCCTGCCTTGGGCCTTAGGTGGAGAAGCAGAGATTAAAGAGTCAGTATTCTTTTTCATGTTTCATCTGCCAGTTTTGTGAATGTGGAAAAAAGAACCAGTGGCTACAGCTAAGCACCCAACTGTGGTATTAAGTACAGAGTCCCTCCACCCCCCCTTCTTACCTCTACCCTGTTGCAGTAAATTTTAAAAAAATTTTTTTTCCAGTTTACAGAAGAAGGAGCATGCTAGCGATGCTCCCCAGCCATTGATAAAGGTACCTCAAGGAGGAGACTGAACAGAGCCACAGATGCAGCCCTCATATAGACCTTAAAGAGAATGGACCCCTTTGTTTGGCTGTATGAATTCAAAGCGTTAAATCTCGGATGATCTCATCATTTCCTATTTATTCTATACTTACCTGAATGCACCATGTCTTGCAGTTCTTTTAATGCACATGCAAACCACCAAAAATGTCCTTTTGTTAGACTCTTTGCTGAAAAGGCTGCTTTTGATAGAAGCCTCGGCCTCCTCTTCAAGCTGAATTAGCCTGACTTCCTTCTTTCAGACACACAGCTCACTATTTAGAATGTTTGGCTTTAGTTTGGTAGAGAAGCCCAACAGGAAAGAAACCATGTTCTCTTTTTTTCACCATATTTCTGAAAACAAACTTGTACTGATTTGTTTTGATTTACTAACAGAATTATGTTCCTGCCATGAACACTGGCTCCCTTTTTCTCTCCTCTGCACTAGTGTATTACTGCCCACAAAGTTCCCAAGGAAAACTGGATTCCCTCTGGTGGGAACCATGGACAGAGCAAATAGATTTGTGCTTTGGGGAAGTTACCACTGTTAGCTTCAGGTTTATGGGGGAGGTGGCTTTGGTTTTGGGGGGCGTTCTTTTTTAATCATTCTGCCTTATAAGGTGCATGTACATGCTAACCACTTAGCTCAAATCAAGGCAAGAATTTCATTTTTAAAATGAAATTCAATAAAACTCAGCACCCAGCATTTTAGGGAAAAGAAATAATATATCTGATGTAAAGGTCACTTGTTTTAAAACATTGGCTTTCTACAATTTTCCTTTCATTCAACTTTATCTGAGATCCTCCCCTTCACAGTTTGGGGTTGTAATTGGGTTTCCCCCCCTCTTCTTTCTGGTTTCTGCAATAATAATTCCTGGTTGTCAGGATGATTTGTGCCAAATCAGTACAACTCTCATTTAAAGGCTCCTCTGCATCTGGCCTCATGTGTTTTGTTCCTAACTTTGAGATCTAGTCTCCTATGGAAAGTCTGTTTGATAGTTACAGGGAAATCCTGTTGCAGGAAAAAAAAAACAACAAACCATTCCCAGAAGGGTGACAAGTCCCTGTGTTTTCCTTAAGAAATACAATGATCAAAACCGAGTTGAACAAACTGATGGTCAGGGCAGGTGCATTCAAAATTTTGTCTGGGATTGTTCATTGGTAAGTGTATATGTGTATGTATATGACTTCACAAAATGTATGATTATTCATTGATATAGATGTATGATTTTGGACTAAATTGTCTAAATTATAGCTATTATCTTTGTTTCTATATGCATAAAATTTATTACTCGGGTGTTTGGAGATTCTCTAACAAAAATTGTGTTTTTCTGTAGGAAATATTAGTTCAAGGCCAGGGACAAAAGTAGGTAGAGAAAATGGAGCCAGTCATTATGGAACCAGGGATCCAACCATGATAGTATATGGAGGCCGGGACATAGAAGGACAGAAGACGATTTTAGAGAATTCAGAATTTTGATAAGTATAATACAGTATCAACCTCTACATCAAAATACTAACAACTCACATCCTAGAAGAAAATTAATATGAAAGTGCCAGCCAGCTCCCGCTGGGCAGCTAGGTGGCACAGTGTATAGAGCGCCAGCCCTGGAGTCAGGAAGACCTGAGTTCAAATTTGGTCTCAAATACTTACTAGCTGTGTGACCCTGGGCAAGTCACTTAACCCTGTTTGCCTCAGTTTCCTCATCTGTACAATAAACTGGAGAAGGAAATGGCAAATCACTCCAATATCTTTGCCAAGAAAACCCCAAATGGGGTCATGGAGAGTTTAAAACAACTCAGCAACAAACACAATAACACCCAGCCTCATCACAACCTTTGATTTGGGCTATTCCCACTATAAACACTCTGTGGCTACCTGAGTCAAATGATAACATGCGGTTTTCTATTTAGCCAGAATCCATTCATCGGCCACGCCTAGACCCTATCACTGATGTCAAGCTGAAAAACACAGTCCATGACTCTTAGTGATTTTTAACTAAAACATCTGCATTATCTCCCCCTCCTCTTCTTGCCTCCTTTTTGTAGGTTGGAACAACATGGTTTTTAATTTATTCTTAGGCTCATTAATTTGATTAGCCCTTTTCTGCTTCTGAGAGATAATAAACTATTTTTAAAGGACTTAAATCAGGAGGAACTTTCTTACTCCCTAATTCTATCATTTATTTCCAAGAGGGATTTGTGGAGTTTTTCAATGTCATGCATTTTCTCCTCATTTCCTTCTGATCTCTGAGACGAAGACTCAAAAATAAAAAATTAAAAAATAAAATAAAACACAACAGTCCCTGGATTAAAGAGAACAGAAAAAAGTTTTGTGAGGTGTTTTTTTATTCTTCTTCAGGTTCTCTCATTTATAACTTAAACTAAAAATCTCTTTCAAGCTGTTACCAAGGTGGCTTTTCTTCTTGAGCTGATTAGGACCGCATGGGTTCAGGAAAAACTGTCAGATCCTGCCTAGGGCACAGCTGGAGTGATCCAGCTGATTTGCCAATGTGATTTTTTTTTTTTGAGAAGGAATAGCTTCATCCCAGTGTCAAGAGTTTACATTCTGGGCCCCTGAGCAAAAATGTCAGAAACCCTTTGGTTAATTATAAAGTAAACAGACCTTCAGCCTCTTGACTTTGGTGTTAGCCCTATGTAATACTGAAGAAACTTGGGTTCTATCGCTGCCTGGTCTTTGGGTCAGCAGGTCTCCATGGCCATTGGGATCCATTGATGCTTCAGGCTGGAAATTCTCATGTTAGGGAAATATTCATTATAATATAGTCCAAATAAATCTAACTCTGATTGAAAATCCAACAGCAGGGTTTAAATTCTTCTTATCTTTTCAAGATTCTGTTTGTATGGTGGCCTCCAGGGCCAGCCCCAGGCAAAACTGTGAAGTAGGCAAAGTTTGTCTTCTACCCGCAGTCACCTCCCCTAGGGCACCCCATTCTCTCTTTTAGCAGCTCCCATCAAGAGTTATAAGGACCCTAATGCAGCACATCCAACTGTACCCCCGCTTGCAGACTCCCCTTTGTCACCTCCCCTTTCTTTCCTAAGCAATGTCCCAACTATCAAGACTTTTTCTAGGACCTACCCTCCCCCCCCCATTATCAAATCAAATCTACTGTTGTTTCTTGCCTTCCCTTTCTAGGCTGGGCTGGGCTGGATGACAGTTAGCTAATCTGCCATGGAAGTCTACTAGCCTGTGCAGATGAGTTGCTGATGAACTTTAGCAAACTTTCCTAAACTGTATTCTGATCAGTATGTGCAGAAGGCCAGTGTACTCTCTGGGAGGAATTGTAGGAAAGAGAAAAAGGGGAAGAAGGGAACCAGTATTTATTAAGTATCTACAGTACACTAAACTCCTTACAAATCCAATCTCATTTAGTCCTCAAAATCTAATCTTGTTAGGCAAGTGCTATTATTATCTTCATTTTACAATTGAGGAAACTGAGGTCAAATGACTTGCCCAAGGTCACACTGCTAAAGTCTGAGGCCAAATTTGAATTCAGGTCTTCCTGACTCCAAGCACTGTGCCCTGTCCATGGCACTATGTACCTGCCTATCACCTCAGAGATGATAACTAACTTTTGTTGAATGGTCACTTCATTTCTCTATATTTGTTTTAGCTACTCTGTCAGGTTTTTTTTTACTTACATATAAGTTCTAAGTAGGGGCTGAGTTCCTGAGTGGGTAATGGTCATTCATTCATCCATTCAATTATCTACAGAGCAAATATGTGGAGAAAAGAAGAACCATTATGTAGCTGCTCATAACGCCTTTAGAACTGTAAAATTTAAAATCAAGGGGCTCTCCACAGAGAATACACACACACACACACACACACACACACACACACACACACACACACACACACACCACTCTCCATGCCCTTAAAAAGCTTTTATTTGGGGCGACTGGGTAGCACAGTGAATAGAGCACCAGCCCTGGAGTCAGGAGGACTTGAGTTCAAATCCAGCCTCAGACACTTAACACAAAAAAACTAGTTGTGTGACCTCGGACAAGTCACTTAACCTCAATTGCCTTGCCTTTCCCCCTCAAAAAAAAAAGGAAGCTTATAGTCTAATATCTTAAGAAAAGGAAAGCAGAATAAACACAATTATACTCCAAGGAACAATGTGATAGGTGCCATAAAAGAGGCACAAAGTGTTACTGGAATTTAACATAATCTTAATAATAATTGTAGTAGCTGTCACTCAAGTAGCCCTACTATGTGCCCAACACCGGGCTAAGTGTTTGACAAACAGGATCTCATCTGATCCTCACAACAATGCTGGGAGGTAGGTGCTACTCTTATTCCCATTTTACAGTTGAAGAAATTGAGACAAATAGAGGTTAAGTGACTTGGTTAAGGTCACACGACTAGTAAGTATGAAAGGCTGGATTTGAACTCAGATAGCTGAGCCTGGAGTCAGAAAGACTCATCTTCCCAAGTTCAAATCTAGTCTCAGACACTAGCTCTGTGACTTTGGGCAAGTCACTTTACCCTGTTTGCCTCAATTTCCAAATCCAAAAAAATGAGAAGGAAATGGCAAACCACTCCAGTGTCTTTGCCAAGAAAGCCCCAAATGGGGTCACAAAGGGTCAGACATTACTGAACAGCGTCCTGATTGCAGATCCAACAGTCTGCCACTTACACCACCTATGGTTCTTTAAAAATACAAAAAGTGAAATGGTGTCATCTTTTCAATTATCTGTTACATCGAGGGTCTGAGCATAGCTCTGGCCTAGAATGCAACCCCTCTGACTTAAGGAGGTGATCTTGGAGAGCTGCTACAGCTGCAGCCTACCTGGGGTATGTGTGTGGGGGTGGGGGCAGAGCTAGGTGGTGCAGCAGGAAGAGCACCAGCCCTGGAGTCAGGAGAAGCCGGGTTCAAATCTGGCGTCAGACGCTTCAGACCTCTCAGACCCTTGATGCCTAACTGGCCACATGATGCTGGGCAAGTCACTTAACCCTGATTACCTTGCAAAAAAACCAAAAAACAAAAACCCCATAAATTTTTTTTTTTAAATAAAGGATAGTCTCTTTCCAGGTTCTTTACTCTAGAATTCTGGAACTTTATGGAACCTTTCAGACCCTCTGCAGCCTTGGAGCACTTAGGGAAGGTCCTCTCAAGCAGCTACTTGGTAAATAGTGGACATAGTGCCGAACCTGGAGACTTGGGTTCAGATTCTGATTTGAACACTTAATAGCTGACAACCTTTCTCGAGCCTTTGTTACCTCAATGGTCAAATGTGGATAACAATAGTACCTCCTTCACAGGGTTGCTGTGAGGATCAAATGAGGTTAAGCAGAGGGTCTTAGTGCAGCTTTTAAGCCTTAATGGTCTAAGCTATTGAAGGGAAGTGACTTTTGCACAGATTCTCTGAATTCTCTTCTAACTTTTTTATTTACTTTTTTTTTTCTTTCTGGAGGGGGAAAGGCAGGGCAATTGGGGTCAAGTGACTTGTCCAAGGTCGCATAGCTAGTAGGTGTTAAATGTCTGAAACCAAATTTGAATTCAGGTCCTCCTGACTCCAGGGCTAGTGCTCCATTCACTGTGCCACCTAGCCACCCCTTAATTTACTTTTACATTTAAATACTTCATGCCATGGGATCATAGAGCTAGAGCTGGAAGAGACTTAGAAGCCATCTTCCAGATAGGGAAACTGAGGCCCAGAGAGCTTAAGTGACTTGCCCAAGGAGGAAAATAAAGTTATTACTATTTATTATAATTATAATAATTACTATTGCACTTAAATAGTACTTTGTACTATATATGTATGTATACAATAGACGTATATGTTGTTGTTCAGCTGCGTCTGATGCTTCATCACCTTGTGGACTGTAGCATGCCAATACTGTCCATGGAGTTTTCTTAGCAAATGCCACTGGAGTGGTTCGCCACATCCTCCTCTGGTGGATTAGGGTAAACAGGGCTGAGCGGCTTCCCCAGGGTCACGCAGCTAGGAAGTGTCTGAGGGCAGCTTTGAGCTCAGCTCTTCCTGACTCCACACCCAGAGCTCTAACCATTGGGCTATCTAGTGTGTGTATGCATGCACACATGTATTGTACATGTGCATGCATTTGTGTATGTATTGTACATGTGTGTGCGTGCATTGTACATGTGTGTATGCACTGTGTAGATATTCATGTGTACAAACCCATTTACACACGTGCATACAAATATATACATATATGTGTTTGCTAAACACTTTACTTTTATTTTCTCATTTGAGCCTCACAACAGCCTCATTATCCCTACTTTACAGATGAGAAAATAGAGGTTGAGAGAGCTTAAGTGACTTACCCAGACTGCCCAGCTAACCAACAACTAAGTAATTATCTGTGACAGGATCTGAACTCAGGCCTTCCTGACCCCAAGTCCAGTACAATATCCACTGGGCAGGATAGCTACCACAAAAGACTCCTTTTGGCATCATCTTTCAGTGAAACAATACCAGGCTTTATATCCATTCTGTGCAGGTTTCGGCTTACCCATTATCTCTCTTTCTTCTGTCTTTAAAATATTCAAAAAGCAGTTCACTTGTTTCTGAGCCTCAGCTGAGCACAAAATAGCCACATGAAATCACACCGTGCCCCAAACTTAAGTATCTACCTATCTACCTATCTATCTATCTATCTGTCTGTCTGTCTGTCTATCATCTATCATCTATCTATCTATATATCTATCATCTATCTGTCTGTGTATCTATCATCTATCTGTCTGTCTGTCTATCATCTATCATCTATCTATCTATATATCTATCATCTATCTATCTATCATCCATCTATCTGTCTGTCATCTATCATTTATCTATCTGTCTGTCATCTGTCTGTCTATCATTTATCTATCTGTCTGTCTGTTTGTATATGTATGTATATGTGCATATGTGTATGTATATATGTATGTGTATATGTAAGTATATATGCATGGGTGTACTGTGTGTATATCATGTCAGCCCTTGATTCGGAGGCCATATTATCACTCTGTGGAAATAGGGGGTAGGATCACATAACTTTGGACAAGACCATTATCTCATTTTTTTCTCTTTCTAAAATATTAACTGTTAACAGAGTTCAGAGGATTTGAATAAAATCGTGTCATGCTGCATGCAACAGTGGTTTGATAGAAAAGCCGCATCGTTGGTGGTTAGTATTTTACCTGCTTTCAGCTTAACCGTGTAGTTCCGTAGCTTGTGAAGCAGTGCGTGCGAAATGTCAGAAACTTAGAATGGCTTGTGGAAGGGAAATACGGGGATCCTCATCATGCATCCAGACCAAGATTAGAGGACGGGAGCACAGCCCAGTTTGAGCCACTGAAACATCAGTGAATAGAGATTATGGGAGAACTCGCTGGTGTTTGAAAGGCTTTTTAGGACCGGGCCTTTTTCTTTTCCTTTTTTTTTTTTTTTTTATGACAGTTAAAGTGTGGAGGGATGGTTGTGGGAGCCTCGATGTGCTCACAGGAATGTGTGTGAGTGTGAGGTCAGGCACCGTGCATTTACATATGAACACAATATTTCTGACACTGACATTTGGTTATCTTAGGAACTATGAAAAGTGGCTCTCGGTTTTATGGTAAGAACTTTAACAGTACCGAAGACCGTTCTTTTCCAAAGTGACTTCTTTCTTTTCCCCACCCCCCCCCAAAATCAAAATGTACTTCATGAAACTATTGTATATGAAGCACTTATTAGCCGTAATTAAATGGACAATATGAATTTACTACGTCTTTAGGACTCTGGCTTGTTCTGGTTTAGAGCAAGATGATTAATGCAAATACATATTACTTGAGATAACCATTTAGCAGCTAATTTAGCCAAATTTATTACAGCAGTTAGAGGCTTTTTCATTTTAGCAGACGGGGACAAGGACATGCCAAAAGCAGGAGACGTAGATGAATGCACACTGCCCTCTAGTGCCCGATGCCTTCATGGCCTTTGCAGAGAACTCAGCCAAAGCGAATATGTATTTGAGTAATAACACCCAGGTTTTGCGCATTCCAGGCATCCTTTTAAAGCATTCCAATCTATAGCACTTTATTTCAGGGCATGATTTACGGCTCATTCTCCTTTTACTAGCTCAGGAGGGCCCAGATACAAATCAAATCAATTTCAACTTGGCAACATTTTGGTTAAAGTATCATTTTTAACATCTGCATTTTTAAAGCTCCCTTTCAGTAGGGTATTTAATGGCCGCGTTTCACATTACTGATTGTTTTTACTTGTTCCTTCATTTTTGGCCATATTTCAGAGGCCGTATAGAGCTGTCATTCTGTTTGGCTTGAACCAAGTCAATTCTGTGCCTCCCTTAGGCCACAGTTTCTTTCTGATTCCTTTGGTGGATTTATTTTGTTCCGGTATTAAGCAATGTCTCACCAGACTTTCCCCCTACTGACCAATGGAGATTTCGTTCATCTGAGAACTATAAATTCTGTTTGACAAGATCAAAAGGAACAGATGTATAAGCTCACTGGTTGGTATTGCTTGCAATGAGGAGAAATGATCAAAGAATGAAAGGGAGAACCTGCTCCTGAACCTTTCAAATATCCAGAATCTCAAAGAGGGCTACTACCTAGCAGCTATGAATAAATCACATACAAATTTGCCTTTCTTACAATTTGACGTCAAACCCATTGAAAACGTCCACACAGCATTAGGTGTTCTCTGAGCCAAAAAGATTTGTAGTCCTTTCATTCTTCCTCCCACACCAGAGCTGCCAAATACAGAATAAAATTTTGCTACAAATGGTAGTAACCCACAGCTCCTGAGCCGATGCTCCAGTGAGTTGTTGATTTTATTTGCCATACTAATGGCATCCTACATTAAGCATACAGAGGGGCACCTCTTGCCTTTGTGCAGCGCCTCCCGTCTCTGGACTTGGGGGGTTTGCAGAGATGAAAGTCATTGGATTGTGATGTTAATACACAATGCCTTTTGTTCTTCTGTTTTCTTTTCAGTGCTGAATAAGGGTCAGTGTGTGACAAAGTACTACCGCTGGATGCAGAAGAATGGAGGATATATTTGGATACAGTCTAGTGCTACCATAGCTATTAATGCCAAGAATGCAAATGAGAAGAACATCATCTGGGTCAATTATCTCCTTAGGTATATCATCAAATCTTTTCCATCATTTCCACTGTTATCCCTGTTCCCTGAGTAAAGGGGCCGCAACACATGTAGAAAGCTGTGATTGGTAGCTAATGAGATATAAGCACTGGCTTTTTTGACAGCACTTGGCGCTGAAGAATATGAAATCCTGGCATGGGGAAGGGGCTCTTCATCCCAAAAGTCCCATGTGGATGCAAGAAAATCAAGCTGAAATAGATCCGAGTTGCCCATAATTGCCAAGCTGTGGATATTCTACAGAAGTTGCATTGGGTTCCCCGCCTTTAATGGGGGTATTTCTTTGGGCTCCTCTCCTCCCCACCCACACTGTTCATCATCTCCCAAAGACAAGAAAACAGATGGGTATTCGCATGCAACAAAATATATTCAGATCAGCACCACCAAAAATACATACACTGAACCATATAGACACGTGTGTATACATCATAGAAATTGAGCAAAAGGGGGATAGGAAAGAGGGACAGAGCATATTATATTATTCTTCATTAAGCCCAAACTCTTCTTTGAACCTTGGGTGTATGGGCCAGTGCCTACTTTCCTGGGCATTTGAGATTGTTGGTAATTTAGTGGCTTCATAGTTAAAAGGCAGGACCACAGTTGTAATAAAACTGCACTAAGAGTTTGGGGACATTATGTATATTAGAAAGACAAAAGTTTTGGATTTCAGTCTCAACTCCAATACTGGCTAGTTGAATGACTTTGGGCAAGTCACTTGCAGACTCAATTTCTTCATCTATAAAATGGGACTAATAAGTCTCTTTTTTATACTTTCTTAATTGGCAAATATTTTTTCTGAGAATTGTTATGAGGAAAACACTTTATAAACTTTAAAGTACTCTACAAAGCTAATAACTATGTTATATCTGTATAAGGTGTTTTTTTTTATCAAAGTCCTTTCCACCTATATTGTCTCATAGGTTAAAAACTGGGAGGGACCCCAAAGACAAAAGTCACATAGTTTACTAAGTGTTAGAAGATGGATCTGGAGCAGACCTTGGGAGGAAGATAATCCAAGTTCAGTTTTGAATTTCTTGACATTGAGGTGGAAATATCTTACAACTTATTAGAAATACAGGTCTGGAGAGATAGGTTGAGTATAGAATCACGCAATCACAGATCAAGAGCTAGAAGAGACTGCAGAAGGCATATATGTCCTGTTTTACAGAAAAGGAAACTGAGACCCAGAGTGGTGAAATCATTTGCCCATTATCACACATATCATCGTGACCTCAAATTTGATAGGATGAGGTCAGATGCATAAGCTAGCCAAATAGCAATGGATAAAAATTCTTTCCAACTCCACCTCTGGGATTCGGACCAACAGGAAACTATGCCGAATACCTTAATATCCAGGAGCAAATATTCTCTGTGACCTGATATTCAAGCCAGGCCACTAGGAAGCTATCCAGAATGCACCTCTGTCTCTTACTCCTAAAATGGCCCTTCTACTTTGGGCTTCTCCTGGCCTGCAGCCACAAAATGAAGCCTGCTCCTGGTCTGATTTGGGTAACTTCCAGCAGAGCTTACGAACAGAAGAGTACTGAGCCCCATTTTTCTTCAAGACAGCCAAACGGAGCCAAGGACCTAAGAATCCTGGCTCATCTGCTCACTGACCCCTTCAGTTCTTTTAGGTAGTTTGGGATGCCTCTGACTCAAAGGTAAGGCTTCACTCTCTACCGACAGCATATCAGTCAGATGCTAATGATTATTACTTTTATGAAGACCTTAATGTGCACCACTTACTGAATCCTCATAGATCTTGGGTTTTTTTGCTTTTTCAACCTCTTTTCCTCCACTTGGAAGAAAATTTTAACTCTTTCACTAAAGGGAGAATGCTATGAGTGTGAGTATGTGTGAGCTGTGCTATTTTTGTGATATAACCAAATAGCCTTGGATATAAAAAATCTCCAGTTTAAATGCGTTTTTATAGGGCAAAGACTATGGTAGGTCATAACATTCACCTTCTAAACAGAAATAGCTAAAATATTATAGGCTCAAAACTCTGTAACTAGACACAATGCTGTTTTGGTTTGACAGGGGGAAAACAGTCCATACTCAGAGGTAGCCTGCCTAGCAGAGTGAATAGAGCGCTGAACTTGGAATCAAATTCTAGACAAGTTCAAATTCTGCCTCAAATATTTACAAGCTGTGTGGCCCTAGGCAAGTCACTAAAAAATCTCTGGTCTTTGGTTTCTTCACCTCTAAAATGAAGTTTTTAGGGGGCAGCTAGGTGGTGCAGTGAATAGAGCACCAGCCCTGGAGTCAGCAGGACCTGAATTCAAATCAGACCTCAGACACTTAACACTTACTAGTTGTGTGACCTTGGGAAAGGCACTTAACCCCAATTGCCCCCTGCCTTCACCACTCCAAAAAGAAAAAAAAATGAAGTTATTGAATTCAGTCTCTTTCTAATGTCCCTTCCAACTCTAAATCTATATTTCTATGACATTGTTTTAAAAAAGGCATTCATATGTTTAATTTATTTTGAGAGAATGTCATTTTGACTAGTAGAAATACTGAAATTAACCATAAAGAACATATGAAGAAAGATGCTACCTGCATCCAAAGAAAGAACTGATAAATAGAAGTATATATAGAATGATATATGTGTATGTATGCATGTGTACGTGAGTGTGTGTGTGTGTGTGTCTAATGGTAACCATCTCTAGCAAGGGGTGGGGGAAGGGGTGAAAAAAAGGAGAAAAAAGAAATTTATTATATATGTAAATGGAATAGTAAGTTGTGCATAATAGATTTTCAATTTCATATGCAAAAAAAGAAAGTGCTTGAAAGGAAAAAAAAATCGCTAAACTGCTGGTGCTTATTAGAAATAAGTAAGAGAGGCATCACAGAACAGAAGATACAGGTTTCTACAACTGAAGTAACCATCGATCAAACTGGGTTTTACATAACTCTTGGTAGCCAGATTACTTTTATCTCATTGTTCCCTTCCAAGGAATTTTTCCATAGCAGTATCTTATTCTGAGGATAGAACCAGAATCCTAGAACCTTAAATGTCCCAGGGACCTTGGAGGACATTTAGTCTAATCTATGTCTCAGCTGGGATCCCCTCTGCAGCAACCCCAACAGTCAGTCATCACGCTGCAAGTGTGTCTTCCTAGACTGCAAGTGAATTCACTAATTCCTAAGGCAGCCAGCCACCCATTGTTATTTTTGGATGGGTCTGATTTTTAGGAAACTCTTCCTTGTGTTGAACTGAAATCTGCCTCTACAATTTCCTTCCTTTCTTCTTAGCTTCTTTCTTCTGAGGCCAGGCAGAGCAAAACCAGCCCTTTTTCCATATGACAAATCTCAAAAGATTTATAAAATCACATCAATTTGGAGTTGGAAGGGACCTCAAAGATCATCCAGTCCAACCCCCTCATTTTTCAGATGAGAAAACAAGCCAAGAAAGTGACCTGATTTTCCCAGGGTCACCCAACTAGCAAGTGTCTGGGGCAGGATTCAAATACAGATCTTCTTGACTCCTAGTGCTTTTATGTTAGTGTTTCTTAAAACGACCCAAGAAGCCTAAAGACTGCCCCTAATTCTCTAGGCTAATCATTCCCCTTTCCTCTAACTGATTCTCCTATGCCATGGTTTTGAATCTCTGTTCCTGATCTTGGTCTTTAACTGAACTGTTTATCAAGCACTGATCATATATTGTCAAGTCTATCCTTTCTCCACCTTTAGACTATGAATTGCTATAGGACCCAGATTATCTCTATCTGCCCCCATACTGCCTAGTACTGTGCCCTAACACAGAAAGACTTGTTATTTCTGAGTTCCTTCTGTCCTTTCCCCTTTTACTCACCCCATGCAAGTGCATTGTAAGGGTCCCTGTCCTCTCTCTGCCAACAATTACTACACACTAGTAGTAGCAGTAACAGTAGCATAGTAGTAGAAGTAACATTAATAATTAAAATGCCTGGCACTTATAAGTGCTTTAAAGTTTGTAATACACTATATATAATATGAACATGTATGTGTATATATATGCACATTTATTTAATATACACATATTATTTAATCTGCCTTCTGATTTTTCTTTGTCAAAGATTAAAGGTATGAGTAGAAGTAAGGAAGAAAGAGAAGGAAAGGAAAGTTCAAATCATCTTGCCTGGGGTTGGACAAGCTAATTGGGAAATCCCCTTCTGAATTCCACAGGTTTCTTCTCCCTAGACCAATAGAAGGGAAAGAGTTTGGGTGACAGTGATGTAACATGACCCAGCTTTCTGGGATACCATCACAAGGTTGAAGGGCCTGTTGTCAGTATACCTAAAATTGAGGTTGAAAGCAGTGGCCAAAGAGGTTGGGAATTATGTGGCCAAAGGCCCAGGAATCCCTGTGGTATCAGAACTGAGTGATGCCAATGGCACCAGGCCATCCTGTCCAGGGTTTAGCATAGGGTCTAGAGTTTGACAATTAACACTGTTTGGAGCAATAGAGCTTATGGCCATAGTGCTCATCCTAGCAAAACTCAGTTCTATGAGTATTTACTGAATGTCTGCTACTTACAAGGAAGGTATATCCAGGGGTTGCTGAGAGGAATGCAAAGATGAGTAAGGCAAAATCCTGACCCACAAGGAGCTCCAAAGGGAAATGGTATATTGGAAAGAGAGGAGGAAGAAGGAAGCAAAGACACATAAGCACAAGCATTCATTAAGCATATACTTTATACCAGGCACTGTGCTACATGGGGGGGGGGGTAACAAGAGCAAATGTGAAAATAGCCCCTGCCCTCTAGGAATTTACAATCTAGTTAAGCAAAACAATGTGAACAATGACAGGTAGGCAGGAAAGCCTGGAATGTGTTCAAGGTACAGTCAGTAGCCCCAGTTGCCTGGATGCTCAGCATTAATAGGGAAATAGGGTGACAGCTCCTTATCTACCCTGAACCCATCAAAATCCTATTCTCTCAAGACACCTCATAGTTTTTTGGCTCACAGAAGCAGAAGCCTATGAATAGAGAAATTTGAAAAGTCATTTATTCTAAACTTACACATAATGATCTCGGTTAATTTTTTTTTTTTTGGAGCGGGGGAGTTGTGAGGCAGAAAGGGTTAAATGACTTGCCCAGGGTCACACAGCTAGTAAGTGTCAAGTGTCTGAATCCAGATTTGAATTCAGGTCCTCCTGACTCCAGGGCTCTATCTACTGTACCACCTACCTGCCCCTCAGTTAATTATTAAAAGGAAAGCATTTCAGGAAAGTAAGTCATACTAAGGAATGAATGACCGGCAGCCAGACTGATTCTCTGCCCCTTTCCCTGGAGATATTTGCTATGCTAGATGATAAAGTCCTTCAGGTCAGGGACCCCTTCTCATCCATTTTTGCATTGACCTTATCAGCCAATCACACTGCCTTGAATACAGTAGCCACAGCGTTAATATTAATCGAATGAATTTTTAAAAAAAGAATAGCTTCCTTCTATTCTTCCTTCTTGAAGAGGACCAATGACATCATGAGAGTGATGTCTTGACTTGCATGTGAATTAAGCTCTAAGGAATAAAGTGTATTCAGTGGAGCTCAGTGCTTTTGGTTGGTGCTGAGGGGGTGTTATATGGTCTCCTAGCCATGGAGGGGAGTAGATTGAATAAGAGGAGAAATCTAAGATAATGGGTCTGGTTTTGAAGAAAACTCAGATTCAGGCCCTGGTTCTATCACTTATTATCTGTGTGACCTTGGACAGGCCACTCGGCTGAACTTGAGTTTCCTCATCGAAAAAAATGGAGATGTCATCTTCCCTGACTATCTCACAGAGTTGTCTTGAGAATAATATGAAAGCCTTTGGAAACAATTAAGCTCTCTATGAATATGAGCTAGGGGTAACAGTCTTTCACATGTAAAGCCTGCCCTGAAATTTTCCCAAAAAGCCTCCCAAAAGGGAAGTGATTCACACTAACCAAATGGTCTCCATTTGATGGAAAAGATCTGCTCTGTGACTTAACACAGAATAAAAAGAAAGCACTTTCTTTTTTCCCCCCCTTCTCATGGGGCCAGATCTGATCTGCCAGGCCCACTTTTTCGCTGGGGCTCGTCCCCAGTGCAATCAGCTTTCCAGCTAACAAGCCACAGGTGTGCACCACATGAACAGATGAAAATGTGATTGTAATGGGTGTGTTGACAGTTTGGTAGCCATAATGCATGCATCCCAAGGTACACCTGTGCATCTGTCATAGACTTAGGTTGTTAAGGTTGTAGGGGTATTTTTTTTTCCTTCCTCAAATAGCTTTAGACATCTGAACAGGTGAGCAGCAACATCAATGGTCCATGACAAGGGCTTTTACACTGTGGAATCATGAGGAGCCTGAGAAGAGATACCCCCCCCCAACCTTGGATCCTTTACTGGGAGTATTAGTGATAGCTCTCTCCATGTTCCTCTCCAGTCCCCAGAGTTTCTTGAATATTAAAAGGTTTTTCGTGGTTTTCATGTAGCATTTAGCTGTCTAGTTGTTATACCAAGATGTTTCTACATGGGTCACATCCCAAAACTAAATGTTCAAAAAATGCTGTGACAAGTGGAAAGGAAGGTTTTACTGTCTTGTGTCTTTATTTCTCTATTAAAATTCTTAACTTCAGATTCAAGGGGCAGGAAAATGGGGGAAAGGAGGATGAAAAAAGAAAAGTCCTTTGACATTGATTGATCTGCACTTACCCCTAATACCCTCTTCCACAGTAACCCAGAGTACAAGGACACTCCAATGGATATTGCACAACTCCCACATCTGCCAGAGAAAACCTCTGAGTCCTCGGAGACCTCCGATTCAGAATCAGACTCTAAAGACAACTCAGGTAAGGCAAAGATTCCAATTTCTTCTGCCACCTTTTCTCCTCTGGGAACTAGAGAAAATATCCTAGATTGAGATTTAGAAGGGACAGTCAAGCTCATGTTGCCCAAATCTCTCATTTTACAAATGACCTTAGGAGAGTGACTAGCGTGCTGGCCTTGGAGTCTGTAGACCTGGATTTAAACCCCATCTCTGACTCTTGCTGAGGTCATACCCATAGACACTTGACTTAACCTATCCAAGTCTCAGTTTTCCATAAAATGGGAATAATAATGTCTGTAGTGCTTACCTTTGAGACAGCATTTAATTTTGAACATGACCAACATGGGAATTGGACAGTTAGGTGGCCAGTGGATAGGGTACCAGGCCTGAAGTCAGGAAGAACAGAGTTCAAATCCATCCTCAGATACTAGCTGTGTGATCCTGGGCAAGTCACTTAATCCTGTTTGCCTCCGTTTCCTCATCTGTAAAATGAACTGGAGAAGTAAATGGGAAATCACTCCAATATCTTTGCCAAGAAAACCCCAAATGGGGTCATGAAGAGTTGGACACAACTGAAAACAACTCAACAACAATAAGAACAGTACCTAGCTTACAAGAAGAGTTATGAGGTTCAAATGTGATCATATAAATCAGATGCTTTTCAAATCTTGGATATATAGAGCACTGGACCTGGAGTGAAGAATACTTGAGTTCAAATCTGACCTCAGATACTTAGTAGTTTTGTGACCCATCACATGTCCCTTAACCTCTACTTGCCTTAGTTTCATCTGTAAAATGGGATAATAATAGTACCTACCTCCCAGGGTTGTTGTTAGTTACTTTATTATTATAATGGAAGTGCCAGTTGTTACTGTTGATTTTGTTTTCGTTATTTGACTTGCCTAAGGTCACATAGGTTATAGGCATCCAAAAATGGATTTGAACCCAAGCCCAATGACTCCATGATCTTAAGTCTTGCCTTTCCAAACTTCTACAACAGGGCAGGCAGTTCAGAGGTTGATGAACTCATGTGAAAAGGGGGAAATAAGCAGGGTTATAGTTATTTACCAGTGGTAAAATTTCAGTGTTGTGCTAGCAAACCCGTGAAAGAGAATGAACCTTTCATCCTTTTTCCTCCCCTTTCTCCTCCCTCCCCCAACCCCAAAACCCAACAGCTTACCCTCTTGAAGTAAGCAGCCCCACCTGGTCTTTTTTTCCATGAAGACAGTATTTAGCAAAAATATTAAAATATTAACATCCCCACCAAAGGACATAAGCTGTAACCACAACTGGCAATAAGACCTTTAAACTGGAATATCTAATTGTATCTAGGGACTTCTTGTTCCAAAAGATATAAATGTAATTTATAGCTTAATTCCATGCACCATCTTTTTGCATTTTACTTTTTTCTTGAGTTGCTCTCTAGGAACAGAGTAAAAATAAGGTAATTCTTATTTTCTCTTGTACCAAGAACACTCCAATTCATCCTGATGGAGCAAGGATTTTCCTAACTCTCCCTTCTCTGGCATGATATGCATCATTAGTAAGATTAAGTCATGGATTTTTAGCATCTCATTTCCAATTCCAATATGGTAAAATACAAATGTCCTAAAAATGCCTACTGGACTGCAAACGCCTTCTGAATCCTAGTTGAGGACCCCAAAGGCCATGCCAGTGTCTTAGTGATTAGGTCACCCTAGGTGTTTTGGGGGGAGCATATCCCTCCACTGCCCCCCAAGATCCAGATACCTTGTGTATCCGCAGGGTTTTGCTACAAGTTTTAAGACAGTGCTTGTCATTACAGTATGAGAGAAAGCCCATTGACTCTGGGGCCAGGGGATCTGCATTCAAATCCTTCCTTTGACATTTACTTGAATCATTGAATATCAATTTCCTCATCTATAAAATTAGATCATGAGCTTCTTGAAGGCAGGTAGTATTTTCACCTTTCTTTTGTATGCCCAGTGTTTAGGACAGTGCCTGGCAAAGTATGTGCTTCATAAATGCTTAGAGACAAAGGAGTTGAATGAGATGGTCTCTGGGATCCTTCTGGCTCCAATTTTATAATCCTAGGTTCTCACTTAGTATATAGCCCCTGTGACATCTCCCTGTTGAATTAATGCAATATTTGGTGGAGGAGAAAGGGAGAAGATAGTATTCCTTCCCACTAAATTGTAATCTATATGAGATAGAATTGTATCACCTTGCTATGAAAACCCATAAATTCTGGGTGGAAAGCAGATCACATTTAAAAAGTAAAATGTTCCAGAAACCAGATGATCCCCCAAACTCACCCCCAAGTCACTGAGATCTCACAGTCCAGTGAGATTAGTCCCCTTAGACATGGGCATTTCCCTGAATGCTATATTTGATCATGATGGGTTCCATGTGAGGATTTTTAATATAGCAGTAGGTTTATAACATGTGGGAGAGCTCTGCTATTAAAATTCAAACCAAGCTAAGTCAAAGAGGGCTTTGATACAATTAGGTAATTTTGTTTTATAGTTATAACAATGTCATTCCCTAATTTTTTTCCTGCACTTTGATGAAAAGATGGATGTCTAAATATGGCACTCCGGAATCTCTTTGATGGAAATATCTGCAGAAAGTTCTCTTATCTTAAAAACATGGGAGGGGCTACAGAAGCCTAATTCTTATCTTCTCAATATGAAAAAAATGTATGTGTATGTGAGTGACAGTGTATATGTTATTATATGAGCTATACACTATGTAATATGCTAATTATATGTTATTATATATGATGTCATATATAATAATGTGCTAATATATTACATAATTTATATACCTTTATATGCTATTCATAGTGTATAATCATTTATATATTTACATATTTATATATATATTTACATCTATGCACAACTGGCATGTGTATATATGCATACATACACATATATACATATATATGTTCTCTCTCTTAATACTATTGTCATCACCATAGGAATGAGATAGAGGTTTCCCCCATTGTTCTGAAGGCTCCTGGATATCCTAAGACACCTAATAATAATAGTAGCTAACAGTTACATAGCATTTGCTATGTGCCAAGCACTTTATACTTATCTCATTTAATTCTCACAAGAACCCTGAGAGATAGGTGCTACTATTATCCCCATTTAACAGAAGAGGAGACTGAGGCAAACAGAGGCTGAATCACCTGCCCAGGCTCACTAGTAAGTGTCCAAGGCCAGTTTTGAACTCAGGCCTTCCTGACTCTGTACCAGGTGCTCTATCCACTGTGCCACCTTTCTCTTGGGGTACCTTCTTCTCTGAAATGACATTCAGCAATGTTATCTCTTCCCCCATTATTAAGGGACACTCAGAACAGACTCAGTAATTTAGGGTGATTGGGCCTGATTCAGGCCTTCTGGCCTCTTAATTGATCCCCCTGCCTCAAGTCTGCCCCCTTTACAATCTATCATCCACACAGCCACCAAAATGATTTTCCTAAAACCCAAGTCTGACTCCTGCTTGATCAATTCCAATGACTCCCTGTTGCTTCTAGAAATAAGTACAAACTCATGAGTTTGGTGTTTGGAGCCAAAAAACATTGAGGATGCAGAATAAAGCTGCACTCAAACCTTCCCTTCCAGTCTTATTATCCACTACTCTCCTTCACTCTGTCTGTGGAATGGCTCTTTCATAACTGAAATATACTCCTTCATTTCTACTTCCTTGAAGTCTTAGTTTTCAAAATTCAACTCCATTTCACCTTCATGAGATGCTGATCCACCCCTTCGCCTCCTCCCTAGTCCCTAATGCCTTCCTTTTTATTTTTATATACTTACGTATTTACATATTATCTCCTCCATTGTAATCTCCTTGAAGGCAGGTACTGCTTCATTTTTGTTTTAAGGTATACCCAATACCTTGTACTTAATAGCTTGATTGATTGAAACATACATCCACCCTATGAAGCCCAAGGATCTTTTGCTATAGCAAGACACTCATAATATTCAAATGATCCGTGAGCTTATCAATGTGAATGTTTCCTCTAACAATGCATATCAGGACCCATCCATACCTCCCTTCCCTGCATTGCAACTCTTGAGTTCATAAATTGGACAACAAAAGGTCCTAGCCCAAGCACCACTTAATGGCTCTTATTTGGATCCCCCTGGCTCAGAGTGAATGTTCTCTTTTGACCAGCAACCCTGAGTGAGGGTCTTCCTCTCCCAATTTGATTTTTTTTTAATTAAAGGGGCCATCCCTTCACTTACTTCTTAAAGAGGCCTATTCACTGAAAGGGCCTCACTCTTCATTCAAAGTGAGAACTTGAAAAGGCCTTTGCATAAAAGGGCCAGGCGCATCCTATTGCACCTGGCCATCTCCAGTCATCCTGATCCATATCTGGCCACCGGACCCAGATGGCTCTGGAGGAGAAAGTGAAGCTGGTGAGCTTGCACAGCCCTTCCCCACTCAAATCAAAGTCAACTGCAAGTCATCATGTCCCTGATGTCATGGTCCTCTTCGAAAACCAAGGTCAAACAAAACCTGTTCTTGTTCTCCTGTAAGTCAGAGCGACATGATAGTGCCTATTAGGACTTCCCCACAGTTTGTTGGGAAGAGAAAATGAGACAAAGTGAAGGTAATCCAGGAGTCAATAAACAAGCATTTGTTGAGCACCAAAAATGTCCCAGCCACTTTGCAAGCTAAGCCTGCCCTCATGGCCCTTCCATTCTATTAATTTACAACCAAAGCACTAGAAAATATGAAGCAGCAGTAATAATAATAATAGTAAAAGTAATAATGCAACATCCATGTAATTAATTCCCTCTATACCAGGACGAAGAAGTTATTTAAAGAGAAAATTCAGGTATGCTTTGCTTTGTTCAGTCAATCAATCAACAAGTATTTAAGCAATGCACTGTGATAATTGTCTGGGGATAGGAAGCCAAAAATGAAGCAGTCTCTGTGCTCAAAGAAATCATAAAATAAGTATACACAAAATCAGTATAAGGCAATTTTTTGTTTAAGGTAAGGGAGGACACTTGGCAACATGAGGAGTCAGGAAGGACTTCACGTAGGAGATATCAATTAGTTTGTTAGTTTCATTCTTGAGAAAGCCCATCCTAGAAGAAATGAATACTGTCTTTCAGAATAAGGAATTTGAAGATGTCTATAAACTCATCATTTTTTAAAATACATTTTAAAAATATAACAATAGGCAGTCATTCAGACACTTTAGTCCTTGGCTCTGGACATAAGAGCAACGTCATGCTAAGTGAATGTGAGGCCAGTCTTGGACTTTTTGAGAAACACCATAAAATCATGCTGTTGTATGGAACTGGGTAAAAAAAAAAAATTAAGGGAAAATGTTAGGTGTGACCAAGAACACAAATTCACACACACACACACACACACACACACACACACACAATACCAGGCTTCTAGGGAGACCAAGAAAATCCCCCTCCCCCAATTTCAGTCTTTTGTTGTTGTTATTCCTATTACACATTTTAAAAAAATGTTTATACCTGGATAAGCTGCTTACTTCCCATTTGTATATTTATAAAAATGAGTGCATGTGAGTCATAATTACTCTTCCCCACCACCGAAAAAAAAGTCCCCTTTACTTCAAATCCCTGAGATCTCAAAGCGAATTTAAAAGATTCTATGCTGGTTTAGACTATAGTCTATAAAGACAAGGTTAACTCTAGATTTATTAATAAAATATTAATTAAATAATGTACAGCATAGTTGAGTCCTGAACTTGTGTTCAAATTCTGCCTATCATACTTACTAGCTGTATGACCTTAGACAAGTCACAACCTCTGTATGTCACACTTAAATCACTGAGGACTGTGATCTGCTTTGGTGGCAGAAGCTCCCAAGACACTAGTTTCTTATGCTGATAAAATCATAGTACTTCTATTCACACAAATAATATTTTGCATGTTTCCATTACACAGCTCCAGGTTTTGTTTTGTTTTGTTTTGTTTTTTTGAGAAACCAGGACTTTCATATAGTGAATATGAATACTATCTTAAGCATTAAATAGTAAAATATCTAAAAAGGGAGAGAAGTAAACCATTATGGCATATATTGGGGGTAGGAAAATGGGGCCAGGGAGGCAGTAGCATAGTATAGTTGAAAGGGCACTGAATTTAGATTCATAGCCTCTGACTCCAAATCCTGACTCTTCCATTTGCCACCTGTGTGATTTTAGACAAGCTTCTTTACTGTTCTTGGCCTCAGTTTACTTTTCTGTAAAATGAGAGGAATGAATTAGGTGACCCCTATGGTCCCTTTCATCTTTAGAACTATGACTGTGACTCATGCCAAGAGGAAGCAGCAAAGGAAAACTTTAGTGGAGAATAAGATGAGATTTGCTTACCCCTTGAAGAGCTCTGTAGATTATCCAGGCAAGGTAAGTTTATCATTAGCAAGTATGGAAAAAAAAAAAAGCATAAAGAATACCAATGAGGTGAATGGGTTTTCTCTAAACCCCATACACCTTAAACCCCATCTTCCTTTTGGTTCTAGAGCTTGACAAGGTGCCTGGCACACAGTAGGTGCTTAATAAATATTTGTTGACTGATAACACCTGGAGCTGCCGTTTTAAATTTTAAGAGCAATCACGAATGGAATTTGTTTCCTGCAGCAACTGCCCTTTTCTGTTTTGTTGTTTTAACTTGTCCTCATGTTTGCCTCTCTAGGACTGCTTGTCTCTACTGCTCAGTTTTCAGAGCCTCTTGACTCTAACCACGTGACTCTAGCCACTCCTTTCCCCACTGGGGGACCCAAGGTGTTGACCAGGAGAGATGTAGCCAAGGCCTTTAGAGACTGCAACAGTCTAGAAATCTAAGCGAAGCTTCATATTTCACAATATTAGTTCTATCAGAGAAAAAAGAGACAGAGTGATGGTCTGTCCATCTCCTTATTTCTACTGCCTGTTCACAGTACAACTACATAGTAGGTCCTTAGTAAGTTTGCTGATTGATTCATAAGAAGAGCAAGACTTTTGTCTGAGAACTATTTTTCTGTGTGAAAGGTTATGAACTGCTTTGAAGATAAATATGAACTGAATGCAAGAGCAAATATAAATAAGCAGATGCCTTTAAAAATGAGGAATAAAGCCATTTGAGCTTAGGATCCCAACTCAAATCTGCTCTGGTTCATTAATAGCAAAAAGGGTTTTCCACAGCCAGAGGTTGTGACAAGACCCCCAAGCCTTAAATCTTTCAGATTTAAAACTAGAAAGAGACCTCGGAGGTCATGTAGTCCAACTTCATTTTACAGAGAAGGTGACTGAGGCCCAGTTAGGTCAAGGGATTTGCCCTAAGTGAAGAAGCAGAGACTGAAGACCTGAGAGGTTTGACCCCCAGGCACACAGAGCCAAGACTAAAGTCCTTTCTCATACACTAGGGCTGCCTTTTGCCAGGAGTCTCTCCTATACCCAGTCTTTTGAGACTAAAGGAAGAAGTGGACATAAAACCAGTAATCCCACCCCTCCCACCTCGGTTTGCAGAGAGCTGTCCAGGGTACCCCGAGAAAAGTAGGGGGCTTTTTGTTTTTCACTTGGGGTTCCTTGTTAAGCGGGTAATTCTGGCTCCTTTGGAGGTTCTCACTCTGCTCATCTCTTTCCTCCTCTCTCCTTCCCTCCAACCCCCTCCACAGAGGACAACGAAAACTCCAAGTCCGACGAGAAGGGGAACCAATCAGAGAACAGCGAGGACCCAGAGTCCGACCGAAAGAAGTCCGGCCACCAGTCGGACAACGAAATGAACTGTAACGAGGACGGCAACAGTTCCAGCAATCAGGACAGCCGGGACAGCGACGACAGTTTCGAGAACTCGGACTTTGAGACCCAGAAGGCCACAGAAGACAGCTTCGGCACGCTGGGCTCCATGCAGATCAAGGTGGAGCGTTACGTGGAGAGCGAGACTGACCTGCGGCTGCAGAACTGCGAGTCGCTGACTTCGGACAGCGCCAAGGACTCGGACAGCGCGGGTGAGGCGAGCGCCCAGTCTTCCAGCAAGCACCAGAAGCGCAAGAAGAGGAGGAAAAAGCAGAAGGGGGGCAGCCTGAGCCGCCGCCGGCTGTCCAGCACCTCTAGCCCCAACGGGCTGGACGGCGCGCTGGTGGACCCGCCGCAGCTGCTCTCGTCACCAAACAGTGCCTCAGTGCTCAAAATCAAAACTGAGATCTCAGAACCTATCAATTTTGATAACGATAGCAGTATTTGGAATTACCCGCCCAACCGGGAAATCTCAAGGAACGAATCGCCCTACAGTATGACCAAGCCCCCCAACTCCGAGCACTTCCCTTCCCCCCAAGCCAGCAGTAGTTTACACGTCTCCATTCCAGACTCTGTCCTCACCCCGCCGGGGACCGAGAACACTGCCAGCCGCAAATCTCAGTTCAGCACCTCATCCAACTCGGCCTTGGCCCCCGTCTCCTCCGACCCCCTGTCGCCCCCGCTGTCCGCATCCCCCCGGGACAAGCACCCCGGCGGGGGCGGCGGCGGGGGAGGCGTCGGGGGTAGTGGGGGCAGTGGGGGCGGCGGGAGCGGTCCCAGCACGTCTTCCAACTCTTTGTTGTACACTGGGGACCTGGAGGCTCTGCAGAGGCTGCAGGCCGGCAACGTGGTGCTGCCTCTGGTCCACAGGGTCACGGGCACCCTCTCCGCCACCAGCACGGCCGCCCAGAGGGTCTACACCACTGGCACGATCCGCTACGCGCCCGCCGAGGTTACTTTAGCCATGCAAGGCAACCTGCTCCCCAACACCCACGCGGTGAACTTTGTCGACGTCAACAGCCCCGGCTTCGGGCTGGATCCCAAAACGCCTATGGAGATGCTCTACCACCATGTCCACCGACTCAATATGTCGGGCCCGTTCGGGAGTGCAGTGAGCGGGGCCAGCCTGACCCAAATGCCGGCAGGGAACGTGTTCACCACGGCCGAGGGACTCTTTTCCACTCTTCCATTTCCTGTGTACAGCAATGGTATTCACACTACACAGACTCTGGAGCGGAAAGAGGATTGAAACATGACCACATTACTGTGTTTCCAGTGTTACACTCTCGAGGCATAGACTATGTTTTAATTTAGACCCTTAATTCTAGCACTTTGAATTTCAGCAGGTCAGCTTATTCTCTCAAACACAATGGGTTCCCCCATTCCATACCCTTTCTCGTTAACTTGACATTCTTTAATATAAAAAAACATTTTAAATTTTTTTTTATTTTTATTTTTTGCCTCCAGAGGGTCAGAGTACCAGTTGCCTGCCATTTTTGTCCTTTTCTGAGATGTGTGTGTGTGTTGTTTTATTTTTTTTTCCTTTGCATCTTCATTGAGATGCCTTTAATGTGAGAATGCCTCTGCCATAGAATACTCAGTGTTGTGGTAAAGAGATTTTAAAAAGTGACAACCATTGGTTTTTTCCTTCATCAAGATCTTGATGTGATCAAGATTGAAAGAGACAAGCATAAACAATGTGCCCTGTTTGACTAAGTCAAATGAAATGGGGTTTTTGTTCCTAATTCCTTTAAAAATAGGGGATAGTATTTTAGAATTTTATGCAGAATTTAATTCTCTTTTTATGGTTAAGATTTTCTTACTTGCACATAAAAATAATTTGGGTTCTTAAAAACTTAATTTCTGGCCTGTGACTAGAATGTTTAAAAAAAAAGTTGGACTAAATGTTAATTACTGAAACATTAACTTAATTTCTAAAACCATGGTGCTATCATTTATTAATCTGTAACGTCTTCATACAAAATGCAGCTCAGTGGGCTGGGTTTTGGAAAGGCACGTGTTCTGTCCTGGTCTGTAGTCAGTTGCTGCAGTCTCCTTGGTTAGTTAAGACAAAGCCCTCATTAACATTTGCTGCAGGACTTAAAATTTTTACCTCCCAACTAACAAACATAGCCTCACATTAAATTTAATGGGTCAGTAAAGCCTTTTTTAAAAAGTGCTTTCAGAAAACTCAATTAAACTGACTTGAGGAGCAGTTTTAGGTGCATACTATGTTCCGTTCTCTTTTCCTTTTTTTCTCAGTCTAACTGAGGCTAATTTTACAACTTCAGATAACATTTTGGAGTTTTACTCCAAAGGAAGAAAAATATTTAACATTTAATTTTTTTTTTCATTTGTTGCTATAGAGGGAAGGTTGTATTTTGGGGGGGTTGATTTGGTTTTACAGATTTTTTTTCTCTTCTTTTTAGTGTCGAAACCAATATGTTTTAAAAAAAAAACTAAAGAATGGGTTAATAAGCTTCAAATAGATAACTACAACTGAAAACTGCACATTAAGTAAAAGAAAAGAAATCTCCTATTTTGTCTTTGTTGCCAGAAATCACGGTGTAGTGTCAAACACTCCAAATGACTGTCAAGTATAAATTCTTCTTCCACTCCATCTTTGGCAGCTGTTTGTTAAGGCATCTAATAACAGATGTGAGAACTGTAATGTGTACAATGTGTACGTGTCCTTGGCTGTCAGTCCCATTGCAGTTTCAATGTGTGTTACTATATGCAGTATATACTAAGCTAATGTAGTTGTTTTGTCCTTTGTCTTCTCTGTGCTTTATCTCTAGTCCGGAGTGGTAAAGTCCCATTCCTGCAGTCCTAGTGAACCAGTGATTCTTGGGGGTTAGTGGTTTTTTGTGTGGTGGCCTTCCTCTGTAACGTCACCTTATGCTGCTTCCACTGTCTTTTATACCTTCTTTCATTTCTGCTGTTGCTTTGCTGTTGTATATTCTCCCACTGCTCCTTTCTTTCTCCTCCTCTTTTGTCTCCCCTTTTCTCTCCCTCCTTCCTTCCTCCAAACCTCCCCACCCCCTTTTCATTCTCAGAGATAAAAAGACTCTTAACTAGCTCAAGGTTAATGGAGCCATTTTTTCCCACAGAGGAATTCTGGGTATGACTTACTCTTCAAGTGTGCCATGCAATGCGCTGAAGAGTGATGCTCAGATATATTAAACAAATTGATGCCATATCGCCTCAGTTGTTAACATTCCCAGAGTCCCTTGTGCTCTAAATGTAAGCAGAGGGTGCTTTTCTTTGGTTTTCTCCCAGCTTGGCCGATGGAGCAATATATGGAATAATTACCAGTGAGGTAGAATATTCTTTCAAAAGGTCAACTGACACTATTAATTAAAAAAAAAAAATAAAAGGGAAACTGAGCTTAGGATTGTCATGTATATTTGCTTATGTGTGCAATGCTAATCTAGTAACTCAGCTGTCCTTTAAGTGTTACTGGGTTAAGCCAATTCCTCTTGTAGCTTTGAATTTGAGGCATTAGGCCTACCCCATGGTGGAATAATAGCAAAAAGGAAAAAAAAAAATTGGATGCCACAAATTTTAATGATGAGCTTATCAATGTTATATTTGAAGGATTTGAGTAGGTTTAAAAGAGCCAAGGAAGCTGATTGAGAAATTTAAAGTTTAATTTTGGAAGCTCTACTCTAGCTATTGAACAATCAAAGGAATGCACCTATCAGCTACAAAGAACAGCTAGACAGCTGTTATTTTGTTTTTGTTTTTTGTTTTTTTTTATATAAATGTTTCTGTGTTGTGTCAAAATGATTTCTGGTGATTTAAACTAACAGATAATCACAGCTGCTGTCTAAATCCATAGTGTTTAAAATTACAAAATGAAAAAAAACTTCATTACCTGTGAAGACTGTGTCTGTGTTTTTAACTATTTCTTGTACAAATATATGAAAACTTTTATGAGGAGACTGGTGCCAAGTAGCTGAATAATGGGGAAAGGGATATTCTGTTCGTATAAATCTTAGCGGTGTTACCAACTCTACAATATAAAAAAAAAATTAAAATGTTAAAAAGCGACAGCTATGGTACATTTATTTTGTGTTAAGCTAACCGAATCTAACTTCTTGAGTGCCTGGCTTATTTTGAGACATTTTTTTCATTGACCATTGATAATGCTGCAAATCAGAAATGTACATACTTCATTTACAACAGGGTTCTTTTTATACTTTTGTAGATTCTCATACATGTCACATACATGGTTGTCTTTATGTAACTTAATTTTTTTCATCCGCAGGTGCCATTTTCATAATAAACTTCTCTTGGATTTGTTACTATCTGGCATCATTTCTTTTACATGTAACCATCCTGACTAATGAGTGCTGGTAGTATTTGTTTAAGCAGGAACCTTGGTCATTGATTTAAAAAAAAAATCAAAAGCAAAAAAAGTGGCAATGGCTAGATATTTTGGCTAGTTTTTAAAAATATATACATACATGTATGTGTATAAGCACACATACATGTACATATATATATATACGTATAAATATCTTTTGTACCAATAAGGCTGACAAGGCGCGGGCTAAGATGCTAATCCAAATACTACACCAAACTTGCAACCATCCTAAATTCTCAGCTACCCCAACTCATTGTCATACTAAGCATTATTATGCACATTATCAGAGCTGAATAATGGGCCTGCAACATTAACTGCTATGGAAAGTGTGCATTTTTTCTTGATTAATGCACAGTAGGTGAAGGCAGTTTTCATACATTAATCACTTAAAATGCACTCGATATTTTCATTTATTACAATCTATAATGTATAACCAACTGTTCCATCACTTACATATCTTCTCTCTCTTCTAAAACTGTTATTTTCTTCTTCCAGACTAGCAAAAGAGTAAAATATTGGGTGGTGTCCTCCATGGTTATTGGCCAGGCTTTCTGCCTCTTCGTTTTAAGGGGGATCAGCTCCCAAATTCTTAAAAACAAAAGGAAGATGGTCTGCTTTCCCAATGCTAACTGTCAGGGTGGAAGCCACCCTGGTATTTCTTTACTCTCTGTAGGGGCTTGCACAGGCACAAAGACTAGGAAGATCCTGGCAGGTAACTATCCTTATTGTAATCTACCCATCTAGTCTTTGGAGAAATTGACTAAGTTAGACAAGTTTAGCTTTTGGAAGATGTCTAGGGTTGGACGTTTCAGCAGCTCTCTAGACCCAGGAGTCCTACCATCCCCTATCTCCTGCCTAGGACCCTGAGTTTTATATAGATGCTTCAGATTCCTAAAAAGGGAACATCCCATTCAACATGCCCTACTCTCTGGGGCATGATAGAGATAAAGGATATGACTTCTCCTGGCAACCTTTTCAATATGTTGCCTGTCCTGTTACAGAAGAGGCACAAGGAATAAGTATGACAAGATAAAAGAATAAGACAAGTCACTGGTTGCTGCGGCTAGCAAGTCTGGGCCTAGCTACCAGCTGAGTGAAATAAAGGGACAGAGAGAGAGAGAGCTTCTAGCTGAATAAGAAAGAGGGAGAGAGACAGGGATGTATTCCAAGTCTGTTTATTGCAGAACTATTTCATACAGAGCCAAAGATACATGGAAGATACAAGATTTATAT
>CM053598.1:158779102-158812404 GCA_028646575.1 Pseudocheirus occidentalis | reverse complement strand
GAAGGAAGGAAGGAAGGAAGGAAGGAAGGAAGGAAGGAAGGAAGGAAAGAACGGATGGAAGGAAAGTGATCAGGGTGTTGACAGAGGACAGGGAAAGAGAGAAGAAATCACATGTCTGTTTTAATTGAGCTGAAGGTTTTTTCCCCAGTCCTGACCATTACTTAAACTAGTATTATTAAAGCATTGAATGAGTGATAAGCCAACAAAGTAAAAAGTAATGCTGTAGCATCCATCGCATCTAGTGGTGAAGAACACAAAAGGCCTCTGGAGTCAATGCTTGACTGGTCCTTTTGATGATTCTCTGTAGATAAATGGTGAGAGAAGGAGGAGGTTTTGGAGAGGAGCAATGGAGAGAATGGGCTAGGGGGCTAGAAGGATCAGAGAGCAATAATTGTGTTTTACCAGGCTGCGTGTAAAGAATATAAGGACAGACAAACCCTCTAGGATTAGGCACTTCTTTAATTATCATTAAACTTATCACTTCTTCACTTCCCAAGGTCAAACCCCCACAGTCAATCGGCTCAAAGTGAGGCCATTGAAAATCCAGACTTCTGCATCTATCTCAAATCAAGGGGAGCCCTCAGGCCCTGTTTCTCTTGGTGTTCTAGTTTGAAGACACAGGAAGAAAAAGTCATCATTAATTTCTTTAATGGCAGAGAACATGTCTAGTATGATTGAATCACATATTTAAATCTTTATTCCCCTTTTCCATCCTAGCATGATTCTTTGCACTTAGTTGGGACTCAATAAACATCCCCTGAATTAAAGAGAAAAAAAAAAAAGGTGAAGTGTAAAGAATAAGGCTTTCTTTGGCTGCGGACTGACATCTGAATGAGAAGGTTGGTGAGGTTTGGACAAAAATGGTCTGGGTAGTTCCCTTATCAGGTACTGACCCTTCAGATGAACCATAAGCTACAACCAGTCCCTTTTTTGAGGAAATTGTAGATTATCACAAGACTTTTTATATTCAAATTCAATATAATATTACATGTGAAGAGCTAGAGATGCCAAGTTTAGATATGAACCATGCCCTAGTGGACTTTATAGTCTAATAGGGGATAGTATATTATGACAACCCAGATAATTATAATAAATGCAAGAAATGGCGTAATAGATGATTAATAGATAGTAGGAAGATTTTAGTTGTTTCAGTCATGTCCAACTCTTCATGACCATATTTGGGGTTTTCTTGGCAAAGATACTGGAGTGGTTTGCCTTTTCCTTCTCTAGCTCATTTTACAGATGAAGAAACTGAGGCAAACAGGGTAAAGTGACTTGCCTAAGATCATATAGCTAGTAAGTGTCTGAGGCCAGATTGAAACTCATCAAGATAAGTCTTCCTGATTCCAAGGCCAACTTTCTCTCCAGTGTGCTACCTAGTTGTCCCAGTAGGAAGATAGAAGGAGTATTTATTAAGTACTTACTCTTTGCCACATACTCTGCTAAGCTCTAGAGTTACTAATGTAAACAAGCAGGACAGTAATTTATAGTTTAATGGGGGAAACGATATATAAAGGGCATGTGGAGGTCAAGGGGAAGTGTGCCCAAAAGGAGGGAGGATATTATGGGAAATTTTAGAGAGACCTGGGCCCCAGAAAAATAAGGCAAACATCTATCAGAATCAGGGGATATTACAGGTGGAGTCCAAGTTTCCAATGCAGTGAGAACAACATAAGAGATAACTTGATAAAATACATGTGACATATTAATTGGATTCAGAAAGATATGGAAAAATGTACTGTGGGAGGTCTAAATGGGAAAGTCATTTCTGTGAGGGGAACTCGGGGAACACTTCCTGGAAGAAGGCATGTGGGTTGAATTTTAAAGAGTGGGTAAGAATTCAAGAATGAGAAATAGGACCGACAAGGCACGGAGAATTCATACATTGGTGGCTGTATTACAGCTATGGAGGCAAACAAGGAAGAAAGGAAGTCAAAGAACTTAAAGCACTGTCCTAGTAGTGAGTTTCTACTTATCAGACAGCTTTGCTAGCTTAGAGGGCTGGATAAAGAGAACACATCTTTCTCTTCACAGGTTAAATATTAAACCACATAAGAGAAGGACCCAGATTCTGTCCATAACCCTCAGTTGGATAGGGTTCTCTCAAGAGAAAAGATTTCTGGTTTCTTCCTCATTACAAACACACCAAACTGTTATTTCCTTATGGGAATGGGGAAGTAACTGGGGAGGAAGGATGTTTTGCTTTGGTTTTTTCCCCTTGTCCTGAAGAAATTTTCAGATTTACGGTGGAAATGTCAAGAACAGGATGTAATATCTGTGTGACCCCAACAAGCGCATTATACCCTTGATGAATTATTGACTTTTGAGTTTTATCTGTGCCGTGAATAATCACAAACTTGGAAGACTCAGGGTACAGTTCATAAACAAATAATTATATCACAATGATAATTTTTCAGGAATTGCAACATCAATCATGGCCATGTTATTATCAAGTACACATTCTAGTCGCCTCTATTCATCAAACCCGCCTCCTCTCCACCCTTCTTCACCCACACAAGCAAAACTCATCACCAGATTGCCTCTTATTTACACTTCATTCAAAGCAGGAAGGAGAAGGCACACTAGCAAAATGGGCCGACCCATCGTTTATGAGAAATGAGTTTTCATTAAGAAAATTCAAATTAAAACCATTGAGAGAGACAGAGACAGAGAGACAGAGACAGAAAACGAGGGGGGAGAGAAAGAGAGGGAGGGAAGGAGGGAGGGAGGAAGGGGAGAGGGAGGGAGAGCAAGAAAGAAGGAGAAAGAGAGAGAGAGAGAGAGAGAGAGAGAGAGAGACAGAGAGAGACAGAGAGAGACAGAGAGAGACAGAGACAGAGACAGAGACAGAGAGAAAGAAAGAATGGTAAAAATTATTCCAGACCCCCAAGGAAGCTATCTCTGAAAAGGTTTCACTCAAAAGATAAAGTCAGAAGTGAGGTTTATTCTATTTTAAGCAACACTAATATAAGAGGACAAGAATTTTGTTATTGGAAGCCAAGCTAATACATACATTATCACTCTGAATGTGAACTTCACAAAAAGCCTAGTCTCTTTCTTTTCGCTTGCATTTCAGGATATGGTGGAAACTCAAAAAAACCTCTCATTCAGAGACAGTGTGTTGTAGTAAAGAACATGGTGACCCTAAAGTGAGCAAGAGCAGGGTTTGAATCCTATATAAAACACCTAACATCTGGGTGATTGCACAATTCATTTTGTCGTTCTGGACCCCACTTTCCTCATCAATAAAACAAAAGTTATAGCACCTAAGTCACAGAATTGTTATGAGACAGAAACCTTCCTAAGTGTTTTATAAACCTTAAAACACAACTATAAATGCAGGCTGTTATTATCAAAGTATACGTATTGAATATGCACATTGAAAGGTACTACCAGAACTCAAGTACAATCTAAACCACTTCTATAAAAGGGTTTTAAAAGGTGAAGGGGAATTTAGGCAGAACAATGGATAGAACATTGGACCCAAAGGTCTAGAAGACTTGAATTCAAATTCAACTGAAGAGGCAAAGACATGAGTTCAAATCCAGCTTCAGGTACATGGGCGAATCACTTAACTTCTGTCTTCCTCCATTTTCTCAAATCTAAAATCAGTCAATAAACATTTATTAAGTTCCCACTATGTGACTGGTACTGTGCTAAGCACTGGGATGTGAATATTTTAAAAAAATAAAAGACAAAATCTGCCCTCAAGGAGCTCACAATCGAATGCAGGAAAACAAAAAGAAAAGAATGTTGAAAAGCTAGAAATAGGAAGAGAGACAATGGAGAAGTAATCAGAGGATTCCTAGAGTAGTGCAGCCAGGTAAGAACTGAAGGAATAATATAGATAGATAGATAGATAGATAGATAGATAGATAGATAGATAGATAGATAGATAGATAGATAGAAAGATAGATAGACAGACAGATAGATAGACAGACAGACATAGATACATAGATATAAAATATGAAATAGGACTAATAATAGCACCTATTTCCAAGGGCTATTATGGGATAACAAATAAGGTAATATCTATAAAGTGCTTTGCAAATCATAAAGCACTGTATAAATACAAGCTCTTATTATTAAAATACTTGATGATATGATTGCACACATATAATCTATATGTGATTGCTTACCATCTCAGGGGAAGGGATAGAAGAAGGGATCAAATTTGGAGCTCGAAAATTAAAACAAAACTTCAAATGTTTAAAAAATTATTTTAACATGTAATTGGGGGAAAATAAACTATTATATAAAAATAGATGATAGCAATGCTTCAAAACAAGTTAATGGTGAAGGAAGCATCAGGTATGTAGCTCTGAGTTCATTGGGCTGCTTTGGCAGTGATTCAACAGCTTTAAAGTGCCAAAACCCCCTTTTTGATTAAGACATCAACCACACAGTTTACAAGTGTGGAATGAGGCAACATTCTGTGGGTAGAGAGCTGCCCAAAACAGGAAGACTGAGGTGCAAGTCTCGCCTATGACCCAGGAGAAGTCATTGAGACAGCCCCCTAATATGGAGTTTCAGAGAAGGTGCAGGAATGTGTTGGCAGGGGAGGTTTCTTCATCTGGGGATTCCATCCACCAATGACATCAGAGGTCCCCTCTGAGTCCACTAAGAAAGGGCACTTGAGCTAAAATGTGTGCTAGAAGGCCAACCTCGAACTTTCAACTATTTCTAACATTGACTCCTTCCATAAATAAGTGACTTTTTCATTTAATTCAGTATCCTCATCAGCAGGATATGAGATACAGAAATTTAAAGTGAAATAACTAGAGAACATTTTTTTGGTTCCTTGGAAGCAGGGATGGTTAAAAAAAAAGACAATGATGAAGATGTTATATCTACAGATTAAAAAAAAATGCTAGTTCTGGCAGCAAGAGGCCTGGGTTCAAATCCTACCTTTGGTGCTTACTATACCAGTGATCCTGTCTGGTCATCAGTTTCCTCAATAAAAAAAAGGAAGTTGGAACCGATTGCCTTTGATCTCCCTTCAAGTTCCAGATCTATGATCCCATTATCCTGGATTCAGGTGCCAACAATTATCTTGTGGAATGCACACACAGAGTTTCCTTGGGTACAGTCACTTACAATCCTCTGAATCAAGAAAAAAAAAAGAATTGCTAAACATAAAGGAAAGGACTCATCTATTATTGGGTTGATCCTTTGCACTGAAGGAGAGGGAAACGTGTCGTGTGTGTGTGTGTGTGTGTGTGTGTGTGGTGTGTGTGCATGCATGTGTGTGCAACCTGTGTTCCCCAGAGCTTGCTAAATTGTAGGTCCTCATATACTAAACCTTCAATCCAGCAGACAACTGGTGAAAGCAACAATTCAACATGGTCATATTTTTTCCCAAATGCACTCTATGGCTTGGTCTAAAATTATTAGTTCCTTCTCCATTGTTATTATAATAAAAATAATAGATAATTCAAAAATAGTTTCATTTCATTTGAAGGTCTTTGTTTCATCTCCCACCTGACTATTGGTCAGAATTATAAGTACAGGGTGTCCCAAAAGTCTTAGTGAAGTTTTAAACTATTGAAGTTTAAGATATTATATATAGCTTAATTATATAGCTAAATTTGTATATATATATAGCTAAGTTAATATATATCTATATGTATATGTATATATAATATATATGAAGAGAAAGCTATTTATACATATACCAAGCTATTGCACATAACTTAAAATATTATTGCTTAAAATGCACCAGGCTTGGGGGGGTGGGGAGAACACTGTATTTAATCTGACTTCTGTGGGTTTTTCTACCCTGTCCCCAGTGTGGTGCTGATCCTCTAAATGGGTCAAAAAGCAGGTAGCAGGAAGAAGAGGAGGGGCTGGGAAGGATCCTGAATCAGTCACAAAAGAGACAATCATCTCCTAGGAAATCGAGAATGGACTCTGTCTGATATGTCTTCCCTGCATTCACAGCAGAACACTAGACACTAGGGAGGGGGGGGGGTTTGAGGCCACAGCAATTATGCCAAGAGGGACCTCAAATCCTTTGATGCCCACCATGCAAGAGCTGACAAGCCAGAGGAGTCAATACTTCTATGGATTCATGAAAGGAAGAAGAGGCAAAGGATATTTTTCCAACCTAAATAAATTAAACTTGCCTATTTCCTTAAATACCTTTTTCATGGCATGGGAAATCAACTGTAGTTTCCCATTGTGCACATTTGTGGATAAGACAAAAGAAGACTGCAGACCAGAGAGTAGATTCGTCTCCTTTTGCAAGTAGCTCCCTCTCCGATGCTTCTCCTCTGCTTCCTCCTGCCATCAGGGCATTTACATAGACTTCCCCAACTTAGAAGCATCTTTCAGACATTGATTAATCTATAACTCTTTGAAGTAGGGAAGCATTATTATCTCCACTTTACAGATGTGGAAACTAAGACACAGAGGTTAATGACTTGCCGGGGGGTCAACCATGTAGGCAATTGCAAAGCTGGGTTACAAACTCGAGCCTCCACTCTCTGCTCCCAGGCTAAATGGAAGATTCTTCCTTTTGCATCTCAGACATAACCACATCTTGACTACAGCATTGACACTTCTGTAGTTTATGAATTTCCCCTTAAGCTTCCCAAAGTACTTTTAAAGTATATACACATATATGAAATATATGTGTAAAAATGTATATATACATACACATACATGTATACATGTGTACACACAGACACAAATGTCCTTACTGGGAGTCAGTAGGTGTCCTCTGCCACTGCTTTGATGATGATGATGATGATGATGGTGCTTATTATTATTATTATTATTATTATTACAATCCTGTTATTTGGGGGGACTTTTGTAAAAGTTTTACATCTTGATTTTATATACATAAAATAATTTTATAGATTTCAACAAATCTGGCTTTCCCCGCTTTTTATGATCATAAACTTGGAGTTTTGATTTGTTTCCTAAAGTGTCTCCTATTAATGGTATAACATATTGGAGAAGAAATATTTTATGAGATAATTTGGTTTTTAATTCTATATTCAAATAACTTTTAGGCTTATGGGAATATTGTATTCAATATCCTATGAGACATACAGCAAGTACTTGTTAAGACACCTACTCTATACAGAATAGGACTGTGTTCACTGCTGGGAGTATTACTAAATATAGATGAGACGGGGATCTGCCTTCAAGAACCTTATAGTCTAGTAAGTTAATATGCAAACACAAATAAGTAAAATAAACAGTATTGCATGACAATGATATCCAAGAATTGCACAGCAAAGAATGACATGAAGTCATCATGAACTGGAGAAAGAAATAAGGGAAAGCTTTATTGAGGCAATAGCATGTGAGTTGGATTCTAAAGGGAAAAAAGAGGATTTGACAGACAAGGAGTAGTCATGGATGCCCGAGACTTTGACCTGTCATTGGGAGGCAGAGACTTGTCCAAGAGAATAATAATGAAATAAAGCTGGAAAGATAGGGTAACACCAGTCTTGGGAGGGCTTCAAATGCCAAACAATGGAAATTAAATTTTGGACAACTAAGTGGCACAGCAGATAGAGCACTGGACCTACAGTCAGGAAGACCTGAGTTCAAATCTGTCCTCAGATATTCACTAGCCATGTGACCCTGGGCAAGTCATTAAACCTCTGTTTGCCTAGTTTTCTCAACTGTAAAATGGTGATAATGGAATGGTAGCTATTGTGAGGATCAAATGAGATGACATTTGTAAAAAGTGCATAGCACAGTGCCTGGAACATGGTGGGTGCTATATAAAAACGTATTCCTTTCCCCTGACCCCACATACGTAAAGCATTTTGCAAACCCGAAAATGCTATGCAAGTGTTAGATCTCATCATCATTGTCATCATCATTGTCACCATCATCATCACCATCATCATCATCATCATCATTCACTTGGTAGACAAGAGAAGCCTTGGAGGATTTTTTGAGCAGATGAGGGACACAATCTGATTTAAGCCTACCTAAGAAAAATCATCCCCACAGTGATATGTGGTAATAAGATGGATTAGAAAGGGGAGGGTATAAGCAGGAAGGCATATTAGGAGACAATTGCAATAACTTGGGCAGAAAGAAGTGATGGCCTTAACCAGAATAGTGACAGTAGGAACTGGGAGATGATAGATGGGGAGAGATGTAGTCAGAAGGTCTTGGTAAAGGAAATGGTACGAGAAGAGAAGGAAAGGGAAGTGTCAAAGGTCACCCCTCAAATTTCAAACATAAGAGACTAGGCAAATGATAGGTAGAAATACTGAAGTAAGCCAGGGGAGCCAGCTGAAGGGGAAAGATCATAAGATCATAGATTTAAAGCAAGAAGAGACATTTGAGGTCATCTAAGCTAGGTAGAACAGTGGATAGAGTGCCTGGCCTGGAGTCAGGAAGACTCCTCTTCCTGAGTTCAAATCTGACCTCAAACACTACCTGTGTGACCCTGGGTAAGTCATTAAACACACACAGACACAAATGTCCTTACTGGGAGTCAGTAGGTGTCCTCTGCCACTGCTTTGATGATGATGATGATGATGGTGCTTATTATTATTATTATTATTATTATTATTATTACAAATTAATGCCTTCCTCAACTGTAATTACAAAAACTGTTTGCCTCAGTTTCTTTATCTGTAAAATAAGCTGGAGATGGAAATGTCACACCACTCCTGTATCTTTGTCATGAAAACCCCCGAATGGGGTCACAAGGAATTGGACACAACTAAAACGACTGAACAACAATCCACAATCCCCCTTCATTGCATGGAAAAATTGAGGCCCAGGGAAATTAATTTGTTTAAGGTCATACAGCCACTAAGCGTCAGAGCTGGGATTGGCTCTCTGCTCCAGTGAATTTGCAGCCCATTTTCCACCGCGATGGTTTGTTTCACGTTGATGTTGAAGTTCTGGAGCAACATTCAGGCAGAGCTGTCCTTTTGGTAGCTGTATATACAGGTCTAGAGCTCATAAAAGAGCTAGAAATGAAAGAAATAGATCTGGGAATCATCTGCATCGAGGTGATAATAGAAGCCACAAGCTCAAAGTGAGATTGCCAAGTGTGAAAATGTTGTTCACCCTTCGTTCTCAAAGAGGACCAATGACACCAAGATGGTGATGTCTTGACTTGTGAGTGAACTGGATTTAAGTGAGACAGAGCTGCACAAAGTCATCTGCCTCACTCCTCCAGAGTCATCTAAGTCCACTGGCAAGACAAAAGTCAAGATGACTGGTGATAGCCCAGTGTGAAAGTATAAAGATAAAAGGAAGAGCACCAAGGACAGGACTTGTAAATTGAGAACATAGAGAGCCAACAAAAGGTCTACAGAAGGAGCACTTAGGGTACAAGGCTCTTGACAGTTTTTGTATCACAATCCTTCTTTGGCAACTTGGTGAAGCCAATGGACCACTCAAAAGAGTACTATTTGGGGAGCAGGTAGGTGGTGAAGTAGATAGAGCACCAACCCTGGAGTAAGGAGGACTTGAGTTCAAACCCAACTTTAGACACTTGACAACTGTGTGACCCTGGGCAAGTCACTTATCTCTGACTGCCTCGACCAAAAAAAAGAAAAAAAAAATACTATTTTTAAATGCATAAAGTAAGATGGATAAGATTACAAAAGAAATAATTTTATTGAAAAGTCTCTCCAATTCTATCAACTAGTTCTGCAATAGCCAAGAACTGTTGAAAATTAATATAATATGATATAATATAATGTAATATAATATAATGTAATATATGAGGGGGCGGCTAGGTGGCACAGTGAGTAGAGCACCGGCCCTGGAGTCAGGAGTACCTGAGTTCAAATCCGGCCTCAGACACTTAGCACAAAAACTAGCCGTGTGACCTTGGGCAAGTCACTTAACCCCAACTGCCCTCCAAAAAAGCAAAAAATAAAAAAATAAAATAAAATAATGTAATATATGATATAATATAATGCAATAAAATTCAACATTGTATAAAATGTGATCAAATGTAATGCAATATAATATAAAATAATGCAACATAATACAATATAAAATATAATATGACAGGGAGAAAGTAAAAGAAGGTGATATTTCTGTAGCTGAAGGGGAAAGGGAAAAAGAATAGAATCTATAACTACAGATCAATTTTATAGATGAGTAAATTGAGGCACAGCTGGGCTTAAGTGACTTTCCAGGATCACAAAGTGAGCAAGACAAAATTCAAACGCAGATCTAAGCTGACTTGGACTCCACTGTTCTATCCACTTTGCCACCTACCTGTCTTATTAAGACAGTAGGAAGCTACTATACATTATTGAATGCAATGTGCAACTCATTAAAGTGAGGTGGTAGAAAGAGTATTGGATGACAAATTCAAGGGCATAATAAGGGAGTTTGTTTCTAATAGAATGAGGGTTTCAAAGACTCAGTGGGATAGAACAAAGGGTCAGCTTACTGGGCTCCAGGCCCAGGGTTATTTGAATAGGGGTAAGGGTTTGGGAGGCTGTAGTACAAACATACCACCTGCACCTAAGTCAACAAAACTCATGATCAGAATTTGAGAGCTATTAAAAACAAGAGATGGATTGGTATGGCATGCTCCCTCAACAGGATTTGAAGGATAAAGAATTTGTGCAGCGTCTGAGATAAACTTTACAACTCCGGTGTTTTGGAGTATGTACCTCTGTGGCATTTGTCCTTCACCTATACTGTGGCTTCTTGATTCAGGGAGCATTTTATATCTGAATCTGTTCCTGTGGAGTAGCCTTTTCTTGACTATTGATTAGTCTTCCAAGAAAAAAATGCATTTCCCCCTCATTTATGAGGTACTTACATACTAGCTAGAAATGGAAAGGATACCTGTGTTACCCCATGGGTCTACTATTGGGTCCCCATTAGCTCATACAACAAATCCTCTGAAGTGGTCGCGTTATTTGACTCATACTACACATTTCCATTGGGCCAGAATTAATTACCATATTTTACATAATTATAAAACTTGTGAGAGTGAGTGAGAATTAGAAAGCATGCATCCACTTCAGGGGATTCATTAGTCACACTAATCGGGACCTAGACATATTGTACCCTGGGACCCTTAATGTTCTTCCATCAGCAAACCTCAAGGACTTGGCTTACTGCCATTAACAATCCTCTCTGGCCCTGGGCTCCCTGCCAGCCTAATTTTGTGAATGAGAACAAAGACTTTTCCCCCTTACTCCTCCAGAATAGCACAAAAAAGAAAATACTGTTATCATGGTGCAGACAGATAATGGGCTTAATTGGGATTCAAAAGTCGTGGGTTTGAATCCTGATTCTGTCTCTTAAGCCTGTTGTGACCTTGGACAGGTCATTGTACATCTCTAGGATTCAGTTATGCTATTGGTAGAATGAGGGGAGAAGACAATCTCTAAGGTCCTTTGTAGCTCTAAATCTGTGATCCTATGAATAATGCTTATTTTAGAATTCATTAATTTATTTGCAAAGGGATATATATAGGAATACACAGAGGGTGATGATGAACAAAGTTTACAAAGTTTCTGGTCTTAACAGTTAATCTTGGTTCTACATTAAATTTATAGGAAATGATTTACTCATGATTAGTTCTCACTCTTTTGCCTTACTTCCCATCTTCCAGATCATGGATTGAATTGGGCGCATTCTCTCAGGGCTCTAGACTGGGTGTGAAGTGTCTAGCTCATGGAGATTTGGTCTGGTAAGACTTCTAGGGACCTCACTTCTATGATCCCCTTCCCTAAACATTATGTCCCCATGCTGTTTCCAGCACAGGACCCACCAGACTGATTATTTCCCCTGTTCAAATATTTTCCTCACCCCTTGCCCCAACCCCTGTCCCTGGATATCCCTGGTCCCCCACTCATTGGAAGAACTGTGAAAACTGATACATCCTGGAGCGGATGAGCAATGAATGCCTTCCCCCAGCCCTACTGTATGTTTCATTTACTTTTTTGTGGTCAGATTGATGAGTTATGGCTCACACACTTCCCACCCCACCCCAAGTAGTCCCCTAAAATGCTCCTCAAAACAAATTCATCACAGAAAACAAAACAAAACATACCTTGCACATACAGTAAAGAATAATTGGTAATTCATCCCCATCAATAAGAGCAGGGCTAATGGTACCACAGTCAACCCTTGGAGGAGCCATCTCATCACTTTTCTCTCCATACACTGTATTGATTATTCTTATAGCTTAGCTTTTGCAAACCAATGTGGCAGCCACAAATGTATCCTCCTGTCAAGGATAGCCTCCAGATAACTTGTTACTTTTTATAAATTATTCTCTTACAAGCTGTGTACTGAAAACCTTTAAGTCTAAATAAACGGTGGTTTATGGAGGATATGTCTGTAATGAGAGCTCTCTATACTAATGAAATCACGTCAGGACCAAAAAAAACTCAAAGAAACCAAACCAAAACAAACAAACAAAAAATACTGGTTTCTTTGGTTTGGGTTTTTTTGTTTGTTTGTTTGTTTGTTTTGGTTAACCCTAGCTCACTCTTATTGCCACTACTTTAGAAAAATGTATTGGTGTGTTAGAAATGGCCTCTCTTTGCTAAATCCACAATAAATCCAGGAAAAAAAAATCTGTGCTAAATCTATAATTTAAAAAAAGGTCCCCTTCCATGAGTGATACAAAATGGGTCAGATAACTATTAGACAGTAAGATAGAGATGTCTAGAAACTGGTTGGTAATACATGGCTGGAATTTGGAGAGAAATTAGGGCTAAATATTTCAAATCATGAGTCAACTAAACAGAAATGATAAATGAATTCATGAAAACTAACAAGATCACCAAGGATTCAGTAGTTGTCATTCAGTGATTTTTTTCAGTTGTGTCCAAGTCTCTGTGACCCTGTTTGGGGTTTTCTTAGCAAAGATGCTGGAGTGATTTGCCATTTCCTTCTCCAACTCATTTTACAGATGAGGAAACTGAGGCAAACAGGATTAAGGGACTTGCCCAGGGTTGCACAGCTAGTAAGTGTCTGAGGACAGATTTGAACTCAAGACAACTTCTTCCTAACTCCAGGCTCAGTGCTCCATCCATAGGGCCATTCAGCTGCCTTCACCAAGGCTGCAGTATAGGAGAAGAAAAGGTTGCTCAGGAGGGAGCCTCAGGGGGCACCCATACTTAGAATGAGGATGAAGATTATATAACAAAGGAGACTAATAAGAAACAGACAGCCAAGAGAAGAATCAACAAGGCAGAACCTCCAAAGTCAAGGGAAGAGACAAAGAAGAAGGAAGCTACACTGACACTGACATTGACATTAACAGTGACATTGACATTGACACTGACGTTGACACTGACATTAACATTGACATTGACACCGACATTGACAATAACATGGACACTGACATTGACATTAACAGTGACATTGACATTGCCACTGCCATTAACATTGACATTGACACTGACACTGCCATTGACAAAAACCACAAAAAAAAATGTTTTTAAAAATGAGGATTGAGAAAAGCCCTTTGGGTTTAATAGGTAAGAATTATTGGGTGAGATTCAAGGAAGATTCCTCAGGAATGCCTTCTTATTAATACTTAGAAGGCAGGTCATAGGGTTTCCTGAGAACAGCGCGTCTATCAGCTGTGCTCTGTCTTCCATCTAACTAAGAAATATGGCTGGGCAAATAGGGATAGAATAGGCTGTTTGATTTCATCATATGAATATTTATTTAATGCCTACTGGGTGCTAGCTGCATTGTATCATTATGTTCTGTAACATAGTATTCAGGTATATAACAGAGTGTTCCAGGTATTTTGTAGTTATACTTCAGCCTTATGAAATGAAACCTCAGAGCAAGCTAGGTGGCTCAGTGAATAGAGCACCAGTCCTGGAGTCAGGAGGACCTGAGTTCAAATCTTACTCAGACACTTGACACACTTAACAGCTGTGTGACCTTGGGCAAGTCACTTAACCCCAATTGCCTTTCTTCCCCCCTCCAAAAAAAAAAGATACCTCAATCCCAGAAGTAAAGAAAGTAATTGTCATGAATTTACCTTCTCAAAAAGAATGGTGGTTGTAGTCACCCTCAAAATGGGTCCTATTAACTTAGAAGTCTATATAAAGTTAATGCGATAATCATAATAGCTAACATTTACACAGCTCTTTTAGGTCTACAAAATACTTAAGCATATTTTCAAAATTTCATGCTCAACCCTGTGAAATAAGTGCTACTATTATCTCCATTTTTATAAATAAGAAAACTGGGATTGAAATTGGTTAAATATCTTGCCCAGGGTCATACAGCTAGTAAGTGTTTGAGGCAGGATTTGAACTCAGGTCTTCAAGACTCAAAATCCAGTGCATTCTACACTCTGACACACACACACATAAATACACTTATTTCCCTTTTCTTTCTTTCTTTTTGTTGGTGAAGCAACCAGTCAGCTTTTACTTTATTGAAACTGGCATCAGATGGCCTGTCATGTCATAATATGTCATAACATGACATGACAAGACACAAAACATTTTTTCCAGGTAACTTTTTGTCAGGAATGGGTCCATTCTAGAAAGTGGGATGTATATATATATATATATATGTCTGTGAAATGAAATGCTTTTTTATCTGTCATCAGCATTAACAAACTTGGTTACCTTATTTCCCCTGATGAACACCCTAGTTTATACCAAATTAGAGACAGAAAGGGATGGACAGGGATTTGGAGGTAGATAATGAGGGAAGAGGCTACTCTGGTGACACACTGAACAACAATTGCCAGCAACAAGAGAGGAGACAGCAGACAGCAGAAATACTAAGCATAAAATAACTCAAGGTCATTAGGAAGGTAAATATCCACACATATCAACATCTTCAAAGGTTACAGCATTGATGTCAACAAACCAACTGTTTTGGTTTTGTTTTGGAGTTTTGTTTTGTTTTGTTTTTTTGCTTTTTGGATGGGGGAAGGCAGGGCAATTGGGCTTAAGCAGCTTGCGCAAGGTCACACAGCTAGTTTTTGTGTTAAGTGTCTGAGGCCACATTTGAACTCAGGCCCTCTTGACTCTAGGGCTGGTGCTCTATTCACTGCTCCACCTAGTGCCCCAAACCAACCATTTTTAAAAATGTTATATTTGGTATACTCTCTTTAAGAAGGCAAAAGAGTGTGTAGTGAGTTCTAAAAGAAGTTTTGTTGAAAAGAGAAAATCTCATTTTTCCAATTATCCAGAAAATTCACTTATAAGGAACACATCTCCTGACAATAAATAAATGCCCCATCATTGTGCTTCATATGTCTTGCCTTATAGGGGGGAAAAATGTATTTCTGGAAAAAAAAGTCACTTACATAACACATTTTTGGATATTAAATCACGGGGTTTTTTCTATTGATTTTTATCATAAATTAAAGATCTGGTAGAGAGCTAGGATGGTAGGCAGGATTTATTTATTTATTAGGACCCCAGGTCCTAATAAAAGTCAAATTTTGGAATGCAGAAAAAGTGTTAAGCTCACGTGCAGATTTTAGATAGCTAAGGAATAAGGGAATAAATAGAAATACAGTAAAAAAAAAAAAGATCCTTTGCCTACAAGGCAGTTTCAAATTTTCTGAAAAAGTATTAATAGCTCTATTCAAAATAAGTCACTAAATGGGAATACAAAGCACAGAAATTGTTATAAAAAGACTCAAATTCTAATTTTCTGTCACTTGGCCAAGCTTGGAAAAATCATTTAACTTCTGTAACTTCATTTTCCTCTTAGGTAGAAGGTGGTTAATCAATCAATCAACCAACAAATATTTAATTTCTCCTGTGTGTCAAGTAAGTAGGTGGGCTAGTGGATAGAGCACTAGGTTTGGAATTGGGAAGTCTCATCTTCCGGAGCTCAAATTTGGCCTCAGACACTTCCTAGTTGTGTGACCCTGGGCAAGTCACTTAACCCTGTCTGCCTCCGGTTCCTCATCTGTAAAATGAGCTAGAGAAGGAAAATGACAAACACTCCAGTGTCTTTGCCTAGAAAGCCCCAAATGGGATGACAGAGAGTCAGACACAGCTGAAAGGACCGACAACAACAACAAAATGTGCCAGACATTATGCTAGACCCTGGGGATACAAATACAATGAATGGAATAATCCTTTCTCTCAAGAAATTTACTTTATAATACAGGTTAAGCTAAAGAGACCCTCCATTATATTTCTCCATCCTAAATTATGATTCTGAACCTGTAATTGCTTGAGTCCTGGGGTGGCTAGGTGGCACAGTGAATAGAACCCCAGCCCTGGAGTCAGGAGGATCTGAGTTCAAATATGACCTCAGACACTTAACACTTACTAGATGTGTTACCTTGGGCAAGTCACTTAACCCCAATTACCCTGCCCTCCGCCCTCTGGAAAAAAAAGCAAAAAAAATTGCTTGAGTGCTTGGTGCTTAAAGGTTTAAATGAAAGAAAATGGTTGTAATTCAAATAGATGAGAGACAGACAGACAGACAGACAGACAGACAGACAGATAGAGAGATAGATGGATAGATAGACAGACAGACAGATGGATGGATGGATGAAGTCAATTATCACATTCAAAGCTACTTAGTATCTGTTTGATTCCATTCCCAGTCACCTATAGAGGTGTCAAATTCAAATAGAAATGGAAGTCTGGATCCCTGGATCTAGATACTGGATCCCTGCAGACATATATTGACTTAGAAAACCACATACTAACATTATCTATGTTCTATCATATTGTTATTGATTTCATTCAATATTTAGCACCTGCCCCCAAAGGACAACTTCCATCTATACCAGTATAAGAAAACTTCCACCTCCCGCTGCCAGCTTGATCTCCTAACTGAGATGTAGAGAAGCTCAGATACAAAGAGGAGCAACCTAAACTTTGATCTCAGGACTTCTGCCTAGTGCCATGCCTCTCCCTTGAGAAAAGAAGAGGAAAGCCTATGGAGAATGGGACTTCTTTCTCCTGCTATACAAGATTGACTTCCATCTCTTGCTAGATCCTTTACTGCCTAATCTCCAGCCTTCAGAAGGAAAATGAGTACTGAAGTGAACCTGCCATTGGATCCCCTGATAGTCTGTGTCTCAATGCATATGTACTTATCTCCAGCCCTCTCTCTGACGGCCTTTGGAAAGAAGAGTAGCAACTTCCACTCAGTGACGAATATTTTCACACCCTAAACATCCCAATAATTCTGAATCCTTGTAGGTCATCCTTCAGACCACATTCCTCACCCCTCACCAACTAATTCCTCATCCTCATCCCCATCCCCATCAACCCCTCTATTGAAAGTATCAACCAAACCTCATCCACCCCTTTCACTGTGCTTTATGTTACCATAAGTAATGAATTTCCCTTCATCTACAAATTTTCCTCTCTCATTCCTTCCATCTTCTATCTGTAACTGAAACCCTGATGACACAGGCTTTCTGACCACTCTTTCCAGCATTTTCCAGCTCAATGATGGGGAGTTGGATTACTCCTTGCTTGGGTGTTGCTACTTCTAGATTCTTTCCCTACCTCCATCAATAAGTAAGCTTTCCTCTGTTGAGTTTCATGCTATTCATATCTACCACCCAGTCAAAACCTGGTAGTTGCTCTCTACAGACCCCCACACCACTCCTTTTTCTTCCTCAATAAATCTGGTACATGGCTCATAGTTTTTCTCTCCTTCTCAAGGATTAATTGCCTTTGGGAACTGGCTCAGGTTCTTGACCTATTTTCCTGCTTGCCTGGGGCCTTGAGGAGCTCTCCCTCTTTCTCTTGAGGCTTCTAACTGGTGACTGACAACAGAACTTAATTTATCACCAGCAAGCTGTGCTCAGTTAAACCAGTATGGCAGCCTCACTGAATATCCTTGTTGAATATCTTTTCCTACCGTGGCTGAGTAAATCTCCTTTTGTTAACTTTTGAATAGAGGTTCTTCCTCTTCAAGATTGATTCTTTTATGAAGGCAAACCAAACCATCTTTTACCACAATTCTTTAAATAGCCACTAATTACTGAATGGTCATTGCCTCAGACAAACTGAGACCTGGGAAAGACCTTAGCTTAAAAGGGCTGAGGTCTCCCGCTCTATCCAGGGTCATAGCTGGTCATTTTGACCTATGTCTCAACTCTGAACTCAGATGACTCTGGAAGAGAGATTGAGGCTCATGACTTTGCACAGTTGTGTCTCACTTAAATCCAATTCCCTTCCAAGTCAAAACGTCACCCTCCTAATCTCATTGGTTCTCTTTAAGAACGAAGGATGGACAACTTCGTATGACCTACTCTTCCATCCCCACCTCACACACACACAAAGATGGCCTGATCCTCGATCTTGCTATCGCCCACAAATGTGGCTGTTCAACATTTCCAAAATTCCCTCACCCAGTCATAGTCTATTGGCTTTTCACTTCTCCCTCTGCTTTCCTTTACTAAACTCTACTCTTCCAATTCCTTGACCTCTCCATTCACTCTCAGGCCATTTTACCTGCACTAGTCATTCTTTCTTCTTTTCTCCTTTTTGACCCCTTGATGAACCAGTTCGACTCTGCACCATCCTCCCCCCTTGCCCTGTTATCATTTTATCAATTGTGCTCTGCTAAGCATCAGCCTTAGATCACTCTCACCATTTGCCATCTTTGCTTCTGTTGTTGTTTAGTAGTTTTTCAGTTGTTCTTGACTCTTTGTGATCCCATTTAGGGTTCTCTAGGCAAAGATACTGGAGTGGTTTGTCATGTCCTTCTCCAGCTCATTTTATAGACTAAGGCAAACAGGGTTAAGTGACTTACCCAGGGTCACACGGCTAGTAAGGGTCTTAGGCCACATTTGAACTTGGGAAGATGAGTCTTTTTGACACCATGCCTGGTACTCTATCCACTGCAGCACCTAGCTGCTCTACCTTTCCTTCTATACACATGGTATTGAGCAAAGGTGGGGGAAAAAAAACACACAACTGCTCTGATTGGGTACATGACAAATTTAAATTGTATGACTTCAACTGGACCCTTGCTTGGCTAGGCAATCCTACTATACCTGCCTTATCAACTCACTATCTCCCTCTCTGTGGTAACTCTTCCAAAACTTGTATCCTTCAAAGTCTCCCTGGCTCCCCCTCCTCCCAGTCTCTAAGCTAAAAAACTTGCCTCACCTTTTACAGAAAAAAAATTGAGGTCATCCACTGTGAGCTCCCTCTTCTCTGCTTTTACTGACCCCTCTTTACTCATATGCTTTCTGCCTCTACCTCCTCCTTCACCTCAGTCTGACCCAATTAGGTGACTTTGCTTTTTACAAAGGTTAATCCTCTAGCTGCTCAAGTAACCCCATGGCGTCATGTCTCCTTCAACACATTTTCCCCTCTGTTATCCCCATTCTATCACTTGTTTTCCTTCTCTCCCAGCCTACTGGTTCATTTCCTACCACCTACAATCATAGCCTTGGCTTCCCCATCCTAAAAAAGCCCTCACTTGATCCTTCTATCCTTACTATGCCTATGTCTCTTATGCTTTTTGTGGCTAAACTCCTTCAACAGACCATCTCTCTCCCAGTCCTCCTCCTACCTATCTGACCACTCACACTCTCCCTTGCTGGATCCTCAGGTAGATCACACTCTCTAATCACAGGAGTCCCACAGGGCTTTGTCCTGTGTCCTCTTTTGTTTTCCCCTCTATGCTACTTCTCTCGGTGATCTCATCAACTCCCATGGACTTAATTCCATGTCTATGCTGATGATTCTCAAATCCACCTATGCTGCCCTAACTTCTCCATTGACCTCCAGTCTCACATTTCCAACTGCCTTTCAGATATCTCAAACTGGATGCCCAGTAGACATCTTAATCTCAACTAAAAATTGAACTTCTTATTCTTCCCCTAAATCCTTACCACCCCAACTTCACTATTACTGTCAAGGACAAAAACATCCTTCCAGTCTCTTGGGCTCTTAGCTTTTGAGTCATCTTAGACTTACATCTCACTATCTCTTACCCTCCATATCCAATCAGTTGCCAACATCTGTCAATTCGACCTTTAAAACATCGCTTAAATATGTCTCCTTCCCTCCTCTGACACTGCCACCACCCCAGTGAAAGCCCTAGATTATTCTCTCCCCACACCAATTCATCCTCCATTCAAGTCACTAGAGTGATGACTGATTTTCCTAAAACACATGTCCATCCATGTCAGCTCCCTATTCAATAAACTCCAGTGGTTCCCAATAGTATCCAGGATCAAATCCTCTTTGGCATTCAAAGTCCTTCATAACCTAGCTAGCTCTTACTTTTCCAGTCTTCCTACATTTTCTCCCTGTCATGTACTCTTCAGTCTGGTGACACTGGCCTCCTTGTGATTCCATAGAAAAGACACTCCATCTCTTGGTTCCAAGCATTTTCTCAGGCTATCCCCCATGCACGGAATTCTCTCCCTCCTCATCTCTATCTCCTGGCTCCCCTGGTTTCCTTTAAGTAAATAAAACCCAATCTTCTACAGGAAAGCTGTCCCAACCCCTCTTAATTCTAGTGTTTTCTCTTTTTAATTCTTTCCTATATCCTGTATATAGCTTGTTTATACATACTTGTTTGGTTATTGTCTTTTTCCATTAGATTATAAATATTGATTGATTGACAAATAAACAGGTTCTAGTAGTTTTATGTTCCCCCCCCCCCAGATTGGCAGGTGTAGTCTGGAGGCCAAACTTTGACCCATGGGACTTAGCAAACTCCATTCCTTAATCTAAGGAAAAGAGCCTTTTTCTACTAGAATGGTCACATACAAATGGAAGAAATGAAATACTTAGCTCCAAAATGTACAGAGTACTTGACAAGGTAATGACTAGGTTTTCTTTTTCCCCATTGGTGCTAAGGCCGAATATCATGATGTCTAAATGTGACTTTTATCTTTAACATTCTGAGAATGAAAACTGAATTCTTCTGCTCACACTTTATGTCTGTGTCTCCCTGTCATGGACTGAGAAATAAAGATGAGTGGGATATGCTCAATGAACCTGACCCATACGATGAAATGGTTTATGAGAGATTACGATATATGATGAGAATACAAAACCTTGATGATAATAGGTTTATTTATTGATTGCAAATAAAATTCATGAGGTGTGAAGCTGACAATTGCACTGGAGGGAATTGGGCAAGGAGGACACTGGAAAGAGTGTGTCTACGACACATAAACTAAGTTAAGAGCTGTCTAAAGGAAATAATAATAATTCACATTTATATAGCACTTTAAGATCCATGAAGCACTTTTCCTCACAATAAGCCTGTGAGATAGGGAGTGCAATTATTGTTATCCCCATTTTACAGATGAGGAGACTGAGGATCTGAGAGAAAGTCATTTTCCCCAACATCAGCTGGAGCTAAGATTCAAATCCAGACCTTCCATTTCTAACACCAGTATTCTTTCCATAATGACAACCTGTCAATATGGTTTTGTGGTTTGTGTTGGACAGAGTGGTATTAGAGAGAGAGATTGAAATGGAATTCGGATAATGTTGCTGATTTTCCTGCTATCTTTTTGAATAACTACAGCAAAAAAAAAAAGTGTATCGTAGTACCTCCGTTTTTTCATTTATAAATTAAATCTTTAAATAATAGTTCACATTTACATAGTACTTCAACCTAAAGAGGCAGACAATACAGTTGTTACCATCTTCCTTTATAGAGGAAGCAGCTGAAACTCATGGATTTCAAGGGAGCTGATCAAGGTCACACAGCTAATAAATGCCATAACCAACATTAGAACCCAGGTTTGGGGACTCCATATCTTTGTTCTGTTGTGGCATTTCTTGGACTCTTAACAGGAGGCAATGTGGTAACTGTAAAAACAGCTTACCTACCAGGAGTCCCAGGACACTTGGGTCACAGTTCCACAAATAACTAGTGACCCCCAGGGCAATTCACACATGCTCTCTGATGCTCAGTCTCCTCATCTGTCAAAATAAGAGGGCTAGACTTGATTGTTTCTCAAATTCCTTCCAGTTTTTCCATTCTGGGATTCATACTGGACCATGGTTTTCAAACATTTAGAAAATGTTCAGCACAAAAATGGACTAGCAAGACATAATGTGTTTTTTAAAAATTCTTTTAGCCTATAGGCATGGCATATTTGGACCGGGTAGGGAAATGGACTTTGTAAGAGAAAATGAACAACATTCCTGCGAAACCATTTGCATATAGTTAGATGATTTGCATACTGGTGGGATCCAGAGGTCCCAGAACTGCATTCCTCTGTATTCTTCCTCACTAACACCGCAGCTGAGACGAACATACAGAAGCTTGAAATTCTACAAAAGATTTTCGGCCCAGTCTATCTGGGAATTTGCTTCCACACAACCAGACAACTCGAGAGGCATTACTTCATTTTATTTACCTTTCGGCAGCTCCCCAAAGAAAGCTCGCAGGGAGCCATTAACGGCAGGGCTTCCTAAGAGGAGGCTTTCAGTGAGGCATGGCAGGTAGTGATTGAAGGAGAGAATAATTGTGCGGCCAATTTAGATTATTAACAGCAAAGGCCTTAAGTGGATGCCATCTTGAAGAATAATTCATCCTCAGATTTGATTTGAAAAACCACAGGATCTTTCTTTGGGTCTATTCTGTTTATTTCTGTTCATTGAATAGAGCTTTTTTTTAGGGGGGGAGGTCTTCTGGTTGGCAAAACATGGTTCTCTGGGAAATATTGTGTTATTGAGCAGTATGATTGCTGGTTGAGAACTCACAGGAAAGAATGTTGTCTATTGGTTATTCCCCTTTCAACCTCCAATACCCTCCTCTCCCTAATTAATCTACGTTTATTTATTAAATGTCTGCTGTGTATCCAGAACTGTCCTGGGTACGAGATACAAAAACATTTCCCATCCTTTTGTAACCTTTTCTGTTCTTTCTGGCATCTTTCTATAATTGATATCAGGCATGTGGTGGTACAATGGGCAGAGTGCCAGACCTGGAGTCAGGAAGACTCGTCCGCCTGAATTCAAATATGGTCTTGGACACTTACTAGCCATGTGACTTAGTCAACCCTCTTTGCCTCAGTTTCCCCATCTGTAAAATGATCAAGAGAAGGAAATGGCAAAGCCCTCCAGTATCTGTGCCAAGAAAACTCCAAATGGGACCACAGAGTTAGATATGAATGGAATGGCCGAACAACAACCAACACAACTCATATAGTACTTGCCTTCTTAAGCAGTAGGGGAGGGGCAGGAGGGTAGGAGAGAATTTGAACTCAATTTTTTTTAATGAATGTTAAAATTTTTAAATATAATTCAGAAAAATTGAACAAAATAAATAAAACATAACAAAAATTAGAAAAGAAACAAAAATTAATGGAGAACAATGGTTCTAAAACCAAGTGAAAAGAATGCAGAGACATTTCATTAGAGACATTGTTTCATAAAGCAGAGTTTGGGTTATATCAAGCACAAAAGTAGCCTGATAGAGAGGATGGAGAGCTCATCTCTGAGGCCATATTCATGGGTTTAAGTCCTGCCTTTGCCCCATACTGGTTTGTGGCCCTGAGTAAACCAGGTAACTCCTCAATACCCAAGGCAACTCTCTAAGACTACAAATTACAGGGTAGTTACAAATGCATAATCATGGGGTTGAGGGTAGGAGGATGATATCCATGGACGCTATGGATAGAATGCTAAGCCTGGAGTCAGGAAGACTCATCTTACTGAGATCAAATAGCTATGTGACCCTGGGCGAGTCATTTAATCCTGTTTGCCTCAGTTTCCTCATCTGTGAAATGAACTGGGAAGGAAATGGCAAATCATTCCAGTATTTTGGCCAAGAAAACCCCAAATGGGATCACAAAGAATTGGACTGAACAATAGCAGCAATAGTTAGGGGGATAGAGAGTGTTACCTTGTTAGGAGCTCCCAATCACCGGTCCGGACCAAAGGAGAAATTGAATGCCCTCTGCCAGGAACAATACTACCTAGGAACGAACCATGTAGGCTAAGCTAGCTTTTCCTTAGGCCCTAATCTTTTCTCTTAATAGAAACTTAGGCTCACTTGAAGACCTTTGGGAGCTGGCTCTGGTTCTTGTCCTGTCTTCCTGCTTGCCTGAGGCCTTGAGGAGCTCGACCTCCTTCTCTTGAGGCTTCTAACTGGTGACTGACAACAGAACTTAACTTATCACCAGCAAGCTGTGCTCATTTAAACCAATATGGCAACCTCACTGAATATCCTTGTCGAATATCCTTCCCTGCCATGGCTGAGTAAATCTCCTTTTGTTAACTTTTGAATAACCTACAAGTGTAACATTTCATTCCAATACTGGATTTAATTTGCCAAGGAAATGGCCTGAGTTGGGCCTAGCCCACAACATATCCCAAGCAGAACTATATGCCAAAGGGGAGACTAATGAGCCAGCTGTACCCCAAAGACACAGTGTGCATTGAGCCAGCCACAACACTGGCATTCCCTTGGCTTTTGAAAAGAATCTCTTTCTTTGGGGTGGGCAGAGTTGTTATTCAGTGGCATCTGACTCTTCATGACCTGGTTTGGATTTTTTTTTTGCAAAGATACTGAAATACTTTACCAATTTTTTCTCCTTCTTATTTTACAGATGAGGACATTGAGGCCCAGGGTCACAAAACTAGTAAGTGTCTGAGGCCAGATTGGAACTCAGGAAGACGCCAAGCCAGGCACTCTATCCACGGTGCCATCTGGCTGGGAGAGAGGGAACAGGGCAAATACAAAATTTTCAGAATCTAAACAAGCAAGTTCTCTGACCCAGCTCTCACTCTCTAATAAGGAAGGACTTACATTCTTGTCATTGTCTTTTAATAGGAAAGAAGACTGAACTTTAGCCAAGTGGAGGTATTCCTGTAATATGAGATTGCTTTTGCACTTGTCGCCTTGGCTTTTTTCCATGCACCTGCTTCTCTATCACCTCCTCTACCTGGTACTTCCTGCTCCTTGTCTGCTCCTTTCTTGCTTTATTAGATGATTGTCAGGTCTCTACTGCCCTTTGCCCTTTCTCTAGCCCATCCCCCAGTCCTTCGACCATATGCCTCTGGGCCCACCTTCCTTCAGCATTCTCCTTATTCCAATGTCATCTTTATGTTTCTAAAAATGGGACATCTGTGGTTAAATAATGCAAAATTACAGACAAGGATTTGAAAAGAAAAACTTTCCTCTTTACTGGACAGAAACCAAGGGGATTAGAGGCTTTGAAAAGAAAAAAAAAGACATTAACTGAACTTGGAGACCTAAGCTTGTGAATATTCAATTTATTTACTATCTGCTCTTATATCTGATCTGTCTTTAGCAGTGTCAGTCTTCAGATCTGATTAAAAGACTTAAATTACCACACAATAAAGAGTATTCCTTTTTTCCCCTGAATTCTACATTCTTCCATATTTTTGACATCTTCTTGATAGCCTGGGCCAGTTTCCATCTGGATAAACTTAATAGACTTAAACTGAGACCTGTTAAAGATATCAGCTTGAAAAAGCTAAGGTCCCCCACTGCATCCTGGGCATCCTGCATCTGGATCTGCCCACTGGACCTAAACGGCTCTGGAAGACAAAGTAAGGCTGGTGATTTGCATAGCCCTCCCTTGCCAAACACAACCTGTGAGTAGACCAAGTTACCTGAATGGGGATGCAACTCATTGGGTAACTCAACTTGTCCTCTCCCTCTCCTCCTTCTCCTCTCCAAAGGAAGGTAAATTTTGATGGCCAGAAGCTGCCCACTTAACTTGGGGTTTACTGAATAGATTCTTTCCTTCCTTCTTTCCGTCCTTCCTTCCTTCCTTCTTTCTTTCCTTCCTTCCTTCCTTCTTTCCTTCCTTCCTTCCTTCCTTTCAAAAACCTTAAGCCAAGTTCACTCTGAAACTCATAGATTGAACCACAATAGATCTCTGCCCAACCTCCACTTAATGGCTATATTTTGGGCCCTTCTGGCTCAGAGTGAATGTCAGTGGTAACCCTTTCTCTTTGCAACAGCTTTCTGAGGGTCTTCCTCTCCTAGTTCAATATTTTTTTCTTTTTTTCTAATTAAAGGGACCATCCCTTGACTGACTTCTTAAAGAGGCCTACTCACTGAATGGGCATTACCTCACACAAAGTGAGAACCTATAAAGGCCTTAGTCTAGAAGGGCCGAGGTCTCCCATTGCATCCTGGGTCATCTCCAGTCATCCTGATATCTAATTACTGGATCGATCCAAATGGATCTGGAGGAGAAAGTGAAGTTGATGACCTTGTATACCCCTCTCTCACTCAAATCAAAGTCAACTGCAAGCTATCTCATCATTTCCTCTTCGAAAATGAAGGACAAACATCAATCCAATTCACTTTCTTGTGATGGTGTCATGGTCCTCTTCGATAATGAAGGACAAACAGAAGGAGCAGTCTTGCTTTAGCATGACACAGCCACACCTGTGGCTGTGGTTGAGACAACTTAAGCTCTCAGTATACTTAACCTTCCAAAACTGCTGCTCCCTCAATCTTACCGAGAGAAAGAGTTGTAATGACAGGGAAACCTTACCTGCTTCACTCTCCATACTCATTGTGCTGATGACTAGAAGGTGAGAGTTTGGAAAAGCTCACCTCAGCAAGGACAGTCTATCTTCACACTGGTCTTGAGGAGTTTTCTCCAGAGTTTTCCAGTATGACCTCAAGATGTATTGATACCAGGAGTCCAAAGTAGATGCTGATGGAGGTTTTCTGTCATTTTTGCAGCAGAGATTTTCAGCAAGGTCAGCAGTTGACTGTGATTTGGGTGGCCCTCCCTGAGCAGCCCCAGAGTCAACTCACTCTGAAATCCTGAAAAGAAAGGAGAACAGAGAGAAGAGAGCCATTGTTTCTGTTTTTTTGCTGGTTTTTGTTGTTGTTGTTGTTGTTGTTGTGTGCTGTTGTGGTGGTGGTTGTTGGTTTTCTAGTTGCATTTGAGTATTCACAAAAAAGACTAGAAACTGCTAGAACAGTGTCAGCTTAAGAGAAAGCCTATGGTGCTGTCTTTTCCACAATAATGCTCTTATCAAATATAATCATGCACATCCATTCAAAATACCACCAGACATTAAGTTGATTTTATTCCACACATACATGGACTAACCCTTTTTTATACAAAATCTGGTATAAGGCATAGTCTCCATTTTAAAGCTAGAGATCCAAAGGTCCTAAAAATGGAAGCAATTATGGTGCTCAAGGAATAGGACTTGATTCATATTCTGTTGCTCATCCATAATCCCAAGCTAGACAGAGACTTTTAAAGACCATAAAATGGAACTAAAAGTCTAGAACTTTGTCATTTTTCTTATGACACTGCCTGTAGCTGTGTATTCCTTTGTCTTGTATTCTACTTATTCTATAGAGGAAAATCTTGCCTTTGCAGTAAGAGTGTAAGTCTCTCATGAGTAGGAACTGTGCATTCCTACTGTACTTAATACAGTATCAGGTACATAGAATTAGGTGCTTAATTAAAGTTTCAGGAATGGAGGGAAGGAGGGAGGAAGGAAGAAAGAAAGAAGGAAAGAAAGAAGGAAAGAAAGAAAGAAAGAAAGAAAGAAAGAAAGAAAGAAAGAAAGAAAGAAAGAAAGAAAGAAAGAAAGAAAGAAAGAAAGAAAGAAAGAAAGAAAGAAAGAGGTAGGGAGGGAGGAAGGAAGGAAGGAAGGAAGGAAGGAAGGAAGGAAGGAAGGAAAGAAGGAAGGAAGGAAGGAAGGAAAAGGTGAAAGGAGGGAAAGGTGAAAGGGAGAGAAAGGAAGGAAAGAAGGGAAAGGGAGGGTGATTTGGAGGGTAAGAGGAACAGTGCCACATAATGTTTGCCTTCCCTTGGCCATTTTCTAGCTCACCAATGCCCTTCCCACATTTTAGCACCCAGAAGTGAATATAATATTCCAGGTGTTCTCTAACCAGGGCAGACTATAGTGATATTACCATCTCTTCCATATTCATGGAAGCTATACCTTTCTTAATGCAGCCCAAGATTCCATTAGCCTTTTTGACTGAATGTCATGCTCGTGATTCATATTGAGGTCCACTAAAACCTCTGGCTCTTTTTCTAGACATGAAATTTAACCATGACTTTCCTAATCTATGCTTGTAAGGTCAAACCTTTAACTCCATTTATGAGATTTTATATTTCTCCCTATTAAATTTTATTTTATTCAACATAACATTCTAGCCTGTTAATATCTTTTTGGACACTGACTTGCTCAGCAAAGATATTAGTTGTCCTTCCCTTGTGTCATTTATGAATAAGATGAGCATGTCATCTCTGCCTTTGTCCAAGTCATTGATATAAATGCTATCCAGGACAGAACTAAGGACAAAATCCCTGTGGCACTTACCTGGAGACCTCTTTCTAAGGCTAAGATTCTTTGAGTCTGGTCAACCTGTTCTAAATCCTTCTAGCTATATTATCATCTAGCCCATATATCTTTGTCTTTTCAGCAATAGCATGAGATACTTTATCAAACACTTAGCTAAAGATCTAGGTAAGTTAGTGGACACATTAATGCATTGCTGGAGGAGTTCCAGCTATTCTGTAAAAAATTTGGAACTATGTCCCAAAAGTCACTTAACTACGCATTCCTTTTGACCCAGAGATGTCACTGTTAGACCTATACTCCCAAGATATCAAAGAACAAGGAAAAGGGTCTATGTGTTCATAAATATTTACAGAAGCTCTTTTTATAATAAAACAATTGGAAATTATGATATTACCTATCAATTGGTGAATGTTTGAATAAATTATGGTAACATCAGTAGATCAATAGATGCTATGAAATACAATTATGAAAAGGACACTTTCAGAGAAACCTTGGAAGATTTGTATGAACATATGGAAAGTGAGTCAGAAGAACAATTTGTACAGTAACAAGAACATTGTAAAGATAACTTTGAAAGACTTAAGAACGCTGAACAATGCAATGACCACCCACAATTACAAAGCATTAATAATGAAGTCTGATGCTCATACCCATCTCTTGACCCAAATCAACAACGTATCAAGGGATGGACTCAAGATGCGAAGTGAGATGCGTTTGTGTATACATGTATGTGTATATATGCATGTGTGTATATTTGTCCATCTGTATGTGTGGTACATATGAGAACAAATAAACTCTTTTTTTTAAAGTATGAGGAAGACAAGGCAATTGAGGTTAAGTGACTTACCCAAGGTCACACAGCTAATTAAGTATCAAGTGTCTGAGGCTGGATTTGAACTCAGATCCTCCTGACTTCAGGGTCACTGCTCTATTCACTGAGCCACCTAGCTGCCCCTAATGTGTGGTATGTATGTATATATGCATGTATTTAGACATGATAAAGGCAAAAATTATTTATTGAAAGACCTTTCTTTTTTTCCAATGGAGACAGAGATGGAAGGAAAATAAAAATAGATTTTTGTTACTTAAAAAATATCAATTAAATTTTAAAAATAAATAAATTCTGGGTAAATTATTTATTATCACCTTCTGCTATATTCATTCAGTAATATTGTCAAAAATATGAAATAGGTTTAATCTTTGCTGAAGTCATTCTACTTCATAGTTGTCACTACTTCCTTTTCTACATTTAACTAATCTTCTCTTCAATAATACATTCTAGAATTTTGCAAAGAATAAAAGTCTACCAACCTATAGCTTGCAGACTCGATTTCTTCTCCTTTAAAAAAAAATCAAGACATTTCTCCTTCCTCAATCCTGTGATACCTTTCCTGTTTTCCTTCATCTTTCAAAGATACCAACAATGGCTCAGCAATTACATTTGTTAGTTCTTTCCGTTCCTAAGGATATAATTCATTGATGACAAGGTGACTTGGATTTATCAAGGGCAGCTAGGTGCTTTTTATTATCTCCATATTTATAATGGGCATCAACTCCCTATTAGCCATTTTTGGTCTGTCCTACCCAGTGCAAAGGTCATTCTCTCTGGCAGAGAAAACAAATGTAAAACTAAGATCTAAAAAGCTCTGCCTTTTCTGTTATCAGTTATTACCATCCTTATTAATTTTACTATTTTTCTTTCAAACTTTTTCTTTTACCCCAGAATAACTTCAAAAAATACTTTTTTGTTGTTGTTCTTAGTTCTTTTCACCAACCTCAATTTATTCTTGAGCCCTAGTGCATTTGGCACTACTTGTAAAGTATATGCTTTTGTACCCCTCCTTTATTAACCAGTCTTACTTCCTCCTTCTCTATGTATCTTTTTTAAAAATCTAAATTCAATTGTGGGAGTGGCTAGGTGGCACAGTGTATAGACCACCAATCCTAGAGTCAGGAGGACCTGAGTTCAAATTCGGCCTCAGACATTTGACACACTTACTAGCCGTGTGACTTTGGGCAAGTCACTTAACCCCAATTGCCCTCCAAAAAGTAAAAGATAGATAGATAGACAGATAGATAGATAGATAGATAGATAGATAGATAGATAGATAGATTCAATTGTGAGTTCCTTGTACATCCATATGGGTCTCCTTAGCCAATTCACATTGTTCCTCATCATCAGAATTGCTTCTCTATACTTCTTTAGAATTTTAGTTTTTGAGAATTATATAAGACTCTTATGCTGTCACATAAATGATTTTGGTTAATTACATATTATATAATCTTCCTCTGAACCTTTTGAAATTTGTCCTCTCTAGTCAGGATGCAGGACAAAATATACATGTCTTTCCTTTCCTTCTTAGGTACATAACATCACTTCCCTGACATCATGGTGTTGGAAATGCCAGCTTGGAAACGCAAAAACACAATTGATACCAAAAATCTGATATCAAAATAAGTTTATTAAGGAGAAATCCAGGGTAACTGAATACCTCTGGTCAGAAGTGGACTCCGCCCTTCTTGTAGAAGGAGGAGTCCCGGATACCAAAGCCTAGCAAGTTTTTTACATTAGTTTGGTGTAGACACTCCCTTCAGAAGATGGATTGGTTTGTTCTCTTTAGAGTACACCTCTCTCATTATCATACATTATTACTGATGCGGCTCTAATTCGAGACTGGTATTAGATAATACATATAATGCATGAGGTTTATTAAGCGAGCTCACTAATAACCCTGGAATACTGACCCCTCACCAGTTTAATCTAGATGTGTCCTTATCTGGGCCTGAGAGTCCCAAGGCCTCTATCTGCTTTCTAATTGGTCAAACCCACCTGCTGTTGCCAGTTTATTTTTTTATTTTTACTTTAGCGTTGTCTAGGAGTTCCATGGGAACTGGGAATCCAACTTCCCCCCACGGCTACCGTCTGGCCTGATAACTTTACTCTTCTCAGTAGCCTTCTTTCAGCAGTTTTTGCAATCTTGTGGAAACTTAACCCTTTGCTAACTTAACCCTTTGCTACCTCTCCTGCTGGTCTTCTTCAAGAATAAAGGACAAAAAACCACCACAACAGGTTCATAGGATCATAGGTCTAGACCTGGAGAGGACTTCAGAGATTACCTAGTCCTACTCCCTCAGGAAAGAATGGTCACTTCCCTTCACACACACCCCCAATTGTCATCATTCCCAACCTTCCAATCAGTTCCACTTGTTAGAATTAGATCCAGAGCAGATTTTTCCTCGTTGGTTCCTAGACCTTTTGAAGAATGAAATTATCATGAAAGCAGATCAAGCAGATCAAGTCATTAGCTGCTGTATTTTTAGCAGAGAAGCCTCTCCATCAGATACCTAGATATCTGAAGTCCCCCATTACTGCTATGTCATTCTTCTGTATCGGTTTTTTTTTATCTGTTTCCTGAAGATATTACCCTAAGTGGTGCAGAGTACTCTTCATTGGCAAAAAAAAAAAAATGGTTTTGTTTATCTTAATTTCCCTTTTAAAAATGTTTAATTCAATTTTGTTTTTACTGCCAAATTCTTCCTCTTTCTGCTCCTTCTCCCTTCTTCCACTCACTGAGAAGACAAGAAAAATAAAAACCATTGCAAATATATGTAGACATGCAAAACAAATGTCTATATTAGTCATGTTCCAAGAAAAAGAACACAAGACAAATAAATAAAGAAAAGAAAATATGCTTTAGTTTATATGCTGATGTCATTAGTTTTCTTTCTGGAGATAGAGAGCATGTTTCATCATGAGTCTTCTGGGATGGTGCTAGGTCATTGCATAGATCAGAGTTCCTAAGTCTTTCAAAGTTGATTTTTTTTTTAACAGTATTGTTACTGGATAACTTGTTCTCCTAGTTCTAGTCACTTTACTTTTCATCCATTCTTGTAAGTCTCCTTTATTTGTCTTTCCATTGTTCTCCACCTAAATGCTTTCTGGATTTTCTCATATTCTTATATCTACTACAATGCTACCCCCTCCACTTCCCTTTTGCCTGTTCTGTTTCTTTTGAATAAGGTCTACTCATTGAAAGTGCAGACGAGAAAAATTTGTTCCAGTGGCCATGAAGGTAGCTAAAGCAGGCACTGGGAACTGCTTAGAGCTTGGTCAGACATAGAAGGTGCCAAGGTCACCCATTGCTTCCTGGGTCATTGCTGGTTATCTTGGCTTTTTTCCTGCCACTGGACTTCAATGATTGGAAAAGAGAGTGAGACAGATGACTTTGTGTGGCTCTACCTCCCTTACATCCAGTTCACACACCAGTCAAGACATTACCTGGTGATGTCATTGATCCTCTTTGAAAACGAAGGATGAACAATTCGTTAAAAGCCATATTCTAAACATGTCTCATCCTAGCAATTCTCATCAGTATGATATGTATGAGTTTGAATTTACTCCCTTTCATTCATTCCACTAGTTCGTTTTACTGGCCGCTTCCACTTTGTGTCTTATTGCAGAGGAATTTGAGGCTATTTGAGCTACTTTCTTGGGTTTAATTTCCTGTGAACATTGGTGTGTCCCGTCTGCTATTCTACTTTTTTCATTGTAGCTATTCTCTATTACTCGCTATGGCATCTGGCTTGGTGGATATGAACTGGCAATTTTCCCTCTTTTGAACAATTTTCTGTTTAAAATCATTTTGATTAGATTTGCAAGACTCCTGGCAAACACAGCGTTAACCAAACTTTGCAAGATGCACTCTATCCTTGACCAGAAACCTGCCATTCTTCTATTTTAAACTATGGTTTGTTCTTATGTGCTCTTTTTTAGATAGAAATTCATTCCCCAAAGCAGCTTTTGCTTTCATTTCGTAGTGATGAAAACACCGCGTAAGCCCCAAGATCTTCGGTTCCTTGCCTGAGTTCATGCAAAAAAAAAAAAAAAAGAATTGGACGTGGAAAAAGCAGGTTATTTAGTCCAAACCCTTGCTTATTGCATGGAAAGTGTTTTAGCTGAATTCTATAATCCAGATAAGGGTGGTGTTTTTGGATAGGATAAGGATAGATGACAATTACACTGTCTAATAATAATAGCTAGCATTTTTTTCTTTTTTTTTAATTTTAATTTATTTTCTTGGTTACATCATTCATTTCCACAAGGTTTTGAGTTAC
>CM053598.1:158699256-158778602 GCA_028646575.1 Pseudocheirus occidentalis | reverse complement strand
TCTCTCTCTCTCTCTCTCTCTCTCTCTCTCTCTCTCTCTCCTCTAACACTAAGTACAATGATTTGGTGCATAATAAATCCTTAAGCTTGTTGACTGCCCAACTGACACGCGCATAGAGCTAACTCCCACTCCATTCTCGTTGTAGGGCTACTGATGCCTTCTAGTGATATTATGACTCTACTCTGCTGCTAGACACTTCTCTGCTTTCAAAGCCTCCACTATTTCTCACTGCTCTGCTGGATTAATGGATGCTGACCTCTCCATCTCATCTTCTTGCTCAGCTGAAATCTTTGGTCCTCTTTTCCTCAGAGAAGAGCAAATTCTGCCTTGCTTTCTTAATTTAAACTCCACATCTATCCTTTTTCCCCCAGCTCTTTTCAAAAAGAAAGAAAAACCTGACTATTAGGCCAGCAAAAAGCCTCCTCGATTCTATTCTCTCAGAATCTTGGCTACTGAGACCTAAGGGATTCTAGGCCTGAGATGTCAATCAACCTTGTTAGAACAAAGAGCAAGACAGGTCCAGCTAGACAGTATCTTTAGCTTAGTCTTTCCTATTAATAATGAGGTGCCTGGATTCTTCAAAGACTTCACCCTACCTTATCTTAGGTTTATTCCGTGTTTCCCAATTTAAATCTCTGCAGGGTAGGCTATGAAACAGTTAATGGTTATTTGCTTAATAATTACAAAACAGCACTGGGGTTCAGAGTTCTCCGGCTTTTTTGTGGGGTCCAAAACACTGAATACACAATAAGAGAAACTGAGGCAGAGCTCTGAGCCCATAACACTTTATTAAAGGGATCCCGGCCCCCTCAATTGAAATGAACTCCAGATATTCCTCATGATCTGAGATGCCTTTCTTACTCCAGGACCTTAGTTTTATAGTGTTTCATACCCAAAGACACAGAAGGGACAAGGTAAAATATAGAGTTTAATTGGGTGATAGATCTTGCTTTTGACCCTCCAGGAGGGCCAGAGATGATGCATCAGAATGGGTGGTCACAGGATGGGCAAGGCAAGGGTTACTTCCTTGGACTAAATGGTGAAAGGTAGGCCCCTCCTCATGTTGGGCGAGAGGGTGGTCTGGTAATAAAAAATAAGTTGGGGAACTTTCCATATCATGTCAAAACATGCCCTCTACATTGGTTCATATTCATCACACCAAAAGGTGGAGGTCCTTTAATCAGCATTTTTGTGGTAAGGCAAGTAAACTTTATTAAAGGTTAGTGAACATTGAACAAAGAACTTATAGCTTGCAATTTAAAGTTAAGAACTATTATAAGAAAGAATCTGTCTTATCTCATTATCCTCATATATATACCATATGTAAATATATGTATATATATATTAATATATGCAACTTCTATACTAACATTAATTAACTAGACTGACTAAATGTATATTACTAGATGGGCAAATCACTAATAAATGCTAACAATCACTACCCTTACTGAATCACACTGAACTGATTAATACTGACTCAATAAAATAATGGCATAAATGAAATCATTCTTCTCATTTTTTGCCCTAAATCTCCTCTAGTCACTCATGCGGATGAAGGGGTAGGGATGTAAGTACAGAGGCAGAGGTGGATATGACCCTTTGAGGGAATCCAAATAGGTTCTGTGAAGTTTGGATTCAGAAAAAGGGCTACACTTGAGGACCTGGAGAGCCGCATGTGGCCTGAAGGCCGCAGGTTCCCCTCCCCTGTTCTAGACTATTGCAATCAGTGCCTGACTGATCCTCTTTCTGTGATCCAATAGTGCTCTATCCAGAGTCCCAGAGTCCCAGAAGTCAGGACTATATCACTTGCCTACTCAACAAATTGCTGTGGATCCCTATTACTTCTGGCATTCAAAGCCCTTTGGAAAATAGGTTCCAAACAACCTTTTCATTCTTATTATACTTCACTACTCTTCATACAGTGGCAGTTAGGTGACTCAGTGTATAGAGTGCTGGGCCCGTAGTCAGGAAGACCTGACTTCAAGTACCACTTCAGATGCATACTAGCTGTGTAACCTTGGACGAGTCACTTACCCTCTGTTTGCCTTAATCCACTGGAAAAGGAAATGGTGAAGCCAAATGTGAAAAAACAAAAAACAAAAAAACACAGTATTGTCCATGGGATCATGAAGAGTTGGATATAACCAAACAACAACAACAACCCTTAACACACACACACACACACATCCAACCACAATGGCCTTCTTCCTGTTTTTCACATGTGATATTTCTTCTCCTATTCCCATGCTTTTGTATAAAGTGTCCCTCGTCCCTGGAATTCTAGAGTTAGGAAGATTCCTCTTCTTCAGTTCAAATCTGGCCTCAGACACTTCCTAACTGTGTGACCCTGGGCAAGTGTAATATTTATGAGACTTAACATCTTCCCCAACCATTAATAGACCTGTTGTAGAGCCCATTGAGGGAAGCTTGCTCAGGGAAGGCTTGCTTGTAGGAAGGCTTTCACACCTTTTGCTCATTTCTAATTAGGCACCGAGTCAGGAGGATTGTTATGCCTTCTGATTCTCAGAAGTGTATATATACTCTGAATTGGTATTTTGCTTTGGGGGCTCATTTATGAGAAGGATCTTGTGATTCCCTGGTTGAGCTTCTGAGTGGCTGTATGTTCAGACCTTCCCAGCTGCTCTGATATAAAGGTCCTCTAGATCCGGGGAAGTATGTAAATTGTATAATTGATTCAGGTTGTCAGAGCCCTGTCTGTTGGTCTTTATTTCTCTGCTTCTATTTTCTCTGTTTGTATTTTCTCTGCAGTTTAAAATGCTGACTTTTCCCCTGAACTAGGGAATGTAATTTAAAAAGATTGTTGAGCCCTTAAACAGATATTTTTCCTAGTAAAGCAGATCTAAGAACCTGTGCTAGTAGCCATCCTATGTATGCCAGTGTGGTTGCTGCTACAAGAAGTCACTTAACCTTATTTATCTTGGTTTCCCCATCTGTAAAATGAGCCAGAGAAGGAAAGGGCACACACCACTCCAGCATCTTTTCCAAGAAAACCCCAAATGGGATCACAAAGAGTCAGACATGACTGAACAACCAACAACAACAGCAACAACATCCCTGGAATGCACTCTTTTCTCACCTTTGTCACTTATAATTCCTATCTTCCTTTTTAGTTCAGCTCAAACACTATCCTCATACAGGAGACCTTTCATCACCACCTTAGCTGGCAGTGCTTTCTGTTTTCTCAGATCATCAGCATATACTATATTCAATTGTTTTCAGGTTGTATCCTTCCACTCCAGTATAATGTAAACTCCTTGAGGGCAGGGGAATTTTTTTGCCTTTTTTCTTTAGTATTTAATTTTTCCCCAGTTACATATAAAAATAATTTTAACATTCGTTTTTAAAACTTTGAGTTCCACGTTCTCTCCCTTCCTCCCTCCCAACCCACCCTCATTGGGAAGGCAAACAATTTGATATAAGTTATACATGTGTAGTCACACAAAACACTTCTATAATAGCCATGGGGTGAAAACTAATTATATTTCCCTTCATCCTACCACCCCCTATTGATTCAATCCTCTCTCTCCTTTCACCCTATCCCTCCTCAAAAGTGTTTTGCCCCTGACTAACCCCCCCATATGCCCTCCCTTCTATCACCCCTTCTTTTTTTCATCCCCTTCCTCCCTACTTTCCTGTATGGTAACATAGTTTTGTATACCCAATTGAGTATGTTATTCCCTCTTTGAGTCAATTCTGATGAAAGCAAGGTTCACTCATTCCCTCTCACCTCCCCCCTCTTTCCTTCCACTGGAAAATCTTTTTCTTGACTTTTTTACGTGAGACACTTTACCCCATTCTACCTCTCCCTTTCTCTTTCTCCTAGTACATTCCTCTCTTATCCCTTAAATTTTATTTTTTAGATATTCCTTCATATTCAACTCACATACCCTCTGTCTATATATACTCCTTCTAACTATCCTAATAATAAGAAAGGTCTTATGAGTTACAAATATCATCTTTTCATGTAGGAATGAAAGCAGTTTAACTTTAATAAGTCCCTTATAATTTCTCTTTCCTGTTTACCTTTTCATGATTTTCTTGAGTTTTGTATTTGAAAGTCAAATTTTCTGTTTAGCTCTGTTCTTTTCTCAAGAATGCTTGAAATTCCCTTTATCTCATTGAATATACACTGTTTCCCTTCATAGATTATAGTCAGTTTTGCTGTGTAAGTCATCCTTGGTTGTAATCCTAGCTCCTTTCCCCTTCAGAACATCATATTAAAAACCCTCCAATCCTTTACCACAGAAATTGCTAAATCTTGTGTTATCCTGATTGTGGCTCCACAATACTGAATTGTTTCATTTTGGCTACTTGCAATATTTTCTCCTTGACCTGGGAACTCTGGAATTTGGTTACAACATTCCTGGCAGCTTTCATTTTGGGATCTCTTTCAGGTGGCAACGAGTGGATTCTTTCCATTTCTATTTTATCTTCTAGTTCTAGAATACCAGGGCAGTGGTCCTTGAGAATTTCTTGAAAGACATCTAGGCTCTTTTTTTGATCATGGCTTTCAGATAGTCCAATAATTTTTAAATCATCTCTCCTGGACCTATTTTCCAGGTCAATTGTTTTCCAATAAGAGATTTCACATTGTCTTCTATTTTTTCATTCTTTTGGTTTTATTTTATATTTTCCTGATTTCTCATGAAGTCATTAGCTTCCATTTACTCCATTCTAATTTTTAAGGAATTATTTTCTTCAGTGACCTTTCTGCTTTTTAAGGCATTCTTTCCCTTATTGGCTTTTGGTACTTCTTTTGTCATTTGGTCTAATCCATTTTTTTAAGTCATTGGTTTTTCTTCAGTACTTTTCTGTCTCCTTTAGCAGGCTGTTTACTTGTTTTCATGGGTTTTTTTGCATCTTTCTCATTTCTCTTCCCAATTTTTTTCTATTTCTCTTACTTGATTTCTAAAATCCTTTTTGAGCCCTTCAATGGCCTGATACAAATTTGTATTTCTCTCAGAGGCTTTGGATGTAGGGGCTTTGACTTTGTTGTCTTCTTCTGACTCTGTGTTTTTATCTTCCTCATCACCAAAATAAGTTTTTATAATCAGAGGGTTTTTTTCATTGTTTGCTCATTTTCCCAGCCTATTACTTGACTTTTTAAACTCTTTGTTAAGGTAGAGATCAAATTCCATTGTGGAGGGTGAACTGTCCCAAGTTTCAGGGAGTTTATGTCGCTGTTTTTGGAGATACTTCTAGGGACCTCTAAGTTTTCAGTTCTTCCAAGGTGGTATGATTTAAGCAGAGGTCTTGACTCCTTTGCTGGTCTGTGAGTCACCACAATCACTCTTTTTTGCCCTGGAACTATGAGGAGTGTCCCCTCTCCACTGTTGCTGCAAGCTCTGCTATGCTGGTGCTTCTCCTCACCCCAGGACTGCCTCCTAAGACTACAAACTACATCCAAGTATGGCCAAAGCAACATAGTCTGGCCTCAGTCCTAATAAAGAGACCATTATCATCTCCTTCTGACCATTTGTTCTATCCCCTTACTGTCTGTGAGCTGTGAGCTCCAGAAGCTGCCACTGTTGGTTGAGTCACTCCCAAGGCCTGCTCCTGGTTTGCTGGGGCCAGGGCTATGCTGGCGTGGTCTGTGTTAGATGATGCTCCTCTCTCATCCAAGTCTGACAGACCTTTCCTACTGACCTTCCAAGTTATCTTTGGCATATGTGGGCCAAGAGGTCTGGAAACAGTCTCTGTTGCCAGTGATTCAATCACCCCCCAGACCTGATCTGGGTTTGCAGGAGCTGGGTCTTCACTGGCACACCTTGCACTGGATTGTGCTCCTCTCTCACCCTGGTGCAACACACCTTTCCTGTCACCCTTACAGGTTGTCTTGGACTGGGAATTTGTTTCTCTCTGTCATGTTGTGGATTCCGATGCTCTACAGTTTGTTTAGAGTTATTTTTAAAGCTACTTGGAGGGTGTGGGAGAAGAGCTCAGGTGAGTCCCTGCCTTTACTCTACCATCTTAGCTCACCCCTACAAGGGCTTTTTTGTTCATTTTCTTTTTACCACATAGTAAATGCTTAATACATTTGGATTGATTTGGAGCATATATTATACACAATGTAATTATATGAAATATGGCAGGATACGTAAGGCAATATCCATTTGTGAAAAGTCTTAAATACCAGACTGAGAAGTTTGAATTTGACTCAGAAGATGACGTAAATAAAGAAATACGAAATATTTTTGAGAAGAAGAAGAATATGACCAAGTCTATGTATAAAAAGCAGTTATCTAGCAGTAGTGTGAAGGATAAATTAGAAGGGAAAGAAAATAAATGTATGAAGAATTGTTAGAAGGCTGGTGGAATAGTCCATGCAGGTGGTTTTCATTGTTCAGTTGTTTTTCACTTGTATCCAATTCTTGTGACTCCTTTGGGGTTTTTTAGCAAACATACTGATGTGCTTTATCATTTCCTTTTCTACTTCATTTTACAAATGAGAAAACTGAGGCAAACAGGATTAAACAACTTGCCCAGAGTTACACATCTTGGGTTTGAGACCAAATTTGAACTCAAGTCTTCTTGACTCCAGACTCAGCATCTATGACACTTATTGTGGTTGTAGAAGACTTGGGTGAATAGTAATGTTACTAACAAAATATTGAAATTAACTTAGGAGCAAACTTATGAGGAAAGATTATAAACTCAATTTTTGACATATTGAGTTTGAGGTGCTGGTGGTGCTTATAGGTGATAACCAGTAGATACTTGAAGATATGACATATTGGTTCTGGAGCTCCACAGTTCAAGACTGAAGATACAGATTTGCATAGAATTGATTATTGAAGGTCTGGGATTAAATGGGATTCCCAAAGTAGGGATTATAGTGAGGGAAGAGGTCCAAGGAAAGAATGGTGGGGAATATTCACTCCGAGAGTTTAGGAAGAAGAGTCAGTGAAAGAGACAGAGAAGTAGTCCAAGAAGTAGGAGGTGTTCTAGGACAATGTGATCTTTTGAAAGCCATGTGGAGAGTACTCAGGTGGAACAGATGATCAACAGTGATCAAATACTACAGAGAAGTCAAGAAAGAGGAGGCTTTAACAAAGGCTTTGGATTCAGAAATTTGGAGATCACTGATGACCTTTGAGACAGCAGTTTCAGTAGAATGAGAGTAATAGAAGTCATATTGCTATGAAGATTAAAATCACCCAATCTGCAAGAAAAACCATTGAGACAGAGCTCTGAATCAATGGCACTTTATTAAAGGGTCTGTGGTCCCCTCTAACAAAGTGGATCTCAGATCTTCCTCACAATCCAAGATTACTCTTCTTCCAGAGTTTTATTTTTATAAGACTTGATACCTGATTTGATACCCGAAGATTCTAAAGAGGCTATACAAAATACAGAACCCCATTGGTTGATAGAGCTTGTTTCACAGGCCAAAAAATGACACATCAGCTAGAAATGGCATGTCAGCAGAGGAGGTCTCGGATCTCAGTTCTGCCTATGCATTGCCACTGACTAAGTAGTCATAAGATAGTCACGTGTTCATCTTGGACAAGAGAGACAGGTCCAGAGTTACAAAAATAAGTTGGAGGACATTCCATGTAATAGAGTCATCTCTGCCACACCAGGCTTGTTGGTCATTATATCAAAGAAGAACAAAGGTGGAGGGTCTCTAGCTTCCTATGATTAAGCAAGTGAACTTACAATCTGTGGTTCACAGCTCTGAGGCTTAATATATAGAACTTATAATCACTGCTCCTATGAAATCATAGCAAACTGACTAATACTGATTGGAGTAGAGTAGGGGGTCAAAATGAATTATTTCTCTCATTCCCTGGATTCAGTCCACAGGGAGACCCCAGGCTTTCTTTCAATCATTATAATCTTAATGCATGGAGAGCCGTCCTCCATGAATGATATAAAACTAGAAGGGGAAATCCCCTTACTGAGAAGCAAGGGTAACATTAGAGAAGAGGGAAATTGGCACAGCTTATGTTGATTGTGTTGCATTTGATTAAACACTAACTCATAAATTTGCTAAATATGCAATAAATGTCTGAAGTGACTCTCTCACTAACCAAGAACCATTAGAAACAAGTACCTCCTAGCAAAACATGCCCTACAAGATATGAAAATTGGGGGACCATAGGGCATTTGTTCAAGCATGGCAATGCAAGCATTTTCTTCCCTCCATACAGGTTCTAGAAATACTTTGAGTTTAAGAAAATGAAACAGCTTCTAGTGAATTTGCTTCTCCAGGTCAGGTCACTTGTAAAGATTCCTTTCTCTGCTAAAAATCTCTGACAAATTAGATCCTAATACAGTTCTAGTTTTCTATGGCAATAACCAGGTCAGGTAGTGAGAGCTAGCTCAAACCTTAATTGCACTAATATGAACATCACTAGACCAGAGAATTTATATTTTTTAGCTTGGCAAATTCAAATAAAAACTGAAAATTTTAAAAATCTGAACCCAAATTTTATATTTATCATATATAATTGCCTAATCTTATCACAACCATTTTTTAAACCGTCCAAAAATGTTTCACTCTAGCTGTTTCCTTTTCTGGCTCTTTTCTTTCAGATGCTCATCCCTTCCCTTATTTCTTCCCTTAGGAGGATGAGATTCTTCCAGGGAACCGAACCATTAACAGTACACTTTTTTTTAATAAGACAATTACCTCTGATACACGACTGAATTAGTTTAAAAGTCACTAAAATAATTTTAATTATAGCAAAAAATTCTGGGATGGAATGTATAAATATATTGAGGAGTTGATTTCAAGACAGTGCAGGTCAACTGAGTTATTTATAATAAAACATGTTTGCCTTTCAAGACATGCGCCATATCCAGGTGGTAATAGTAGACTAAAATAAAATTAACCTTTCCCATTTAGGTAACAAGGTATTCTAACAATCTTTTCTTCATACCAAAACTGAAGATATTTCTGTTTTAGACTGAATAATTAGTAGAACAACAGTTTGCTCTCATAAACTGTTACATCAATACCCAATTATTCTGACATTAACTTTAGGAAGGACTAAAATTTTAGGCTAAATAGTTTAAATCTTATATCTCTATCTTATTATAAAACCTCAGATGTTATTCATATTAACCTATGAAATAAGAATTTAACATTGCATTTATACTGATAACCAACCATGGTTATAGAAATTTGCCATAGAAAGAAAATAGAGACATTATACAGTAAGGGAAAAATGCTTCTCTAATTTCATGCTTATTCCAGGCAAGAGTTATAAAGATTGCCAATTTCATTGAACCAGGCTTAAAAAGTAGGATGTTTTCCATTCAAGAGGAAATTACATACTGGAGAAATTAAGTTAGAAGCATTCTATCTCAGGACATACCAAGAGTCATTTTCCCAGTCTTTCCCATAACTCTACCTATAATTAGCAGATGTCAACCCCATAGGGGTTGATCGTGGTTCACTATCCTACTAGGATTCCTTGATAATCATACCTGGAATAAGACTCAGAATAATATCAGTTTCAGTCCCATGAGGTCTAACAGCAAGTTCCAATAATCATAGCCTCATACTTTTAGATGGATTCAGTTATTAAGGATCACATATCCTTGATTCAGATTTTAAAAAGTTGAAGGTCTATAATTTTATATTTCTAAAGTTACATTCTTTTTTTTGTATTTTTGGAGGGGGGGAAACAGGGCATTTGGGGTTAAGTGACTTGCCCAAGGTTTCATGGCTAGTTAGTGTAAAGTTTCTGAGGCCAGATTTGAACTCAGGTCCTCCTGGCTCCAGGGCTAGTGCTCTATTCACTGTGCCACCTAGCTTCCCTAATAAACCACATCCTTAAGTCAGCTCTAAAGGGTCTTCTTGCTTCTAGATCTGTATCTCAGATGCCAAGACTTAATATAAACTCAATATAAAATAGAGTTATGCGAAGAATTAAGGATATTAAGAACACATAGTTCACCTGAAACTTCAGAGAATGTCAATTGTTGCATCATGAGGGCCTAAATTTAAAAATTAGTGTTTGTCTCTTTTAATATCATTTGACAGATATTTCAAAGAATTTTTACATGTGAAATTCAAAATTAGATTAATTTTGAAAATTGTGTCATATCTTCCACTACTCATCATGATGAAAGAATATTATAGGGTAATCTCTTATAAACCAAAAGACCCACCAATTGTAGGGCTTCATAGTCTCTATTATTGGTGACTCAAACAATAATTCAAACTGATCCTTTACTATATTAGTATACGTAACTTAATTAAAAATCACCAATAAGCTTCATCTTGTTTTCACACTTGCCCTTATCAATGGAATTTACCATGTGAGCAGAAAGACAGGGACATAGCAGCATCAGTTCTATTTGGTTTCAAGTATGAGCCATAGACAGCCAATTGTATGACAGAATATTATAACCAGACTCAAAATTAACCAGGTGGGAAAATGTCTTATTTACCAACATGGAGATAGGTAAAAAGAATCCTACTTTCACTTTTGCAAGGTCATTTTCTTAACCTTCTCAAGGACAGATATCCACCTATGACAGACTTCAGACTGCAAGGGCACTTGGCATTTCCCTTGAATGATGAACTAGCAGACTTATGAGACGATCAGACACTTATACCTATATTCTATACCTATAATGCAGGGAGGAGCCAAGATGGAAGGGTAAAAGCAGGAACTCTGATGGGGTCCAGCTCCAACCACCTCCAGTACCTCTAAAATATGACTCTAAACAAATTTTAGAGCTACAGAACCCACAAAGTGACAAGCCAAAACAAATCTCCCACTAAAAGCAACGTGGCATGCCAAAAGGAAGGGTCTATCACAACAAGCTGGGAGCTGAGCAGTCCCATGTAAGCCATGCCTTGGGGCAGTCCCAACAGCAGCACAGAATGGCCAGAAAAGACTTCTGAAGAGTGAATCACCAGCTGCTGTGGCAGTTTCCAGACTTCTCCACCCATAAATGCCAACCAAAAAGTAAAAGGTCAGTGGGGAACTCTGTTGGAACAGGGTGACAGAAGAGCACAGTCCACCCCTTGCCCCAGGCCAAGAAGTGGTAGAGGCATGGTGGCTGTAGCTGCTGCTGTGTGGCTGCCTTCAGAGCTCCTGGCCTGCAGATCATAGGGGGGCCAAGAGACCATTCAGAGGGTAATTGCTCTTGCTTTCACCTACTTGGATCTGGATCACGGTCTTGGGTGTGTGGCAGTGTGCCAGAGTTTGGGGTGTCTCTAGAGAGGGTGCCCTCCTCAGACCTCTGAAAATATTTGCAAAGATCCCAATGATTCGGGACATAGCTTGCTCCACCCTGGAAGCAGAGTTTTACTGCGGCAAAGAGCTCAAAATCAAGGAAATAGCTGGCAAGATGAGCAAGCAGAGGAAGTGCAATCAGACCATCTAATCCTTTATGGGGGACAAAAAGGATCAAAACTTGAAACCAGAAGACAATGAAGTCAAAACTTCTGCATCAAAAGCTTCCAAGAAAAATATGAACTGGTTACAGGCCATGGAGGAGCAGAAGAAGGATTTTGAAAATCAAGTAAGAGAAGCAGAGGAAAAATTGGGAAGAGAAATGAGAATGATGCAAGGAAATCATGAAAAGAAAGTCAACAGCAGAACTCCCAAAAATACTAAAGAAAATAACACCTTAAAAATAGACTAACTCGAATGGCAAAAGAGGCTCAAAAAGGCAATGAGGAGAAGAATGCCTTAAAAAGTTGAATTGCCCAGATGGAAAAGAAATTTCAAAAACTCACTGAAGAGAATAGTTCCTTCAAAATTAGATTAGAGTGAATGGAAGCTAATGACTTTATGAGAAATCAAGATACATAACCAAACAAATTAAAAAATAGAAGGCAATGTGAAATATCTCATTGAAAAAAACCACTGACCTGGAAAATAGACGCAGGAGAGAAAATTTAAAAATTATTGGACTACCTAAAAGCCATGATCCAAAAAAAAGCCTAGAAATCATCCTTCAAGAAATTCTCAAGGAAAATTGCCCTGATATTCTAGAACCAGAGGCAAAATAGAAATCAAAAGAATTCACCAATCAACTCTTGAAAAAGATCCCCAAAAGAAAACTCCCAGGAATATCATAGCCAAATTCCAGAGCTCCCAGGTCAAGGAGAAAATATTACAAGCTGTCAGGAAAAAACAATTTGAGTACTGCGGAAACACAATCAGGATAACACAAGATCTAGCAGCTTCTACACTAAAGGATTGAAGGGTTTGGAATATGATATTCTGGAGGTCAAAGGAGCTAGAATTAAAACCAAGAATTACCTACCCGGCAAAACTGAAAATATGGTCCTTCAATGAAATAGAGGACTTTCAAGTATTCCTGATGAAAAAAAAAAACCAGAGCTGAGCAGAAAACTTGACTTTCAGATACAAGAAGCTAGAGAAGCTGAGAAGGTGAACAGGATAAAAGAAATCATAAGGAACTTATTAAAGTTGAACTATTTATATTCCTACATGGAGAAATTATGGTTGTAACTCATGAGACTTTTCCCAATATGAGGATAGTTGAAAGGAATGCATATATATGTGTGTGTGTGTGTGTGTGTGTGTGTGCATATTCCTTTCAACTATATATGTTGAAACATATACATATATATATATATATATATATATATATACGTTTCAACATATAGATGTATGTGTGTATGTATACGAAGGTGTATGTGTGTATATGTGTGTACATTTATACATAAACAGAGTGCACAGGATCAGTTGAACAGGAAGTATAATATCTAAAAAATAAAATTAAGAGGTGAGAGAGGAATATAATGAGAGGAGAAAAAGAGAGATAGAGTAAATTATCTCATACAAGTGGCAAGAGAAAACTGTTACAATGAAGGGGAAGAGCAGGAAGGTGAAAGGGAACGGGACAACTTTACTCTCATTGAATTTGGCTTAAGGAGGGAATAACATACATACTCACTTAGGTATCTTCCCTTACAGGAAAGTTGGGGGGCAGAGAATAAGAGGGGAGATGATGGAGGGGAAGAGAGATTGGGGGAGAGGGTAGTTAGTAGTACATATGTTTGAAAAGTAACAGGGTCAAGTTAGAGAATGGAATAGGTGGGGGACAGGATAGGATGGAGGGAAATGTGGTTAGCCTTTCACAATATGACTACTATGGAAATGTTTTGTGTTACTATACATGTACAACCTATATTGAATTGCTTGTTTTCCCCATGGGGGGGGGGCAAAGATGAAAGAATGGAAAGAGGAGAAATCAAAGGGAAATCAAAGTTTTAAAAACAAATGTTTTTTTAAAAATTGTCTTTTCATGCAATTGGAAAATGAGTTATGCAGGCACTGGGGTATAGAAATCCATCTTGCCCTACTAGAAAGTTAGAGGGAGAATGATACATAACCAAATGGGGAGGATATAAGAGAGAATAGATTGGGGAAAGGAGTAGTAGGCTTGCTATCTTGGGGTAGGGGTTTGGGGGAAGATGAGGAGAAAATTTGTAACTCAAAATCTTGTGGAAATGAATGTTGAAAACTAAAAATAAATTTAAGAAAAAGAAAAAATTAAATAAATAAAAAGACTTACAATAGCAGCAAATTGAAGTCCCAAGAAACTCTTCTTCAAATAACAAAATTTCACTAATTATAGCCTAAGGATAAATAATTCTTACGCCCCCCCCCCACATATTAGCCTCAAAATTTCATCTCTCCACAACCATCATTCTCTGCCTCTGTCTCCAAATAAAGTGAAAGGGACAATACAATGAGATGAGAATGAGATGAGATCCCCTAGCAGAGTCCATGTAGACAAGTGGGTCATACCTGGGCACAATTTTCTTGGTTAAAGCTAAAGTGTCAGAGGGAGCTATGGTTTTAAAACTAGGGAATAATTTGACCTTCGGTAAGAACTGACTTGGGCACAATAATCATCTTTTTCTGTAAGTGCTTAAAGAGGGGTGCAAGCCAGCAGATGGTCACCAGTGGATATGACTTGGAAGGCAAGCTGATTAAAAGTCACACAAGTTGGACAAGTGGCTATCATGTAAGTTGTCACTGAGTGGTATCTGGAGAAACTCACTCAATTAAATCTACCATGCCTTGTGCTCCACAGTGACCCACCTTATGAACAAAAAAAAAGTGTACCTTAGGGAGAACTTGCCTTCCTTAGTTACCCAGACTCAAGAGATCTGTTTAACTTTGTACTGCTGTTTTCCACTCCATTACCACAAGTTCATACACAGTGAATAAGTGGTTCAAAGTAATAACATTAAAAGACACAATTACATGGATTTCCAAATGATCCCAAATGACACCCAGTTATTACTCAAAAGTTTCATTTCTACACTATGGGTAGTAAAGGTCCTACTGCCCCAAATGGTAGTGCTGAAGTTTCACAATACCCTGTCAGCAGGGCTCATCCCAAGGAATCTTGCAGACAAGGATCTCCTAAGAGGACTTCACAATGCTTGTCTCCCAACAATAAGTCATTTAGTATTATAATTATTATTATTTTCTAGCTTTTTAAAAAAACATGACTAATAAGACAGTGCTTAAAATTCAAAGTCAGCTTCAAATCAATCCCTAGTCATTTTTAAAGATCCCACTAAGAAATAATTGATCTGTGAAATTTTTATTGTTTTTAATAAACTCTACTAAGTTTGGTAGTACCACAAAGAGCTCATTGAAGTACTTTATAAAGATGTGCAAATTATAATTTAGAAATTAAAGAAATCTGATTATTCCTTTTTCACAAATTTGGTTTCCAATCTTTTTTATCTTAGTTTTCAGTTAATTTCTGGACCTATCTTTCATTTCATCATTCTCCAATGTAGCCAGTGTTAGAAAAAGAGGGGAAAAAAGAGAGATTTGCTCTCTTTTAAGCCTTTTTTTGAAAGTTTATTACCTTTTTTAGAGCCTGTTTCTTTTGGTTGCTCACTCCAAAAGAAAATATATCGGTAAAACACCTTTTAGTTATGGCTTAGCACAAAGCATGAATAGCATAGCACGGACAACAGACACATTTCCCGCTCTCTTAAAGATTTTCCTAATTGTATAAGGAACCTACTATTCCTAAATCTAGTTTCATCATTTACAAAACAGACACACACAAAACATATAACAAGACACAGCATTAAATCAGGTGCCTGAACTTCTCCTAAGTTTTTCTCTAGGAGATTTTGAAGTCAAGATCTTACCTGTCTCTTCTATTAAGTATAGAACTTATGGCCATCTTGTTGCTGGGGTCCTGCTCTCAATTTAAGATAATTCTTCAGTTTCCTAATTACATTAATGCTTTCAGAATCTCATCAATTAAAAATGTAATTGGCAACAATATCAAATTGCTTTAGTCTACTTTGCCAATAGGGTTCATCCTTTAAAGTGCACTTTATTTTTAGAACAAGTCCCTAATAGATAGAAGAGCTGGTTAAAGCTCCATTGCTCTAGACTTTTTGCCAAAGTATAATCACAGGAAGAAAAACTGAGAATTATGAAGAATTTAGCAATATATTCCCTCCTTCCATCTCCCCTTAAATGTCAAAACAAAGTTTAGCATTCATTTTTAAAAGATTCTGAGTTCCAAATTTTTCTCCCTTCCTCCCCTCCATCTCCTAAAATGGTATGCAATTTGACTTAGGTTATGCATGTGCTGTCATGTAAAACATTTCCATATTGGTCACAGCTGTGAAAGAAACAAATCAAAAGAAAAAACATGAAAAAGAATAAAATAAGCAAAAATAGTATTCTTCAATATGTATTTATAATCCATCAGTTCTTTATCTGAGTGTGGATAGCATTTTCCTTAGTGAGTTCTTTGTATTGGTCTTAGACTATTGTGTTGCTGAAATGAACCAAATCATTCGTAGTTTATCATCATACAATGTTGCTGATGCTGTTATCAGTGTTTTCTAGGTTCTTCACATTTCACTTTGTATCAGTTCATACAAATCTTTCCAAGTTTTTCTGAAATCTACCTGTTTATCATTCCTTATTGCACAATGGCATTTCATTTCTTTCATATTCCATAGCTTGTTCAGTCATTTTCCAACTGATGGACATCCTCTCAATTTCCAATATTTTGTCACCACAAAAAGGGTTGCTACTAATATTTTTGTGCATGTGAGTGCTTTTCCTTTTTTATAATCTTTTTTGGGATATGGACCTAGTAGTGCTATTGTTAGATCAAAGGGTATGCACAGTTTGATTGCTCTTTGGGCATAGTTCCAAATTGCTCTCCAGTATGGTTGCATCTGTTCTCAATTCCACCAACAGTGCATTAGTGTCTCAATTTTCCCACATCCTCTCCAACATTTATCATTTTCCTTTTTCTGTCATATTAGCCAATCTAATAGGTATGGGGTGGCACTTCAAAGTTGTTTTAACTTGCATTTCTCTAATCAAAAGTGATTTAGTACTTCTTCATATGCCTACAGATAGATTTAATGTCTTCAGAAAACTGTTCATATCCTTTGACCATTTATCAATTGGGAAATGACTTCTATTCTTATAAATTTGACTCAGTTCTCTACATATAAGAGAAATTAGGCTTTTATCAGAGACACTTGCTATAAATATTGTTTCCTAGCTTTCTGCTTTCCTTCTAATCTTGGTTATTTTTGGTTTTGTTTGTGCAAAAATATTTTAATTTAATATAATCAAAATTATCTATTTCATAGTTTATAATGCTCTCTATCTCTCGTTTGGTCATGAACTTGTGACTCACTTAACTTCTCCTTTAGGAATTTGGTTGCTATACCACTTGGTGCATATTTGTTTAGTATTCATATTATTTCATTGCCTATGGTACCTTTTAGCAAGATATAACTTCTTTCCTTATCTCTTTTAATTAGGTCTGTTTTTTCTTTTGCTTTGTCTGAGATCAGGATTGGTACCCTTGCTTTTTTTAAATTTCAGCTGAAGCACAATAGATTCAGCTCCAGCCCTTTAACTTTATTGTGTGTGTCAGTATGTTTCAAGTGTGTTTCTTGTAAACAATATATTGCAGAATTCTAGTTTTTTATCTACCCTGCCATCACCTTCCATTTTGTTGGAAAGTTCATCCTTCACATTCACAGTTATGATTACTAACTATGCATTTCCCTCCATCCTATTTTTACTCCTGTTTGTCCTCTCTTTCCCTTCACCTTTTCCAACCTCACTAATGTTTTGCTTCTGTCCACCATCTCCCCCAGTCTGTCCTATCTTCTGCCAATCCACCCCCCCCTTCCTTTTCTTAGTTTCTTCTCCTCCTACTTTCCTGTAAGGTGAGATTGATTTCTATATTCAACTGACTGGGTATATTATTCCCTTTTTGAGCCAATACTGATGAGAATAAGGTTCAAGTGATGCTCATCACCCACCCTCCCATTTTCCCCTCCACTGTAATAAGCTTTTCATGCCTCTTCATAAGAAATAATTTACCCCATTGTACCTCTCCTTTCTTTCTGCACCCAGTGTACTCCTCTTTCTCATCCCTTAATTATTTTTATGGCATTCCTTCAAATTCACCTTATACCCATACCTTCTATGCATATTCCTTCTAGCTGTACTATTAGTGGTAGAATTTCTAAGAATTACAGGCATCATCCTCCCATGTGGTGACATAAATATTTCAGCTTCATTGAATCCTTTGTGTTTTCTTTTCCCTTTTTTTGTTATTAGGCTTCTCTTGGACCTTTATATTGGAGATCAAAAAAATTTTTTGAGTCTTGGTCTTTTCCTTATGAAAGCTTGAAGTTCTTTCGTTTTTCACTGAATGACCATATTTCCCCATGGAGTATTATGCTTAATTTCACCAGGCAGATGATTCTTGATTGTAGGTCTAATCCCTTTGCTTTTTTGGAGTATCATGTTCTATTGCCTTCTGTCTGTTATTGTTGCTGCTGTTAAATCCTGTGAAATCTTGATTGTGACTCCCTGGTGTTGAATTGTTTCTTTCTGGCCACTTGTAGTATTTTTTCCTCGACCTAAGTTCTATAATGTGACTATAATGTTCCTTGGAGTTTTTATTTCAGCATCTTTTTCCTGAGGCAACTGGTGGATTCTTTCAATGCTTATTTTACCCTTTAGTTCCAGGATGTCAGGGCAGTTTTCTATGATAATTTTTTTTCAAGAAGCTAAGCAAGTCTTCCTTTTGATTATGGCTTTCAGGTAGTCCAATGATTCTGACATTGTCTCTCCTGGATCTATTTTCCAGGTCAATTGTTTTCCAGTGGGCTATTTTACATTTTTCTATTTTTTCATTCTTTTGAACTTGTTTGATTGATTTTTTAAGACAAAAAGCATCAATAAAATGTATGTTTAAATAACTCCCCCAATCACACATTTTTGGTGCTGTTAATTCAGAAAAGTAAATGCAATTAAAAAACATTTTCCTCTTTCAAAATTCACATCTACATCCTTTGCCACAAGAGCTTTCAAAATCCGATCATTCCTCCATATGATTAAGACATTATACTTTAATAAATATTAGGGGTTAGATATTGATCAAAATCATCAAGAATTCAAAGTGTATCATCAATTTTCTACTCTTTGATAAGAAATTCTGGAAAGGGAGAAGGACATTAATTGAATTCTGCAATCATATATTATGTATTTACTGTGTGCTTCTTAGGACTTGGCTGGGTTTTCATGTTTGATTGATTCTTGATGTCTCAAAGAGACATTAGCTTCCACTTGCCTAATTCTAACTTTTAAGGAGTTGTTTCCCTCAGTTACCTTTTGTATTTCTTTTTCCATTTGGTCAATTCTACTTTTTAAACAATTGCTTTCTTTTCCCAAGCTGTTGACTTTTTTTTTTTCGTAATTCTCTTACATAACTTTCATTTCTTTTCCCAAATTTTCCTCTACCCCTCTTACATGATTTTTAAACTGCTTTTTGAGCTATTCCATGAGTTCTTCCTGGGTTTGAGACCACTTCCTGTTTTTTCTTGGGGGCTTTGCCCAAAGCTGTTTTGATATTGTTGCCCTCTTCTGAGTTTGTGTCTCTGTCTCCCCTGTTACCAAAATAACTTTCTATGATCAGATTTTTTTTTTTGCCTTTTCCCTTTCTTTTAAATTTGAGTTCTGCTCCCAGGGTGGAAGGGGCACTGTCTCAAGCTTCTTGGACCAGGGGGCTACATGGCCTGGCTGTTTATCTGATGCTGCCCTGAGGCCCGTAGGGGATCCTTGTGTCCGGTGGTGTGCTTCAGGGATGTGGCTAACACTACTAGAGGCCATAAGGGTTTGGAAGCTTAGCTGGTGCTCAGTGGGAGTCCTAGTGTTGATCTGGTATCTTGGCTGATGGGGTGCTTCTGCATTTCTCTGGGATTACACTGAAGCATGTGGAGATTTGGCCCCTAGAGGATGTCTGTTTGCCTGGGGATGTGCTGAAGCATAAAGCAGTTCTTGGAGCTGACATCTGCTGGTTACCTGGCTATGCTGAGACATGGGGGTGGGGCTGGCGATGGCTATCCTGGTTTTGGCATTTGTCTGCTCTACCATGATAAGGCTCAGAATCTCCCACTATTTGTTTGTGGGGCTTGCTGCTGGCTTGCTGGGATGCTTCCTGTCCTGGACAGCACTTCCCCTTTACCTTAATGAGAGACCTTTCTTTCATATCTTTCAAGTTCCTTATGTTAAAAGTTTGTTTCACCCCATATTTTTGCTGTTTCAGGATTTGTTTGGGGGTGCTATTTTATGGTTATTTGGAGGTGAATATGGGAGACTTATGGTGATTTACTGCTTACTCCACCATCTTGGCTTCCAGAAGTCCACTTGATTTCCTAGTGCAGAATTTAGTAATATAGGTAGTTTATGTGTTCCAAGTTGATTTTGAGAGATTGTTCAATAAAATCTTATAACTTTCTAAATAATCAGAATTTCCATGCTTCGGTCTCAAACCAAACTTTACATTGCTTGACAGCTCTATATTTAGTCATCTTCAGAACGGGAGTTCACCCTTGTCCCAATGGGGATTGTGTAGGATTTTTCTTCTATACCTGATGCCATTTCTCTTGGGGGCATCCCCAACTAGAAGTAGCACTCCTTGAAGAAACTTCTCCTGAGAGAATTGGACTGGATTCCTAAGGTATCTGCCTTTTGGCTTATTCCATCTAAGAAGTAACCCACTGAAGATGCTGGGGATGCCCCCCCTTTGGTTATGGATTATGGGAGGCAATCTTCTATCTGCCTTAGTTTTGCCTATGTGAAATTTCTTTTCCTACAAATAATACTGTAATATTAATGGACTGATTTCAACAAATTCTCCAATCTTCCAATTCTTAATTTCTGGGCTTAACTTCTAGGGTTGTAAAACCAGTCAACTCTGACCTAAAGGTTCTCTATAAATGAATATTCAGTAAAATGTATACCAACTTTCCTTTAAAATTTTCTGAGAATTTAGCTCTAATTGTCAGTGACTTACTTAGTCCTAAGCAAATATAAATGAAAACAACTTTTTCCTCATCTCTATAAAATGAAAATGAGCCTTCTTCTCAGGTCAGAAAAGGATGGGATTGTTCCCAGAGTGGTCACATGCCTTGATAGCTTACCATTGAGGTAGGGAATCTCTCCCCTAAAACTGTGAGATCTAGTCTAAATACCTCAAGATACTGTCAGAGCACTTGAGTGAGGAATCACTCCACCAAGCCCTACCCATCCAGGGACTGACCATAGAGCCCTCTAGATGGTTTCCTTACTCTGTTGTGAGCCACCAAAAGTTACCCCTCAACAAATTTGAGAGATTTTTCTACTGATGACAAAAATAATTATTCCTTGTTGAAAGAATTTAAAGGGAAAAAAGACCTATTTTATCTCTTCCAGCAGGATATTCTAAAATTATCTAGGTGGCTAGTTGACTGAAAATGAGGAACTAGCTATTTCAATACTGAATCTCCCTAGTCTTAACAAAATGAAAGTTTAAAAAATGGAGGAAAAAAAACATAGTATCCTATGTTTAAAAAGTTAAAATTATAGCCATATAATTTTTTACAAATATAGACATTCATTTAAGTACTTCAGAGTTTATAAATTTAGCTAATCACAAATTTAAACGTCCTTTTTAGTCTAATCGGGGATCCTTCTTAAAGAAAATGAATTTAGGGTAAATTGAGAGAGACTCATCAATCTCTTTTTTTCTTTTTGGAGGGGGGAAGGTAGGGAAATTAGAGTTTAGTGACTTGCCCGAGGTTACATGGCTAGTTTTGTGTTAAGTGTCTGAAGATAGATTTGAACTCAGGTTCTCCTGACTCCAGGGCCAGAGCTCAATTCACTGCACCACCTAGCCACCCCAAGAGACTCACCAATCTTGAAGAGACTTTCCTCAGCTTCAGAGAATTTGGGTACATACAGCAAGGAGAGTCCAAACTCCCAGGGCCAGTGTCCTTGTGGTGCCAGCTGCAAAATTCTGACTCTGTGTGCTCTTCCTTTTTAGGTCCCTTGCAGGGGTTAGCTTAAAGAGGGTGAGGTCCATGCATTGCTGTCCCATCTCAGTGTAACAATAATGTGGACATTAAAACTGCCCGATCTGCAAGAAAAACCAATGAGCCAATGGCATTTTACTAAAGGGCCCATGGTCCCTTCTAATGAAGAGGTCCTCAGATCTTCATGATCTGAGAAGCCCACTTCTTGCAGGGCCTTATTTTTGTAAAGCTTGATACCATATTTGATACTGATACAGGGGTCAGGGAGTTCGGGGAGTCCAGGAGCCCCAGTAACCAGAGTCTCTGGAAAACAATCTGGAATGAATTCGTCGACTCAAGCATACTCTAAGTCAAGGTGGCAAAGAATTATTGTTATGCTATACAGCGGGCAAGAGTTCTTAGGGAACCTGTAACCTTAAAGAGGTACAATTAAAGTTTATATAGGATATTCTATAGTAGAACTTGTGCCAAATATGCTAACTAGGTGAATCATGTTGGGATTTGGGAGGAGTTAAGGAGTGGTCAGTTCTTAAAGGAACATGCACTTCTAATATCTACTATATAGGCATGTTTCCCAGAATTCACTGGGAAAGGGCCCAAAGGGGGCTGCATGGAGATGTGGTTTTAGGCTTGAAATGTCTCTAAGTCAACTAGCAGTCAGGGCTGACCAAGCTACCACCCATCACTGTCATGTTTGACAAGATGGATGTTGGGAGCATATGTATATCCCAAGCTAATGAGGGATTCAGGATGTATATAACGAGCTAAGTCGTATACATATGACCAAATCTAAGATACATATGATAGGTATTGTTGTGCTGAAAAAAGCAAGTGAGACCCCAAGTGCATATTTTGGAAGTGGATTTTATTTAGCGCACCCTGTTTGGGGCTACGTCTTACCTTGCCCAAATCAAACAGGCCTGACCAAGGGGTAATCACTGATAAATATAGGGTCCCCCCAACTCTCAGTGGTCAGGGATTGCATAATAAGAGGTTTACAGCAGGGACTGGCTAGTACACATTTTAAGTCTCGCGTGCAGGGAAACCTTGGGGGGCCCTGCAGCCAACTTCCTTGATGAAACAGGAAGAAGATGACTGGGGCAGAATGGGGGGAGGGGAAAGGATCAAGGGAGCCAGGTGAGGGCAAGTACAACAGTATGACCCAGTACTCAGGTGCTTCAGCCACTAAACAGGTGGGTCAAGCTACTATGCTCTATAGGTGCAGATGACTACTGTATCAGGAAGAGAGACAAGTATTTCGTTAGGGCATGCTGGAAAAAGCTAGAGAGAAACTGCTTGAGACAGTGTTTGAGGCTAGGGAGAAATGTGATTTTGGAACGGGATGTGACTTTACAAACTGTGGTTCAAGCACAGGCACCCAAGCACCTCATCAGTACCTAAATACAACAAAGAGTATATGCAGAGTACAGAATCCCATTGGTTGATACATCTTGTTTCACAGGCTAAAAAATGATGCATCAGCTAGAAATGATATGTTAGCAGGGGGTTCTCAGTTTGGGCTAAATGTGGGTCATCTCCACTGACCAAGTGGTCGTAAGATGGTCTTATGTTTGACCTGCTCATGTTTGACAACAAGAGAGGTCCAGAGGTTTAAAAATAAGTTCGAGGACTTTCCATGCAATTGGGTCACGTCTGCCACACTGGGCTTGGTCAACATGACAAGGAAAAACAAGGGTGGAGTGCTTCTAGTCAGCTTCCCACGATTAAGCAAGTGAACTTACCATCTGGAGTTCATACCTCTGGGGCCTAGTACACAGAACTTATAATCACCACTCCTATGGAACTTACTAATAATAATTGGAGTAGAATAGAGATTCAAATATATTATTTCTCACATTGAGAAGTGTTGAGAGGGGAACAAATCAGTCCAAAATGGAGAAATTGGGTATAAACAACTTTTTCCAGAACTTTAGCATTAAAAAGGAAGAAAGAATGAGTTAGTAGCTACATGGGGTAGAAGGGTCAAGAGAAGGTTTTTGCTAAGAGGAGAGACCTGAGAATATCTGTTGGTATGTTAGAAGGAAGAAGAGAGAGATTGGGGATGGATAAAACACAGGAAGTAATTGGTAGGACAAAGTCTTGGAAGAGACAGGATGGAATGGAATCAAAGAATAAGGAGGAAGATCAGACTTAATAAGAGCTAGGAACAACTCTTCCTCTGTGTAGAAAAAGAGTAGAATAAAATGAGCAACAATGCTGAGAAATCTGAGGAAAAGAAAGAGGACAATTGAGAGGGCTCAGAAGGCTTTTGTCCTTTCAATTAAGTTGGAAGTTAAATTTTTCACTTCAAATTTAGGAAATGAGGACTGGCTTTAAATGAGAGGAAAAAAATTGGAAGACTTGTTAAGAATGAGACAGGGAGTCTCAGAATAGAAAGGGATTCTTAAGAAGTAGGGAAGTTCCAGTCAAGGGTTATGAATCATAAATTTGTAATGGGTAATATCTCAAATTCACAATTTAGTCTGACAAAGCTCAGCAGCCAAGGAGAAAAAAACAAGAAATTGGATCATGAAAGTTATTGGGGATCAGAATTAGAAGGACAACTACTTTGTCATGGGTCAGGACAATGAGAGATTAAAGAGTGGTGGCTACTGAATCACTTCGTTTAGGAGAGTATGTAAATAAGGCAAGACAGAGCAGAGGAGGACTAGGAGAATACAAAGGGGTCAATAGATCAAGGGCCACAACGAGGGCAAAGAACAAGGTTAATGGGGACAGAAGCTGTAAAAGGTAAGAGATTGTAGTCAGGATCTAAAATCTCAAAATTCAGGATCTTAAAGTTGCTACATTTCTGTGGGATATCTATCTGGTGAAGTATAAATTCAAGTCAACAAACATCTATTGTGATTTTTCTATGTGTCAGGCATTGTGCTAAGCACTAAGGATACAAAGGTAGACATGAAACAGTCCTTGCCTTAAGGGAACTTCTGTTCCTTAGCTAATATTAATAACTGACATTTATATAGTACATGGGGCAGCTTCATGGCACAATAGATAAGAGTACTGGGCCGAGAGTCAGACTCATCTTCCTGAGTTCAAATCTGGTTTCAGACACTTCCTAGCTGCGTGACTCTGGCCAAGTCACTTAACCCTGTTTGCCTCAATTTCCTCATCTGTAAAATGAGCTGAAAAAGGGAATGGCAAACCACTCCTGTATCTCTGCCAAGAAAGCCCCAAATGGGGGTCACAAAGAGTTGAACACGAGTGAAACATTATATATATGTGTGTGTATGTATGTGTGTATGTGTGTATGTATACACGTATATATTATATATGTATATTGTATGTATATAATATATATGTATATATGTATATAATACCTACTATGTGGTAGACCCTGTACTAAATACTTTATCCTTATTGAATCCTTACAACAATTCTTGCAAAGTAGGTACTATTATCATTCCCATTTAACAGTTGAAGAAACTGAGGCAAACAGGATTAAGTGACTTGCCCAGGGTTCACATAGCAAGTAAGTGTCTGAGGCTGGATTTGAACTCGGGTAATACTGACTCCAAGCCCGGTGCTCTAACCACTGTATCACTGATTTATCCCATTTTACAGGGGAAGACAACATGTACATATGTAAGTATGTACAGAAGAAATAAAAAATAAATCCTAGGTAGCGGAGGGAAGTGGTGTCACTAGAAATTAGGAGGATAATAAATTAGGGGGATTATATATAGGTTTAAATCTTATCTTTGCAACTTACTGCCTATGTTATTTTGATAATATATTAGGTGGATATTAGGGGATGATATATTAGGTGCCTGTTGAGCACAGAGAAAGGAACATGCATTTATTAAATGTGCCAAACACTGTGCTAAGCAATTTAGAGCTTTACAATGAGATAATAATCTCACCTCATAATTGAAGTTAAGTTTCATCTTGACAGGAGTGAGGCATTCTATGAGGTAGAAGTGAAGGGAGAATCTAGGGCAGACCTGGTAAATTACCAGTGTGAAGTCACCGAAACAGGAGATGGATTGCCATGTGTGAGAAGCATCAGGAAGGCCAGTTTGTCGAGACTACAGAATGTGGGAGTGAAAGTAATGTATAATGAAGCTGAAAAGATTGGTTGGGGCCAGGTTATGAAGGGCTTTAAAAATCAGAGATGAATTTATATTTTATCTTGGAAATGATAAGGAATCACTAAGGTTTATTAAACAGGCAACTGATATGGTCAGCCCTTCCCTTAAGGATAATCAGCCGATGGAGGAAGTACTTAAAAGGGGAGACCATTCCTTCAGTCTCCTTTGTTGTTTCTTCATTTAGGTCATACCTACCAACATTGAATGTCTCCCAAGGTTCTAGCCTACATCCTCTTCTTTTCTCCCTCTGTACTGTTTCATCTGGTGATCTCATTGGCTTCCATGGATTCATTTAACATTTTTATGTAGCCAATTCTCAAATCAATTTGTCTAACCCTCACCTCTCTTCCTGGCCACCAGTCTTGAATCTCCAACTGCTTGTTGGACAACTTGAATTAGACTTCTCAGACATGTCAAACTCAACATGTCCAAATCTGAACTTGTTATCTTTTCCCCCAGATCTCCCCCTCTTCTAAATTTCCCAGTCACCCAGGCTCACAATTTAATTGTCATCCTTGACCTCTCATTCTCCCTCACCCACCCCCATCCCCAATATCTAATCTGCAGCCAAACTTTGCCTATTGGTCTTGCCTTTGTAACATCTCTTGAATGCACTTCCTTCTCTCTGGTGACACTGCCAACATCCTGGTGCTAGCCATAATCACTTCACACCTGGACCATTGCAATAGCCTGTTGGTTAATCTCCCTACCACAAATCTCACTTCATTCCGGTCCATCCTCCATGCGCTACTAACTTGATTTTCCTACCAGGCAATTCTAACCATATCTCTCTCTCTCTCTCTCACACACACACACACACACACACACACACACACACACACACACACACACACATTTGATCAATACCAATGACTTCTGATTGCCTCCAAGATTAAATATAAAACCTTCTCTTTGGATTTTAAAGCCCTTCGTAACCAGATTCCTTCCTACCTTTCTATTCTTTTTTATACACTCTGTGACCCCATTGCTGTTCCTCACACCTAATTCTCTATTTCCAGCTTACTACTTTTTCTAGCTGTCTTGTGTGTGAAATTTCCTCCTTCCTTTGCCTCCTCACTTCCCTGGCTTCCTTCAAGTCTAAGTTAGAATCCTATCTTCAAGAAACCTTCACTAGTCTTCCTGAATCTTAGTGACTTCCCCTGAGATTATTTCCAGTTTGTTTATCTCTTGTTTGTTTGCATACTGTCTTCTCTGTTTGACTTTGAGCCCCTTGGGAGCAGGGTCTGGTTTTTGTTGTGGTTTGGTTTGGTTTGGTTGGTTATTTTATTTTATTTTAATTTATTTTATTTTTTGCATTTGTATCCTCAGAGTTTAGCATGGTGCCTGACTCTTAGTAAGAGCCTAACAGAAATACTTGTCACTGTTGACTTAAGGTAGGGAGACCAATTAGATGATTACAACAGCCTAGATAAGAACTGATGAAGGCCTGAACTAAAGTAGTGAGGAGATGAATGAAAGAGTTGGTTGTGGAGTCAAAGGAGCTAGGTTTAAATCCTACCTTTATGACTTACTGTGTTACTTTGAGCAATCCATTCAATCTCTCTAAAAAATGAGACCATGGGGTGGCTAGGTGGTGCAGTGAACAGACACCGGCCCTGGAGTCAGGAGAACCTGAGTTCAAATTTGACCACAGACACTTAACACAAAACTAGCCGTGTGACCTTGGGCAAGTCACTTAACCCCAATTGCCCTACCTTCCCCATTCCAAAAAGCAAAAAAAAAAAAAAAAAAAGAGAGAGACCTCTATAACCCTATTACCTGTTACCCATCTATATTACCTACATGGGAACAGATGCCTATAAAATTTCTTCTGGTTCTAATTCTACTGTCCTGGGTGTGGGGTGTTCAGGGAGGACTAGCACCTCTGGTGTGAGGGCTTGACAAGCTCTTTTCAGGGCTCCTTATCCATCTTTGGTATCCACCTGCCACCCAACTCTCACCTGTGGCTCCAAAATATTATGGCATGTAACCCAGCCACACCTAGATTAAACCATCTCAGTAGATGGGCTAAACCAAGTTGAGGGTAACCAACAGGCCTTAAACCCATTGGTGAGTTAGGAGGATAATTCCCCCAAGCATGTGAAGATTTCCCCTAGTGGAATGGGCAGATGAGAACAATTTTTTTTTCAACAGCCATGAAGTCGGCCAAAGCAAGTGCTGTGGAGGGCTTAGAGTTTGGCAAGATATCCAATGCACCAAGGTCATACATCCACTGCATCCCGGGTGATTGCAAGTCGCCTTTATCATGCTCCTGGACTTTGATGACTCTGGAAGAGAGAGCAAAGCTGATGACTTTGCCCATCTCTGTCTCACTTCAGTCCAATTCACATGCAAGTCAAGATATCACCCATGATGTTATTGGTCTCCTTTGAAAATGAAGGATGAATAAGAATTCTACCATCTTAGACTTCTTATTTAATTATTAGGAAGGGCAAAGTGATATAATAGAAAAAACAGTGAACCTAAAATAAGAAGACCTGGGTTTTACATTTCAGCTCTGCTACTAACTAGTTCTATGATTTGGGACAAATCAGAACTTCATTTTTCTATATGCAATGGGGAAAAAATAAACTATCAGTCTCACAAGATTTTTATGGTGAGGGGGCAGCTGGCTGTCAAAGTGAATAGAGCACCGTCCCTGGAGTCAGGAGGACTTGAGTTCAAGTTAGGCCTCAGACACTTAACATTTACTAGCCCTGTGACCTTGGACAAGTCACTTAGCCCCAACTGCCCTGCTTTCCCCTCCAAAAACCAACCAACCAACAACAAAAAATTTATGGTCATCAGATAAAGTTGTTTGCAGTGGTAAAGTACCCAATAAAAGAAAGCTAATCTTATTACTTTTCTAAGCCTCCCTAGTGGCAGGCCTGGAGATCCAGTCACACAAATTATGTCATCAAGCTAACTATAAAAGAAAAACAAAGTGGATGAATTATGAATACTGAGCAGGTCTATTAGTTTAGGACTTGGATAGGTCATTCTGGCATTTAGTGAGCTGGCCCCAGAATTGGTTAGGAAGGTTAGGCTGGATTGCATTTGGGAAGTTGTTCTTTATGTTAATGATCCCAGGCTCCTCATGGTCCTCTCTCAAAAAAAAGTCTGTCTTTTTAATATCAATATTCTCCTGGAGATGCTAACTGGTTCTGAATCAGGGAACCCTACAATCTTAAAAGAGTAAACATTACAGGCAACCCAAGAGACAATGGAAAAACTCATGGTGAGTGTGAGCAGGCCGTAGTTTATTGCCAGCAATGACTCACATGTCAGGGATGCTGTAGAAGATATCAACAGGTTCTTGTGTGACCAGAAAAGAAGGTGAGTTGGAAAAAACTGAGAGGTAACAGATGGATAGCTTGAATGATGCATCATTATTTCAAGGATCTCTGGTGCATGTATTTATCATCTCCCCCAATGGATGTAAGCTCCTTGATAGCAGAGATTGCTTTATTCTTTGTATACCCATTACTTTGCACAGTTCCTGGCACATAGATGAGTCTTAGCAAAATACTTGTTCATTGAGTTATTATCCTCCATTATAAACCAATGGAGGCACATGGATCAGAATTGAGCAGGATGAGGAACGGGGAAATTGTGATTTGCGCTAGTGGAACTTCACATTGATAAGATATCCATGATGTTGATATTCATCAACATAAGCATTCTCACATTCTTTTCTGAAAGCAAAGAGAATATAATCTTAAATTTAAAAAACAGCAAATTCTCTTAATTCACAGTTTAGCCTCGGGTTGACACTGACTGTAGGGTATTAGATTACCTGCCCTGGAAACAAGATATCAAGTAGGAAAGGAGAATACCTTCTTCTCCTTATCCTTGCAATGTGCTTTTATTCTTTCAAACCTACGTATCACCCAGATGTATTTATTGAGCATCCTCTAGGAACTTGCTGCTCTAAAAGTACTTAGGATTTATGCACAAAATAATCACGGCCCCTGACTTCAAAAAACTTATATCCAAGGCACACTACCACAAGTCAGCAGCTTAAAGCAAATGACCTCACCTTTCTCTACTTATGGAAAAGGTAGAGTATTTGTATAGCAGGTGCTGTTTGAATGCCTTCCCCCAATCTCCTTTACAGTTACCATTCCTGGTGACCACAAGGAAGTTGAGGTGGGAAGGAGGGGAGGTGTACTTCTGGTTATATAAGACTCATCATTGGGTTAAGTTCACTAATTTGACTGTTTAGCTGGAACTCCCTAGATATACTAAAAGGGTAACCTACCCCCTCAGTTTACTTTATTCCTTCTGATTTTGAGGGTGTGACCTTCCCCCAATCTGGTGACAAGCCACATATCTTATGCTGCTGGTGCCTACATGAGATTGGCTGCCTATTCTTTCATTTAGTACAAAGCTTTGTAAAAACCGGAAAGACCTGGAAACACATTGTCAATGTATTAACATCTCTCACTTCAAGAAACAGAAAAGGTCTTCTAGAGTGGCAGTGGCTGAGGACAAGAAGTGCCTACAATGCGCATTTGGACCATTAGAGATTGCCTAGAGAGAAACAGAAGTGGACTGAAGTCAAGGTTAAAATTACTGCTAGAGAGAAAGAGACCACCGGGGAGAAGATTAATACTGGTATTTGATTAGACCATACTCAACAGAGTAAAATGACTAATTATCAGCTTTGCAAAAAACTGTTTTATATCCCAGCAAGGTTTAAATACCACCTTCCCAAGTAATTGTGCTGTTAGTGAATAAGTTACTGAATTCTGTTCTAATCATTCTATAATGCATGCTATGATTGAAGGGAAATCCCATACCTATAGTAATGTCCTGCAGAGTCAGAATCAATCTAAGTTATAAAATATTCCTAGTCTCCAAGCTGGAAGCTCAAGACCACACATGCCAAGACACTAGCTCCAGGTATGGAATTGACCAAAGTGAGTAGATCAAGCTTTGAGGCCACTCTAGGGACTCTGCTTCATTTAGACAAGGAAGCAAAGAAGAGATCAGAGAAATCTTTCCATAAAAAGCGAAGTCACACTAGGTAATTCGAATTCCTGTAGATCAGGTGCCTAACCTGAACAACAAGAACAAGAATAACAACCAGCTCGTATTCACAAACGTCTTTTTCAGGGAGGCAGCATAATTCAATCTGGAAGACCTGGGTTCAAAACCTGACTCTGACCTTTACTCTCTTTGTGATCTTGGGTAAATCACTAAACCTCTGGAGACCTCATTTTCTTCATCTGTAAAATGAAGAGTTTAGACTACATGGACCCCTAAGTTCTCTTCCAGCCATAAATTTTTTATGTTATGATCCTATGAATAACCCTTAGACTGAAGGGTACAGACAAGATGAGGAGGGGTAGAGATGCTGAATGCAAGCTGGGAGCATTGTTGAGACTTGGGGCCATAATTCAGGAGGACAGGTTGTTTCAGCACCAGGGGATAGGAGTGGTTATGGGCTGAAATCATGGAGACATACTCCTATTGGTCCGCTCTGATCCCATAGAGGCATGTTTGGAGAGCACCACTTAGAAGAACGTGGTTTCTGCTTTCAATTGCCTAAGGGAACAGATTGGACATGACCTAGTAAGGAATAGCCAATAGAGAACAAAGTGACACATAAATCTGTGTGTAGCAGCAGCAACATGAAACATCCCCAAGTCCCTTGACCTAGCTCTGACAGTTATAGGGACTGTGGTTCCTGTAGGGGGGGAAATGAGGGGAGAGGTGATATGGCATAGTGGAGAAAGCACTGGACTTGGAGTGAAGAAAAATGAGGTTCAAGTCTCACCTCTGACATTTACTATCAATGTGACCCTGGACAAGTCATCTGACCTCTCTCTGAATCTCAGCTTCTTCATTTAGAAAAATGAGGGTATTGGACAAGATGGCCTTTAAGGTTCCTTCCAGCTCTAAAACTATGATTCTATGAGCCTAGCAGGGGAAGAAAAGTAGGGAGAGCTGAAGAAAAGGGAAAGGAAAAACATAAAGAAGAAGAAATTCAATTTGATGTGGAACTCCTTAACTCTGCCATCATCACTAAACAAATGGAACTGAAAAGTCATCCAATTTATTCTGGACCCCTTTATTGATGGGAGTTTTAAAATACCACCCCTGGAAGAGCTTTGTGGACCCATGAACTGAAAGCAAAAATTAATGCCTAATCTCCCTCACACCACTTGGGGGCAACACCTCCATGTTTGATTTATTAAAACATCCTGGAATTGTTTTTCTTCAGGGAACTCAAAAAGCTGAAACTGATCCAAGACCGTTCATTCTACATGTGTAATGAGAGCAGACAGCAAATATTCGGTGTTGCTCAGCCACTGAGAAAACCCTCTCCTGAACCAATACAGGTTCCTAAAATAGGAACCTCTGAGAGTATCAATAGCAGACCTCCATGCCATTCCAATCCATTAAATCAAATCATCTTCTCCACGAAGTCTCCCCTGATCCTTCCCAGTTGGTTACCACCTTTTCCCCTAAGACCTTACATCTTTTTCCCCCAGCTCTCTCACATTTTGTTTCCAACTCTCTAAATCACTTGTCAGCATGTTTTTGACATGTAATTTCCATGGTATGAGAACTCCCTTAGCTTTAATTCAGTCTATAAATATAGTGTTAAAGGGTTGCCTAGGGCACCAAAAGTTTAAAGGATTTCATGACAGTCACATAACTAATCAGCCTTAAAGACAGAGGGAGTTGAACTCAGGTCTTTCTGACTTCAGGTTTAGGACTTCTTCCACTCACAATGGAAAGTGAGGGATTTGGACTAGATGGTTTTTGAGGTTCATTCTGGCTTTGAAATCATGACCCTAAGTCTAACAAGGAAGAACAGGGATGGGGGGAGAGATGAAGGGAGGGTCAAAGAGAAACACAACGAGGGAAAATAAACTTTGATGCGGCTGCACAGGCAGCCTCATTTAGACAAGTATCTGTGACTGGAGCACATCTTCTTACTCTACGGCAAGCTCCATGAGGCCAGGGGTTGCTGTCTGATCTAAACTTTGTATTTTCCTAATCTATTGTCTAGCATAGTATTTTGCACATAGTAGGTGCTTTTAAAAAAATGTCTTTGAATGAACTTTTCCAAGGTCCTGTATGTAATATATATAAACAGATATATACATATGTGATCTTCTTTGTTAGAATGTAAACCCCTTGAGGGCAGAGACTGTTCTGCTTTTCTCTTTATACCCTCAATACCTAGCACAATACCTGATACATAGTAAGGGCTTCATAAATACTTGAATGGCTAAATTCATTAATAAAATACTTTTTTATCAATAGGTCACAAAATACCTTCCTGTAGCAATCTCACATGATAGATAATACAAATATTACTGTCTATTTTACAAATGAAGATCAAAGTTGAAGTGACCAAAGTTCCACAGTTAGGAAATGATAGAGCTGGTGAGTTTTAAACTGTTTTCTTGACCTATCTGCTTTCCCCTCTTCCTTCCCCCCAATACAGTATTCTTTACACTATACTATGATGTCTCAATTCATGTGCTAATTTGACAAATATTTATTCGTCACCTACTATGTGCAAATTAAAAGTTACCCAAAGGCCAACAGAAAACACTGTGACTGGTGTCAGTAGGCTGTGATACAATACTCATGAGCAATTGTGTAGAAACTATATGAAGAATGGTTATCAGAGACATGCGTGACTGGGGGCAAAAGATAGGCCTATCGTGTGATGACATCGAGAGGTAATGAGGGAAAGGCCCCCACATCATCCAACTTCTCTCTCTGCCTTAGAAGCCCAGTGTTATGCATAGGATAGGTGCCTAGTTCAGGTTTATTGAATTATGGCCAAGAAAAACAAGGGCATTGACTTCTAAGACTCCTTCCAGCTCTCAGTCTATGACGCTATTTAGAAGAGCAATACTCCTGCCCTATTGGTATCAATGCATTGTCCAGAGATCTAGAGGGAGGGCCGCAGAACATGGAATAGTTGGTCTCATCCCTCCTCTCCTCTCCTCTATGGACAACTTAGGGGGAAAATGGAGAAGAATCATATAGGATAGGCAGGCACCGAGGGATTCCAATCTTCACACCAGTGAGATCCCAGAGCCTTCAGAGTATGGTATATGCAAGCCACTGGGCTAAATGTGGAAAGAATGGAAGCAATGGAAAGAACCCTGCCCTTGGTAATCACAGGACTTGCGTTCTAGGTGAATCTCTCTGGGCCTCAGTTTCCTCATTTGTAAAATGAGAAAGGTTGGACTAGATAACCTCTAAGGTTCCTTTTCACTCTAAATCTATGATCTCAGCCCTTTCTCTGTGTGCAAACACATTTTTTTTAAATGCAAAACTACTTCCCATCCCCACATTTTATTGTCATGATCAGGTCATAAAAGCTGCACTTGAGTGGCAATCTAATCATTTGAATCAGAACCAAATATTTCTAGTGAATTTCATTATTTTATCCCATGTGAGATCGGGACAGAAAGGAAATCTCAAACTCCTTTCACTGTTCTCCCCTGAGCAGATCAAATGATGTTTACCCTGATAAAGACTAGCCTGAAATAGGGAAATGTGTAATAGCCAGTTAATTTGATTTCAAAACCTAATGCCTTAAAAAAATATATCCATAGGAATACTCTCAGTACTCAGGAGCAGCAGACTCTGGAGGGTAATAAGACATTATACCAAAATTATTTTATTTTTGCTGAGATGAAGAAGAACCCTGTCTATTAGTCTGGCATTGTGGGAAATTTGGTTGCCTGTTGTACCAAATAGATATTTCATTTAGCTATCACAGAAGGATACATAGTATAGTGAAAAATTAGGAGTTCTGGAATCATAGATCCTAGATTTAAATCCCACATCTGATCCTTATTACCTCTGTGACCTTGACCAAATTATTTAACTTCCCTGCGGCCTTTTCTTCTTGCCTATAAAAAAATGTGGTCTTTGGCTAATGGCATACAAGGTCCCTTCTAGTGCAAGATCTGGGAATCTGTGGTTCTAAACTAGATAGATAGATAGATAGATAGATAGATAGATAGATAGATAGATAGATAGATAGATAGATAGATGGATGGATGGATGGATGGATGGAAATGGAAAAACATACAGAGGTAGAGAGATAGATAAAAGTGGAGAGACAGATATATTTGACTAAAAACTTTATGCATGGCCATATGCCAGCCCTTAAGCCATCCTTTTGTAGAGATGACCAGTGATAAGAGATTTTTTGCTTGACGGGAGAAGGGGTAAGGGGGCCATGATCCTTAAAAGCTCTAGTGTGCAGACTGTCAGTAGGAATTTGAAACAGCTAATAGTGACATGTGAGCTAGCCACTGTTTGAGAAATTTGAGAAATAAACAGGGTACATTTAAAGCAAAGCTGCCCCCTCCAATCCCACCTCTCAGACTTAAAGGTATGAATGAACCCACTAGCCCAGAGGCTATGCTGGGGGAAAAAAAACAAAAAACCCAAAACAAGCCAGAACAGCAGCTGCAGGCTGAAACCTGAAAAAGGCAGGTCCTGTCAACAGAATTTAAAAACAGTGGATTCTGGAGCCTAATCTGATGGTCATGAAGCTGGATGACAGGGACTGAGGGGCTGAGCTACAGCTAGAAGGGGGAGGGGAAGAACAAGCACCTACTGAGTGCCAGGCACTTTACAAATGTCATCTCATTTAATTGTCACAACTATTCTGAGAAGTAGGTGCTGTTATTTTTAATTCCCATTCTGCAATTGAGGAAACAAGTCAAACAGCTTTAATGACTTGCCCAGGGACACATAGCTAGTAAGTATCTAAAGCCAGATTTGCATTCAGGTCTCCCTGACTCATCTATCCGTTGAACCATTTACCTGCTTCTAGAAGGACACTCTGAGGTTCAACTCTTTCCCTCATTTAAGAGAAGAGGAATTGGCAAAAGAAATGAAGGCATTGTCCTATGAAGTTGGTTCCAGCTGTCAATCTATGATGCTACTGGAAGACACCTTAGAGGTCATCTAATGCAACCTCCTCTTTTTACCGATAAGGAAACAGAGGTCCAGAAAAGATTAAGTGATTTGCTTAGAATGACAGAGCTAGTAAGCATCTAAGGCAGGATTCAAACCCATATTTTCTTGACTCCAACTCCAGCTCTTTATCCACTGCACTACTATGACTCAATGATCCTATACTCTACTCTTCCTTCCAACCTGGATGCTCTCCATCCCCCTGCTCATTCTTCAAATGTTTGAAGGACCATTATGCTGAAGACAAGAGGCAGCTAGGTGGCGCCATAGTGGATAGAGCACCTGGTCTGAAGTAAGGAAGACTCATCTTCCTGAGTTCAAATCTGGCCTCAGATATTTAGTAGCTGTGTGACCCTGGGCAAGTCATTTAACCCTATTTGCCTCAATTTCGTCATCTGTAAAATGAACTGGAGAAGGAAATGGCAAACCACTCCAATATCTCTATCAAGAAAAATCCAAATGGAGTCACAGAGAATCAGACATGACCAAAAGAATGAATGACAATAGCATGTGGGAGATAGATTAGACTTGTTCTATTTGACCCCAGAAACCAGAACAAGGAACAACAGGTAGAATCCTCAAAAAGGTACATTTAAGCTTGACCTAAGGCAGAGTTGCAGTCCATGAATTTTTCTTTTAATAGTCTGATACACACAGAGAGGTGGAGAGATAGATAAAAATGGAGAAAGAGACAGACAACTGTATTTTCCATATAGCTGGTTTCACTTGTAATGCTATGTATTGTATTATGTTGTGTTGTGTTGTTTTATTCTAAAAAGAGGTACATAGGCTTCACTAGATGACCCAAGGGGTCCATGACATACAAAAGGTCAAGGACCCTTCAGGTAAGGAGAACTTTCCTAAGCATTAGAACTGTGCAAAAAAAGGAATGAACTGGGTCAGTCCCTCATTGGGGACTGTGGTCTTCAAGTATTTGTCAGGTAAGTTGCAATAGAGATTCCTATTGAATATGGATTGGGTTAGGTGGGCAACAAGGTTGGTTCAGATTTCAACTTTAAAATCCTGTGATTCTATGAAGAACTATATAAAGAGCTTTTAAATTTTGCAAGTTTTTAAAAGCAATGTGGTAGCAGATGAGAGGGGGAAAGAGGCCTGGAGATGATGGGTACTCTTATTGACTTGCACATATCTTTTTAGACTGGACTTGGGATTTCATGGGTATATGGAACTCCTGAGAAGGAAGCTTCCTCTCTAAATGAAGATCAGCACAGTCACAGGAAATGTCAGAAGTACAAGCTCATCTAACTGGCTATATTATAATTGGAAAAGGTATTTTAAAGGAAGGAGATCCCTGGTTTGCAAGAAGTTGTTTGTGTGCCTCAGACACAATTTCTAGCACTCTGGGTACTTCATTTGCCTCTCAAACAAAAGCCTATGCTCCCTTAGGAACACCCGAACACTCTTCCAGGCTGCTGGTAACTTTTGATTATTGCTGAAACTATGCTGTAAACCAGTAATATATTCATGCCCTTTATCTGAAGAAATTTTTAAAGTGGCATAACAAAATTTGAAAGGAAGTTTCATAGACAGCATAGCTATAAGGGATGGGAAATGGTAGGAAGGAGACAGTGCAATAATCAGTTGAGACAACTGGGGCCTTGGCCATGCACAAGCATCTTCTCTTCCCACTGGCCTCCTGGACTCCAGCGCCCTTGGATGATCCCACCAAGTCCACAAGGGAGAACTCAGGGTGAGAAGAGTGGACAACCACCCACCAATCTCTGGACTTCTGTGCTTGGGGTAAGTTGGATACTTGAAAGGTAGAAGGAAATAAATGAATGATAATTTATTATGCATTTACTATGTGCAAAGGCAAATTCCAACTAGGATGAGGCCCACCTTTGTTTTTTTTTTAAGTCACTTTATTTATTTTTAGCTTTCATCATTTACTTTCATAAGTTTTAAATTTTCTCCCCCTCCTTCCTCTCCTCTCTCCCCAAGACAGCCTGCAATCTGATATAGGCTCTACATATACATTCCTATTAAAGAAATGTTCAAAATATTAGTTATGTTGTATAGAAGAATTAGAACGAATAGGAGAAAACAAGAGAAAGAAAAAACAAAACAAAACAAAAAAGAAAATAGTCTGCTTCACTCTGCATTCAGACTCCATAGTTCTTTCTCTGGATGTGGATGACATTTAGCATCGAGTCCTTTGGAACTGTTTCAGGTCCTTGCATTGCTGAGAAGAGCTAAGTCTATCAAAATCAGTCATTGTACTATGTGGCTGTTACTGTGTATAATGTTCTCCTGGCTCTCATCACTTCACTCAGTATCAGTTCATAGAAGTCTTTCCAGGTTTTTCTGAAGTCCACCTTGGTTGGTTGCTCTTATAGCACAATAGCATTCCATTACATTCAGATACCACAACTTGTTCAGCCATTCCCCAATCGATGGGCATCCCCTCAATTTCCAGTTCTTGGCCACCACAGAAAGAGCTGCTATAAATATATATGTACACATGGATTCTTTTCTCATTTTTATGATCTCTTTGAGATACAGCCCTAGAAGTGGTATTGCTGGGTCAAAGGGTATGAACATTTCTATAGTCCTTTGGGCTCAGATTTCTTTATAGCATTTGACATTGTTGACAGCTCTTTTTTCCTTCTTCATAGATATTTTCTCCTCTGCTAACTTTTGAGATACTGCCCTGTTTTGGTTCTCCTATTTGTCTGACCATGCCTTCTCAGTATTATTTTCTGAATTATCATCTATGTTCTACCATCTAACCATCATTGTCCCATAAAACTCTGTCTGACATATTCCTCTTTATTCTCTCTATATCCTCTTGGTCTTCTCATTGGTTCCCATAAATTCAATTATCATCTCTTTGCCAATGAGTTCCAGATCTATCTTTCTCTTCCTCCTGGTGCACCAGTGTTGAATTACCAGCTACCTATTGGACATGTTCAAGTATATGCTCTCAAGTTTAACATATCTGAAATGGAACTAATTATCTTCCTCCCTACATCTATCCTTCTGGAAGCTTTTCAGCTTCTATTGAGGGTACTTTCAGTCACCCAAGTTTTGAACGCAGCAACTCACAGTTAGTGTGCTAATGGTTACAAAATATATTGGTGGAGGGAGTACCCACACAGCAAATCTTTTAGTCTTAAAAAATTTTCTTAAACTGACTTGTTTTTCTGTTTCACATATAACTCAATGGCCAGAAAGAATAGAATCTTAGAGCTCATTTCTTAGTTCTTTACCCAAAAAAGGGCTGAACCTGACCCCCCAAACTCTTTGATTAGAGATCCTTGAAATCACAATTTCCTACTCTTATTATATAATATGCATTCTGTTATCATTTTTGACACTTTGATGACCTTTAATCTCATCCACATGGGTACACCCTTCAATGGTGTTCATTTATCCATATATTCTTATTTTCTTGTTCTCTCATTTTCGAGAGTGTCACAGACTGTTGTCTATGTCCTCCCATGATCTTCCACATAAGGGTCTACCTAACATACTGGGTAACTTTCAGTAGATCTCTTGAATTGCCTGGATACCACTGGAGCAGAAAGGTTGTCTCTTGGTTGTTGCTAGCTCTGCTGTGTAACCAGCCCACCACAGTTTCCAGTCATACATCTCTCTGGTGATATCTTATTTACTACTTTTGCTTTGTTATTCTTAATTTTAAGGACATATTATTGTCTATTCATGCCCACCACACATACTTCTTCATTGCTTTTTGGGTGACTCTGCTTTAGTTCTTTGAAGATGTGTGATTCAGAGCTATGATAGTATCACTGGAAGAATGGGGGTTTTTTGCATATGGTTGTTTTGGGTTTTTTTTTTTTTGCTTTTTGGAGGGCATTTGGGGTTAAGTGACTTGCCCAAGGTCACACGGCTAGTTTTTGTGTTAAGTGTCTGAGGCTGGATTTGAACTCAGGTACTCCTGACTCCAGGGCCGGTGCTCTATTCACTGCGCCACCTAGCCGCCCCGAAGAATGTTAATGTTAAAAAAGATGAATCTCTTTTTCAGGCAGAAGTTTGAAGTCATTAAAATCTCTATACAATTTCCCAAAAGCAATCCAGTCTGTGCTCTTTCTTCTATTCAGTTCTTAGGCTAGTTCACTGTACATTTGCTTCCTTTTTCCAAGACAAAGAATGGGCTGGTGTGCTAGTTTTATGGGTCAACTGCACTTTATTGTCTGAATCAGGGATAGGGAACTTGTGGTCTCAAAAAGACCTGTGACCCTCTAGGTCCTCAACTACAACTTTTTGACTGAATTCAAACTTCATAGAACCTGTTCATATACCTGTTCCTCACCCCTGGAATAACAGATATCTTTTACTGACTTGGTTTTTCCCGTGTGAATATTGTTGAACATATTCACTCTTTTGAGTGAATATGGATCTCATTTAGGAAGCTCTACACCCTGTCATCACGCATTAAGAATTTATATACCTCTTCAAAGCAAGAATCATAGCTGTCTTTGATTCAGTTTTATGGTATATTTTTTAAATGTACATGGAATATAATTATAATGTCCATGGAGGAGAGACGAGAAAAATCACCTCCCTCCTTACCACAGAGAAGGAAGGAACTAGAGGTATAGAGTGTCACATATTCTGTTCAATGCGCTCACTTGCTTCTGCTTGACATTTTCTTTGTTTCAAAGAATAGCTCCCTGCAAGGGTAAATAGGGTGAGGGTATTTCTGGAAATGACCATGATATAAAAACGTATCAATAAAACTACAATCTTTTTTAAAAAATGTAACTTAACAGTATCACCAACAACTCATTTTGTTGCTATTCAGTTGCTTTCAATTCTTTGTGACGCCATTTGAGATTGTATGAGATGAGGGAAAACTCAATTTGGGGTTGTTAACTTTCCCTTCCTCCCTGCTCCTCTATTGCTGCTGTCAATCACTTTTATCTTCCTTTGTCTGTTTTCTTGCCTTGGTGGGATGCTCCCCTCCTCTTATCTTGCTGTCCAGTTGGAGAAGAATTTGGTGAATATGCCTCTCCACCAATGAGAGAGGAAATAGTCTGGGAGGGGTCTTGACTAAGTTAATTTATAAATTCTTGCATTGTCTTTTGTAACTTGCCTCTTCTCCATGATGAGTCATGGGGAAGACTACTCTCTTCTTCTATGGAAGAGAATAAACTCCTGTTCTTATCCTAAGAGATCTCTGTGTTTATTTTTTTCTCACTAAATTAAGGGCGAAGGGTATTCTTCATCCCATACAAGGTTTTCTTGGCAAAGATACTGAAGTGGTTTGCCATTTCCTTCTCTAGCCCATTTTACTGATGAGGAAACTGTGACTTGCCCAGGGTGACACGGCTAGTAAGAGTCTGAGTCCAAATTTGAACTCAGAAGATGACTCTTCCTGACTCCAGGCCCAACACTCTGTCCACTATGGTGCCACCTAGCTCCTAGCAACTTGATAGGATTCCATCAATATTTATTGATCCAGTAATCATCTGCTTTCCCTTGTCTACAAGTTCTATCTTTACTCTTTACATTCCTAAATTCAGATTACTAAAAAACACACCAAATTCCCATCCCTGATGGTTGGCAGTAAAATAAAAACTATAAGACCATAAGCCTTTCCTGACCCCTCTATTCCACCACCACCCCCAGTTGCTAATCCCTCCTTCTTTGTATTTATTTTGTATATAACTTCCTACAGAATGAAAGCTCTTTCAGGGCAGTATTATTTCATATTTGTCTCTGCATCCCAAACCCCAGGTATTATTAGTGAAGTAGGCATTTCATAAATGTTTGTTGATTGATTGAAGCAAAATCAGATACATTATCCATTCTAAGGCGGTTTTGAAAAATATTTAAATCTTGAATTGTGAAAAAAAAATAGCCAAGAAAGAGAGGGAACATATCTGAAAGTGCCATGGGATTCTACTACAACGTCTTAAAAACCTGTCAGACGTCAGAGTAATGCCAGACCTCCTGAAGCATTACCAGTATAGCTACCCTACCCTTTGGTTACGTGTACTATATTGAACAGGTAGCTGTCTGGATCAACCTTCTTTATTACTGTTACCATGAGCTATAGCTAACTCCAAATTGGTGTACTGCAAGGTTGGGTCAAAACCATTTAATATCTTTGGTCTGAGAGAGTAGAACAGTCATAGTTTAGTAACAGGAGGGGCAATTCATCAAAAGGGAAAGGGAGAGGCCATTTCCTGAAAAACTAACAGTTGTTTTCCAACTAAAGAAATATTTATCTAGATGCAAGCCCTGCATACAGATGAAAATGGCTTACTGGGAACTAATTAAAGAATTATCCTGTGTTTAACTTCTTACAGATAAAGGAGCAGGAGCTTTGAAACTGAAGTGTTTGCCCTGAGCCCCTCAAAACCTCTGAAGACAAATGAGCTTAAGTCTGTTAAGCCTTTTCCTTCACCTATTAAATGCCTTTTCAATGTCTTGTTTCAAAGTTATTAAGGAAATCTGTGGGTGCCTAAGAAATTTCAGCAGTTTACTCTCTCAATATGTGAGTTTTGCCTGAGTGGTGCCACTACCCAAATACCAGATAGAAAGATGACATTCAGAGTCTGAGAATGATGAAATCAATCAACTGAGAAGCCTTTAGAAAGCACCCACTATGTGCCAGGCACCGCTCAGTATTGGGGATAGAAATATCAAAGTGCCAAAGTCCCTGCTCTCAGAGACCTTTCATTCAAATACAAGAGTGGTAGCCAACACAGCAAGCTTTGGTCTTGAGCAGGAGTGGAAAACCTGCAGCCTCAAAGGCACTTTGCAAACCTTAAAGTGTAATATAAATTCCAGCAATTATCATTACGTTATCATGATCATGATGATATTATTTGGTTTATGTCCAATGCCTCCACAGCATAACACTCACATCACTCCTTAATACCTTACAATCTGTCCATCAACCTCACCATTCCAGAAAACCTTCTTTCTCCAAACTGCCAGTCTCATCTTTATGGCCAAATCCAGTGACCTTTCTCAGTTGTTGTCCTCTTTGTCATCTTTTGTCATGATTTCTTTTTCTTCTTATTCATTTTGAACTTAAAGACAAAAAGACAAAATAAAAAAGGAACTTTCCATGTACACAGCACTACAAAGAGAATTCAATATAAAACCATGAATTTTCACTTCACAGTTTGCTTAAAAAGCAACTATGTAATAAATGCTACACATCATTTTCAAAGCTACCCTGTTTTTCTGTGCTTCCTTTTAAGTTGTCTTTTGTTCTCTGCTGTGCATTTAAATTTTTTTTCTTCCTCCCCACCTCACCCTACACAAAGCTACCATTAAACACAAATATGTGTACCCCCTGCCTTCTTAAATATCTCTCCTCTCTTGCCATTCTAAGCAATACAATTTTCTGGCTTTCTTCCTACATATCCCCAAACTCCTCTACTTCTCACATGGTAGCATGGTGCTTTACACATATTAGGTTCTTAATAAATGGTTATTGAATGAGTTAATAAATGATAATAGTTCATACAACAAAAAGTCTGGAAATTTTAGTAATTTGTAAGCTAGTCAGCAGTATGATACAGTACCATAAAAAGCTAACAAGAGCTTACTCACTTCAAGGACCTCTGGGTTCACTATTACTAGGTATTAATTCCGCAAAGGAAGACTGTGACTGTACTATAATTTAGCAGGTAGATCTAGAAGAAGTACTGCCGAACCCAAAACTTTATCACCCTTTGGCCAACCTAGCACCTGCAATCCATACTTGAAGCCTTTCCTGCTTGATGAAGTTTATCTGAATTTGTGCTCTGCTGGTCTAGCCTTCCAGAACCCAGGGCTCCCTACTCCATGTCACAATAGGTCATGGGAGTAGAACTATATATGAAAGGAACACAATCTCAAGCTGCCCTAATAAAAGCATAATATCCAGAACAAGAGGAATGTTCATCAGGCCAAGTATAGAATATTGGGTTCCATTATAAGGACCATATTTTAGGAATGGCATTGACCAATTAAAGCTAGAAAAGAGTGAGGAGAGCACTGAGAGAACTGAAGATTTTGCTCTGCAAAGGACCCAGGGATGTTTAGTCTGGAGAAAAGAAAACTTAGATAGGGGATGTGATCTGTCTTCAAATATGTCATGGGCTATCAAGAAGATGAAATAAAAAGCATGATAACAGTGGGGGAAAGCACCAGATATGGAGTCAGAGAGCCTGGATTCAAGTTGCAGCTCTATCGTTTACTACCTGTGTGACCTTGGACAAGTTATTTAACCTCAGGAGGGCTCAGTTTCCTCATCTGTAAAATTAGAGCTTGTAACTAGATGACTTGTAAGATCCCTTTCATGTCTAAAACTACAACTCTTGTTCTAGTTGGCTCCTGAGGACACAAGTAGGCATAATGGGCAGAAGTTATAGAGAGACATATTTAGACTCAATGATAAGTAAAAACTTCCTAATTCTTAGTGTTATACAAAAAATGAAATGGATTACTTTAGGAAACTCAATTCCATATCTTGTAGGTCCTTGAATAGAATCTGTATACCCACTCATCTCAGATGTTATGAAGTAAACTCTCAGGCATGGGTTAAAGTAGATTACCTCTAACTAAGATCTCTTCCAAATCTGGAATTCTATGAATGAATGAATAAATGAATGAATGAATGAATGAATGAAATGAAACCAACTTTATTCAGTGATTGCTGATCACAGAAAGAGTTGTAAAAATATAAGTAACCAATTTACAACAGGCTGAGCCCAGCTATACCTGAGGATCACATGTAGGTTCTACTCCTTTGTACTTATAAAAATGTAACTAATTTTAAGCAAATGTGATATAGTTGAAACCTGGATTGACAGCAGAGGGTGATTACTCAATCAAAGCATTTACCACATGATTATTTTAGCTCCCAGGACACTACCCTGGGAGTCAGAAGAGCTGTTTTAATTCTGACTCTCTCATTAACTACCTGTATGATCTCTTCAAAAAGATAAGAAAGATAAACAACAACAACAATATTATTTGAATAGCCAGAAGACTCCACAGCCCCACTCTCCAAGGTTGGGCTCCAAGGCATCACACTTCATTATGCTTAAGGCTTAACCATGCACCCTGTTCCAATTAGAACCAACTGCTAAAATTCTTCTGATGCAGTTAATGGATAGTGTTATAATTTTACTTTCCTTATTCTGAGTAGGCCATCCTGGTTAATCTTTAGAGATTGCTTCTTTTGCTACTAGCCCATGGTCCCTGACCCCATCATTCCATCAGTGACATAACAGTTGTCAATGGAGGCCCTTTGTCTAATAACCCTATATAAACCTTGGGTCCCAATGTCTCTGGCCTTCCAAAGTAGCACACAGTCTACTACTTACCTGGGCCACCACCAAGCTGCATAATGTTCCATGGATGCTAGGGGGGACAGAGGTTGCATGCAATCCTATCTCCAATGAATCAGTGTTTGTCTGTCCATTCCCTTCAATGCTTCACTTGACAGGGAATATCTATAAACAATTTTTGTGTCATTCTAGTGCATCCTACTTTATGCCATGGACCTGAACTCTACTGTCAATTTGTATGACATGTTCCTAGGACCTAGCCAAATAATTTCCCCTGTTTAGATCCTATATATAACATGAAGGGGATTGAATAAGATGATCCCCAAGGCTCCTGCTACCTCCAACAATCTATGAACCAATATTTAAATTACAGAATCACAAAATTTCCAAAGGGAAAGGGCCTTCAGAGATCAGCTATTCTAAGCCGTAGCTGAAACAGGAATCCTTTGGACCATATTTTCAAAAAGCAGTCACCCTATGTAGTCATTTTTCACCCGATGACTGCCAGTGATGGGGATCTCACTTCTTTAACTCTGGCTGAAAACTGCCTTTCTCTAACTTCCCAGTTCTGGACTTGGGAGTCAAATAAAGTCAGGACAAGCCTTCACTTACACTACAATCCTTCAGATATTTGAAAATAATTTTTATTCTCCATCCTCTCCCCCTGCCCCCAGCTAAATTTTCACTTCTTAAAACTAATTCTCCTCACTTCCTTTAACCCATAATTGAGTCAGTCCCCCGACTCGAGACCAGTCATTCACCTCCAAAGTGTACTTTAGCTTCCTTCCAAATGTGGTGTGCAGAACAGAACACACAAACCCAGATGTTCTCTGTCCAGGGCCAGCTGCACTATCACTTTTTTCATTCTGGACACTAGGCATCTATACATGCATCTTAAGATCATTCTTTGGCCAACATGTCACATGCCTGATTTGTCTTAAACATGAAGTCCTCTGAAATCTCCAAGGCTTTCTTATATGAATTATTATTTGACTGTGGCTCCCCCATATTACCATTGTACAACTAATATTTCACATATTATAAACAGGGCCAGGGAAGGGAAGAAAGGACTAACCAAAGCCATGGCAGGAAGATTTTACAGACACACACATATATACATGTATATGTATATACATATACATGCATATACATACTTTTTTAAAAATGTATTTGTTTTATTCTGAACTTGAGAAATAAAACAAGCATTTCCATAACATAGTAGAATGGGCGGAGGGGGGAAGGATGATTGTACATGAAATAGCAAATCTATTATGTACAACTTGCTATTCCTTTTAAATGTATGATAAAATTACATAACTCTTTCTTTCTTTTTTCCTTCGTCCTCTCCTTCCACCCATGCCCTAGACATAGCTACTTAGATCTCTTTCCCAAGATGATTAGGGGAAAAGGAAAAGAACCTAAAAAATGTTCTAAAATATTTATAGCAGCTTTCTTTGTGATGGCAAAGAGCTGCAAGTTGTAGGGATACCCATCAATTGGGGAATGGCTGGACAATATGATTGTGATAAGAGTATTACTGTGGAATAAAAAAGAATGAATTCAACAATCTTAGGAAAACACAGATAGACTTGCATGAAATAAATATATAGTGAAATGAGAGAACCAAAAGGGTGTCATATACAGTAACAGCAATATTATTTTAGGAACAATTTTGAGTTTTTGGCTGTTTTGACTATTACAAATATCCAAATTAACTATAAGGGACATATGAAGGAAGACTATCTGAATCCAGAGAAAGAATTGATAAATAGGAGTTTGTATAGAATGGTTTAACATTTATACATACAGATACTGTTATTAAGTCAACTCAAGTCAGGAAGCTTCTACAAACATCCACTAGGCAATGTAGTAAACACTGGGGATACAAAGAAAGTTGGGGGGGGGGTTCCTACTTTGAAGGAACAGTGATAGATGCAAGAAAAATTTCAGTGCCAGTGAAATTGTACTTTTGGTGTGTTGTTGCCTGATTTTACACTCCCTAACTTATGGTGAGCACAAGGTCATAACCTTTTAGCATATGGAAGTCCCAAGGTCCCAAGCAAGTTCAAATGTGGATTGGAGCCTAGCCACTCTTACCAGCGACTCAACCAGTATGTTCTGTACTTCAGGCAAGATCATCCCGTGCCAAGGACTTTGTGTCCTAAAATTGGAGCAATACAAAAAGTCTGGATCTTCTTGGTTGGGCAATGTTACTTGGAACTAAAACAAAGACAAACAGGAAACTATTTAGACATGGATGGATGGATCCACCAAAAAATATCATGGGATAAATTAGGTAGGTCTAGAGAAATGTGATTTAATGGGATTAAAATTTTAAAGACCCTTAATTTACATATGTATTTCCAAGGAATGTGTCTCTTACCTAAGAATGAATATCTTCTGCCAACATGAGGTCTAATACCAATAGACAATGGATATGGACTCCTCTGATGGAAAAGAAATGTTTGCTCATAGAAAGTAATAGAATGAATTCCGAGGCCAAGACTTCAAATTATTCAAATTGATTCAATAAGCATTTGTTGAGTACTCCCTCAGCGGGGTTACATGAGAAATATAGTATGGGGGTCCCTAACCTCAAGGAGCTTCCAGTCTAGTTGAAAAGATACAAGCATTACACATGAAATTGTTAAATAGCGTATGATAGTACATAAACAAATGCCCAAATGTATGGGATAGACCACAAGTAGTCTAAAAGTTCAGATGAACGAAATATTCATCTGGCAGACTTTATACAAAAACAAATAGGACTTAATCTATATATAATCTGGATAATCAAGGGGGCAGGAGAACAACATGAGAGAGGCTTGGAGTCATCAAGAGGGGTGGCATGTGCAAGCAGATGAGGAATTTGGATTTCTTCTTGTTTAACACAGATCACAGAGGCAACTAAAGCTAGAGAATTAAGGACCCTGTCTATCGTCACATGGGTAGTAAATGGTATCATTGGACCTTGAACTGAGGCCTCCTGACTCCAAACACAGATCTCTTGTCCATTGTATCACATTGCCTGCAGTATGACCTTTGGGAATGTTATGAACAGAATTGAAACAAAGGAAAAATCCTGAAGCAGGGAAAGGTTTTATTTGGCACTTTCCCCTGTCCCTTATCAGTGTCCCCTCTCCAGCCTCTGGTTCTCTTCATTTCCTTATTCCCACCTTTTGTCCATAAGCATTTACTCCATGCTCCATCCTTACTCTCAATAGGCCATCAAACTATATGGTTTTTCGGTTTTTTCTTTAACCAATGAACTGGGACTGAAGAGGGTGGAATTCTAGGTTTGTCTCTGACACTAATTAGTTGTATTATTTAGCAATTCCTACCGCAGTTACTTCATCTACAAGATCCTAGATTTGAACTAGACATCCCTAAGGCTCCTTCTGATTCTGCAAACTCAACAATTCTAATTCTTGGTAAGGTGCTAGTAGATAATGAAGGTATGGGCTTGTTAGATAAAAGTTATTGAGATGGAAGGCCTCCTGGTTAGCTCTTTGCATTTAAAAACAGGCAAGGAGATGGTACACTGGGCTTGAAGTCAGGAAGATCAGAGTTTAAATCAAGCCTCATTTGCCTCCTAGCTAAGTGACCCTGGATGAGTCACTTAAACTGTCTGCCTCAGTTTTCTCAATAAGTTATTTTACATTTTCTTCTTATTTTTCATCCTTTGGTTTTGTTTGACTGATTCTTGATGTCTCATAGAGTCATTAGCTTTTGTACCTCTTTTCCACAAACCTTATTTGTTACAAGGATTCAGTTTTCTTCTGGTTTTTAAGGGATGATGGTTGGGGAGAGAAATTCTTGTTAATTTAAAAAATATTCATTTACAATTTTAAAAAGAAACCTTGTGAAATTATCAGCTTTTAAAAAACCTAATAAGTTTGATCTTAAGCAAAGAGGCAGTATGAAATCAAAGGATTTGTCCTATTACCACCCTTTCTGCTGGTTAGTACTGAGTGACTTTCACGTCCATGGGTCTTAGTTTCCCCATATGTAAAATGAAGGGCTTAGATGCTCTCCAAATTTGCTTCCAGTCCTAGATCTCTGATCACATGACCTTCATTAGAGATGCTCCATTGGGGCATTCAGCTAGAGATAGATACCTGTACTATAACTAGTTGGAAGTGAAAGGCTAGAGGTCAGAGCTGGAGTTACAAATCAAGAAACAGCTGCCTAACTGCTGTTAAAGTCAAAAAGAAAGCTCACTTCATCCTCCCCATTCATTCTATTGCAAAGGTCTTGAGACTTAGGGAAGCATCACCCCAGGATATTTACAACCACTGCCTTGAAGTGGAGTGTCATCACCTTCCTCCTCCTTCCCACTTTCAAAGAAATAAAAAATACAGGTTTGACAGGACGCTTCTTAAAGGTTGCTGACCACCTGCAATGGGCAATAGAGAATAATCAAAGATTCCTTCTCAGGAAATTAATATGATAAGCAGTTTTAAGAATATCAGTCTCACAATGGTGTGTAAAATGGATTAGAGCAGGGAGAGACTGCACGCATGCATACCAGTTAAAACCCTGGTGCAATAATCAATCAGTCTAAGGGTAGGTTGATGATGGCCTGGAATTCAGGTGGTAGCCACAGGAAGAGGAAGGAAGGAATGGAAGGGAGAAAGATATTTTAAAAGAGGAAATTACAAGGCATAGTGATTGATTAGATACATTTCAAGCCTGGGTGAGAAGAATGGGGAAGCCTTTGAAGACATAAAGAAGTGGAGAGAGGTGGCAGTTTGGGGAAGAAATGGTTAAGTTTTAGACATGTCAAGTTTTTAAAAGTTGAAGAAAGAAGGTAGGGTGGGAGGGAAGGAAGGGAGAGAGGAAGGAAGGAAGGAAGGAAGGAAGGAAGGAAGGAAGGAAGGAAGGAAGGAAGGAAGGAAGGAAGGAAGGAAAGAAGGAAGGAAAGAGGGAAGGGAGGGAGCGAGTGAGGGAGGCAGGGAAGGACGGATGGAGGGATGGAGAGAAGGAGAAAGGGAGGCAGAGAAAGAGAAGAGAGAAAGGAAGAGAGTAATAAGGGCAGGGAGGAAAGGCAGAAAAAGCATTTACTGAGCACCTTTTATGTGCCAAAATATTAAAAATATGCCAAGGCAATATGCCCTGATCTTCTCAGACTTCATACAGCATGTGATTTCACACTTCTGTAATGAACTTGTGTATTTTCTTTTTGGTCGAGAGCTCTAGTTTCACTGATGTGGGGAGTTCTCATGAAGAAAACTCCCTCTACCAATGCAAATCAGCAATTCTTAAGATTAGCGTTTTTCTGAGCTTCCTGGGGCGCTGAGTTGTCCAGACTTGCTCAGCCAAGATGTGACAATGGCTGGTCTTGAAACCAAGGAAGACTCTCTAGCTACTACCTCCACTGCCTCTGTATTATTGCTTCAATATTATTCTGAATTATAGTTAACTACATATAAGTCTTGTCCTCTTGTCAGACTGTAAACTCCCTGAGGGCAAAGATTACATCTCATTTAAACTTTGCATTGCTCTCAGAGATTAATACAATGTACTTTACCACCTCTAGTGCTTAGTAAATGTGATATGAATTGATAAATGGTCAGTTCTACCAAAGAAATAATGTCCTATGTGAAACTGGAATCAGAGGCCAGGGCTGGAGAGACAAATCTGGGAGTAATCTACAAAAAAATTAGCAAATAGAAGCTAGAGATAGAATCAGTGTAGGCGACTGCAGAGAATGGAATCAGGGTTACATATGAAGCTCATTCAGCAAGGACCTGGTGGGGTGGATAGATGACACAGTGAATAGAGCACCGGTCCTGGAGTCAGGAGCACCTGAGTTCAAATCCGACCTCAGACACTTAATACTTACTTGGCTGTGTGACCTGGGGCAAGTCATTTAACCCCAATTGCCCTATCTTCCCCCCTCCAAAAAAAAAAAGTTAAAAAAAAAAAAAAAACAAGGATCTGTTATCCCCAAGGACTGCAGACTGTCCCACTAGGACATGAAATGAAAAAGTTTTCTCCACTTACATTCCTACTTCTGCCCATGTGGTCTCCCTTACCTATAATGTTTTTCCCCTTCATTTTAGCTAACCTATATATCCTATTCCAAAAGACTTCAAATTCCACTTCCTTCCCTGAGTACACCATATTCTTCTAAAATTATGTTTGCATCTTTTATCTTGGACAATTGCTACTTTATTATATTCTGTTCTCTTGCTTAATTTTCTGTGCTATATGATTTGGCATTTACTTATATTAATATGTAATGTCTTTGTTTAGTGACTGCCAATGGGGTGTGTGGGGTGTTCAGGCAGAAAATTTTAAGCTCTCTAGGTTCCCCCCTCCAAAAAAGAGATGAAATAGTGCCTCAACGTGAGCAAAGTGTTTGTAGGGGGAAGGAGGGGCAGTCAAAGTAAATAAGAATACAGGCACAACGGGGATAATCCAAGATTAGAAGAAAAATCCCAAGAGAGGTTTGGTCCCTGTGAAGAGTAAACACCTCCATGCTAGACTCTACTTAAACAAATAGCTAGGGTTAACTGTGTTGGGAGGCTGCCTTGGCCCCAGCCAGGAACTTTTAGCCCCAGTCAATGCGGGAAGTTGGGCATCTGAGTCCAGGTAGACTAAGGGAACCTCTGCTGACAAGGAATGCCAGGCCCAGCTGTGCCATGGAGAATGACTGGGAAGAGAAGGGGCCAGAATATCTGTGAGTACAAAAATGGTGCAGCAGGGATACCCTGGCTATGGGCACTTACAAGAGGTTGGAGGTCTTCATTTGAGTTCACGGTCAGAGGAGAGAATTAAAGAGGATCTGAGGCCAGATGCACCATTCCCCCAGACCCCAGGACTAGAGGTGATTGCAAAAATTAAGCTATTATTATAAAAAAATGCACAGCCAAAGGAGAAAGAATCCAACCACAAAAAGTTATTACAGGAATAGAGAAGACCACAGTTCATCTTCAGAGGAGGATATCGAAGCAAAGAAACACTTTTCCAACCCAAAGGGTAATGTCAAATGGTCACCTGCCCAAAAAGAATTTATAGAATTTTTAAAAGAAAGCAAATAAGAGAGACTGAGGGGGGAAAAATCTGAGAAAAACAAGATTATGAAAAGAAAGTCAACCAATTAGCAAAGGAGATCCAGAATCTTAAGGAACTAAAGGAACCTTGAAAATTAGACTTGGGCAAGGGAAAGCCAGAGAATTATAAGAAACCAAAAAATAATAAAACATAATATAAAGAATTTAAAAATAGAAGAGAAAGTGAAACATCTTGCAAGAAAAGCAACTGATCTAGAGAACAGAACAAGAAGAGAAAAAATAAAAATAATTAGACTACTTGAAAGCTATGATCAAAAAAAGATAAAGAAAACTTTCCTGAAATATTAGAACAACAAGAAAGTAGAAACAGAAAAAAAAATCCACCAATGACCCTTTGAAAGAGATCCTATGAGGAAAACTCACAGGAATATAATGATCAAATTCCAAATCCCACAGTTCAAGAATAAAATATTAAGAATAACAAAGGAAAAAAACACAATTTAAATATGATGGTGCCACAAATAGAATCACAGTAGACCTAGCTACCAAGACACTTAGGAACCACAGGTCTTGAAATGCTATATACTGAAGAGCAAAAGAACTGGGGTTCTGGCTGAAAACATCATAACCAGCAAAGTTAAGCATAATTCTGAAGGGAAAAAAAAGAATATTTGATCACCTGTCAGATTTTCAGGACTTTGTTTAAAAAAAAAACAACTTAATAGAAGATTTGACATACAAGAGCCAAGAGAAATATAAGGTAACAAACCAAAGACCGATTCTTTGTGTGTGTATACATATATATAAGGTAACATACCAAAGACTGATAAAGGGATTCAACAAAGACAAAGTAATTGCCTCTTATGTATGTAAAATTTAAAATGTATGTCTAAGGTTGTCCTTAGTAACTTGGTAGTTCAAAAGAAAGATTGGGGTAGAACTGACTATGATATGACTTTAAAAAATGAAACCATTTAGGAACATGCCTCTTCCAGGCATTGGCATGGACTGCAAAACCTGGCACAAACTCAGATGCCAAGAAAGTTGCTCACCTGACTTTCAAAACTCATAAATTTGGAACTCCTTCACCTAAAATGGAAAAGAGCAAACACTGAGGGAGGCAAAAAAGTGAAGTTTTCAATTACAGGCTCAAGTTAAGTCAATTATTTTTAAAATGTATGCTGCCAGTCACAGGAGAAACTGGGGAAGAGAAAGTGGGTAAGTAAGGGCAAATTGATCATCATTAGTAGGAAAATGCGTCAAAGAACAAAGGTCACTGATGGTGGATTAGTAGAGATATCTTTGTATATACAACATAACAGTGAATTTAATTGAGTAACCTTTTGTTAAATCCCTGCTGTGAATGAGGTAATTTGTTGATGCTGGAGATGCAAAGTCAGAAGAAAGAAAGAAAAGAAAGAAAGAGGAAAGGGAAGGAAGGAAAGAAGGAAGGAAGGAAGGAAGGAAGGAAGGAAGGAAGGGAGGGAGGAAGGAAAGAAGGAAGGAAGGAAGGAAGGAAGGAAGGAAGGAAGGAAGGAAGGAAGGAAGGAAGGAAAGGAGGAAAGAAAGAAATTAAGAAAAATTCCTGTCTTTAAAGAGTTTGCATTTTGTTGGGGAATATACCATATACAAGATAAATTTGAGAGATAGAGTCTATTAATATCTAGAGGAGACAGGTCATGTGCAGGATGTGAAAACTGAGCTGAGTATTGATGGAAACTAGAGATTCAAAGAGACAGAGATGAAGAGAAAGTGCACTGTAAGCATGAGGAGCAGAGTAACTTGGCGAAAGCATGGAGGTAGGAAATGGGAGATGGACTGTCAGTGTGGAGAAGAGCAAGCAGGTTAGATTGGTTGGAATGTAAAGTATGTGAAGAGGAATAATACCATAGGAAAGGTAGATCATTTTTAATGGGGAAAGTGCTGCTGGATCATCACCAAATACTGCTACAATCTTAAACCTTAGGGATATTCTGCAACCTTTTAAAACCCTTTTGGTTATAATAATAATAATGTATTTTATGGTTAGAAAATTACTTTAGATATGAGTACAGACAGCTAAATGGCCATGATAGTTTCCATAGGTTTTATAACACCCTAAAGAAGGAAAGGAGTGACACTTGACTGTTTCCTTAGCCGTACTGATAGAGTAGGAAGAGAAATTTTCACTACAGATAAATTCCCAGAGGAAATAGACTCTTCTCTGTATATGCAGAGACAGACATAGCGTCCCAGGACTGTCTCATTCTTAGATACTTTTATCCCCTTGCTGCCTAGCAACTTTTCAGAAGCAAAGACTGCTTGATATCTATTACTGACTGTAGAGATGTGGCAGATTTCTTGTTGAGGTATTATAGTAATAGACAGTGTTAGGAATGTCAACTTTCATGAACTTCAAAAAGTCAACTCCTGCTCATGAATTGCTGTTCAGCATAGAGCAAAGGAGAATATGGGCTGTGGTGGTAGAAAATTTATTTTGACCCAGGTGCACCACTTATGCATGCACTGTTGGTGGCGTTAATTGTTTAAAATAATCTGGAAAAGTTTGGAATTATATAGAAAAATGTCCATAAACAGGACTGGCCTATTATCCTTAGCTATGCAACATTACTACTAGTCAAGGAGGTCAAATGCAGAGGGAAATATATATATATATATATATACAAGGATTTATTGCAATCATTTTACAGTAACCAAGAACTAAGAAAACGGGTTCCCACTTATTGGATAATGGATAAAAAAATTGTGGTTTATGAATGCAATATAATATTATGGCACATAACAAATGATGAATACGGAAAATTTAGAGAAACTTCAGAAGACTTATATAAATTGGCACAAAGTGAAGTAGGTAGAAAAAAAGAGAAAAATGTGCACAACGGAAAGAAAATACAGTGTGCAAAAAATAACATCAAAAGATTTCAAAACTTATTTAAACTGAATAATCATGGCTTTGGAAGACAGAGAAGAGAAAGCAAAAAAACTCTCCCATCTCTCAGAAGATAAGTGGTAGACTCTAAGTATGAGTGAGATATATATTTTTAGACATGGACAATGAATTAATTTGTTTTGTTTGGTAATATTTATGTATTATGAGGGAGGAAGGGATCTCTAGGTTAGTGGATGGAGGGGAAAGGTACTAGGAAATTATAATGTTTTTTTTTAAGCTCAATCTAAGCTCAATCATATGGAAGGGAAGGAGAGAAGAAGGAAGCAAAAGGGTGGGAGAGAGCATATCAAGTTTGGGAACGGTAGTTCCTTTCGACTGAAATATACAACATATAAATAAGGATAATGTGAAGTGAGACCAGAAAAGTAGTTAAGTGTCTGATTATGGAGCTTAACTCTGTGCCAAGCTAAGAAGAGTATGCTTTATCACATAGGACGTGCCCAGAGAGCCTTCATCAAATACTTTGTGGAAATCAAGAAACACTATATGCCTCAACCTACCCATCTATTACAGGCAGGGAGATAATACAAGATAATCACCCAACAGTCTCCTCTCTCGTATTTGAGTTTCCCACAAAAGAATTCTTCCTTTGTTGAGTCTTTCATCTTCCTGGGACTCGGAATACCAACAAATGAAGTATCACAATCAGAGGACTTGAGGCTGATAGACCAAGGGAATGCTTTAACCATCATATTCCAGGATATCAGCACAGGATTTGGTAAAATTTCTTGTGCTATACTTGAGGACAAGATGGAGAGATACACATGATTAATTCATTCTCTGTAAGTGTTTGTTGAACATCTGTTTATTAATAATAACAGTTGATAAATAATCTGTCCTAGAAAGTCATCATTTATTTATTGTCATCAAGCTTACTAGTCTACGGTATCTTGAATCTAAATTTTTCCTCTTTTCCTCCAGCTTCCTGGCATCTCTCCATGATTTCCCAGAGAATATCGTATCATTCTATTGTTGTATCTGCATCTCGAAGTATCCAGGTACGTAATTAAAGTGAACCTGAAGACTTCAATGCCTTTAAAGTACCTCAAGTGTTCTAATACCTGACTATTTGGGGGTTTCAAGTCCCTCCTAATACTATTTTCTATTATGAAGGGGAAACTGAAGTCTAATAAGATGAACAAATTTTGAGTTAGAGCACCTGATTCTGGGACCCCATGTCAATTTCCTTTCTCCTGAATGTAATTCTACGATGGTGTAATAGATAGAAGGTCATCCTAGGAGGCAGGAAGATCTGGATTCAAATCCTGCCTCCACTATTTACTAGCTATGGGACTACCCCATGATCTGCCCCAGACATTTACTTGTTATGTGTCCCTAGGCAAGTCACTTTACTTAACAAGTCTCTGTGACTCAATTACTTCATCTTTAAGATGAGGGAATTGGATTTGGCTTCTAAAATGCTTTCAGCTCTAAATTTGTGATCCTATCAACCTCTCAATGTCCCAAGAAAGTCTCAAAGATTTTAAGCTTCTACTGAGTTCTTAATGCAAACAAAATCATAGGCCTAGACCTCTTCTCCTTATCCCCAAATCTCCTCAGCTTTTCCAGGTTGAATATCATCATCCCTGACTGAGAAGACAAAAGAAGAGATAAGTTTCTTTGTCATAAAAAAAAAATGCACGAGACTAGGAATCAAAAGACTTCAGTTATATGGTCAGTTTGGCCTAATCAGCCATGTGACCTTTGGAAAGTCATTTAATTGCTCTGGGACTCAGTTTAATTATCTATAAGATGAGTGTGTTGGGTTCAATAACCTCTAAAATCCCTTCCAATTCTAACATTCTATACAATCTATAGTAACATGATGCCATTTATTAATTTTTTTTATAAGAGGCCATGTAGTAAGATAGAAAAGATACTGGACACAGAGTCAAGAGAGACTCGGGTTCAATTTTCACCTCTGATACTTAGCATTTGTGTGACCAAGGGAAAGCCTTTCTCCTCCCCTGAGCCTCAATTCCCTGCTCTATAAAATGGGAGTAATACTTGTAGTACCTTCCTCACCAGGTGGTTATGAGGATGGGTATGTGAGATGTTCATGGAGGACTGGCACCTTTGGTGTAAGGGTTTACTGAACCCTTTGCAAGGATGCTTATCCACCTTTGGTGTCTCACCTGAGGCTCCATAAACTCCAGCATGTGCAGAAGACATCCTGGTAAACCATCTCGGCAAAAGGGCTAAACTAGGTTGAGGATAAACAGCAGGCCTCAAATTCATCAGTAAGGTAGGTGGATGTCTACCTCAAGTATGTAAAGATTCCCTCTGGTGGAATGGGTGATGAGAACAGCTTGTTTCAATGACCACAAAGGTGATTGACTGTAGAGCTCTTTGAGCTTGGTCAGATATTAAAGATGCCAAGGTCATCCAGGCCATCACCAGTTGTCTTTACTTTTGCCCTAAACTGGACTTTGATGACTCTGGAAGAGAGAGTGAGGCTGATGACTTTGTGCAACTCTGCCAATTCACACGCAAGTCAAGACGTCACCTGTGATGTCATTGCTCCTCTTTGAAAATAAAGGAAAAACAACTAGGATATATATATATATATATATATATATATATATTTGTAATGTGTATATGTAAATGTACACATGAAAAATGTATATATATGTAAAATATTTAGTAAATATATATGTAAATACATATGTAAAATATATATGTAAAATATTTAGTAAACCTGAAAGTGCTATATAAATGTCAATTCTCTCACACATACCCCAAGGGGATCTCTCTCTTGCTTGTTCCTTCTCTATTTAAATACAATTTCAAAACAAAACAAAAACATCTTTTTGTTTTTAATGTTTCACCAATCTCAACTATTTCTGAATTAGAGCTTATTAGAGAACTGCTTCATTGTAGGTTTCTTTAGATGCCTTTTTCTTCTTCTTAGGGGGTATTTACTAATATATAGTCAGATTTCTTTTTTTTTTTAAGCCTTCTATTCCTCCATTGTCTCTGGCCCTAAGATTATAACAATCTTTTCTCTGAATTTTGAAAAATCAGTTTTCATAAATTCTAGGGCATATGTCTGACTATGCTGATTGCTATTGTTTCCATATTATAAATTTTAAGATGACATGAACATTTTCTAGTACAGTAATTGCTAAAGTATCACTGTGGGAGATGTAGGCGGAGGTGACAAGGGAGTGGAAAGTATATAGAATTCCAAGAAAACATTAAGAAGAACTGGAGAAGCATACAGTGATTTTTTAAAAATAATCTGATGTAGACAAAAATGGCCATGATTTTGTTATTTTCACATAAATGTTATTGATAGTTTTACATCATCTACATTTCCCACAACGTGCAAAGAAACAGCCTTTATAATAAAGATGGCAAAAATTCAGCAAAACTAGCCATGATACTGAAAATTTTTGACATTATGCAGTGTTCCACATACATGATCTCTTACCTTTGTAGAGGTGTATCAGCAAGTACCCTAACATGCCCAGGGTGGCTGCTAGCACAGGCTCTTAGATGTGCTTTTCTAAAGGAAAGCAACTCAAAAGGGTTAACAATCTTACTTTAATCAATCAAATGTATATCATTTACCTAGTTCAGGGGGACGTCAGCACTCTGAACTTTAGAGAATGCAAACAGAAGTTACAAGCAGACAGAGAAATAGATCAGCAGACGGGCTTCCAGCCTTCTCATCATTACATCCATACCTAGTCAGTTACCAGAGAGGGAAACACCAACATTTGGGTTTTTCAAAGCCAGGGGGCTCAACAACTTCCCAGAGTCTCATCTGGCCAAATCACACAACTCTTTCCAAAGTGAGGCCCAAAGCAAAACCTAACATGAGGGCATATATAGCCTTCTCCTGGCCCAGAGAATGTCACAGCCCTCTTGACCCACTGCCCAATCACAAAGTAATAAGGCATGGACATTCCTGAAGAACAAGACTCCCACCACAGGCTCTATGTGACCACATTCAGCCTATTAGAGGGCAGAGTATACTTTCAAATCAGGGAAGGTTCTCAGAGTCACTTAAACCTATGAAAGGGCCTAGGGGCAGGAAAGATCTTCAGATTCCCATAACAAGAGGAGAAAAGGAAAATATTTTCTCTTGAGTCTTCTTTGAGAACAGTCTTGGTTATTAAAATTATAACATTCAGTATTAATTGTCTTGTTCTTTCTGTAATGAGGTTTATATGGAAAAATTAATTCCTCTTCAAGCAGAAAAAGAAGGTTCTTAGAGTCTAAATATATGGGTTTGTGGTAAATAGAGTCTCCAAGAGTAAATGCTGATTGGTTCTTCCTATTGTGGAATAGTATGAGACTTTCATGGAGATTTGCACAGAAACCCAGGGTTGGAAGAAAACACAATGCATAGGATTCAAGAAAAAGAAAGGAAGAAGAGGCAGATTCTAAGAAAACATAGTGCTGATACATAGTAGATACTATATTCATGTTAACTATTTTTATGATTGTTAGTATTAGCTCAAATGTTCAATTTTAGTAGTAGGTTTTGATAATAATTTTTGTTTCTTTTCTGTTGTGATTTCTCCCTCATTTTTCATTTTTGTCAGTTTTAATTTCCTTTCTCTTTTTAATCAAATGGGCTAAAGGTGAGTCAATTTTGCTAATATTTACAAAGAAATAGCTTTCAGTTTTGTTTATGAGTTCTAAATTCTTTTTGACTTCCAATTCGTTTGTTAGGTGAGATAGGAGGTGGAACATTGGACCTGGAGTCTAGAAGACCTAAATTCAAATATGGCCTCAGATGCTTTCTAGTTGGATGACCCTGAGCAAGTCATTAAATATTTGTTTTCCTCAGTTTCCTCAATTATAAAATAGGAATAATAACAGCACCTCCTTACCAGAGTTGTTGTGAGGATCCAAGGAGATAAATATTTGTAAAGTTCTTAGCCCACCACCAGGCGCATAGTAGGTACAATAAAACTGTTGGCTATTATTATAGTATTCCTCCTCTAATTTCCAAGACTCCCCCATTTGAACTTATTTGAGGTTTGCTTAGTTGTTGCTTTTCTAATTTTAAGTTGCATATTCAATTTGGTAGACCTTTTTTCTGTGTTAATATATATTACATTACATATATACATATACATACACCTATAAACATATTTATGTGTATATACATATATATGCATATATGTGTGTATATGTATATATATATATGTAAGTATTATTTAGGGATATACTTTTTCCTCTGCTTTAGCTTCATTTCAACAATTTTGGATTATCTTGTCATATTTTATTTCATAAAACTTGCTTAATTATTTATTTTTTGTGTTATGATTTAGTCTTTGACCCACTCATCCTATAGGAGGTCATTGTGTCTTTGGTTCTATGTCTTTTGTTCCCTTCATTGATGATTATTTGTATTTTATTATGGTCTGTAAAGCATGAGTTTAAGATTTCTAGCTTTTTTACATTTATTTGTAACGTTGCATTCTAATACCTGGTTCTTTTTTTTTTAATTGCCATATGGTGCAGAAAAAAATATTATAATATTTAGCAGTGCCATTCTGAAGATGCTATAAATCTTTTAACTCTAAATTGTCCAAGAGTTGATCCAGGTGTATATCTTCCCTTTTTTAATCTTTTTTGTTAGATTTACTACCTTTAAAAAAAGATCATTGAAATCTCCTACTATTATTATATTTCTATATATATTTTTGTAATTAGGTTAATTTTTCCTTTATGTATTTAGAGACTATCCATTTGGTGCATAATGTGCTTAATATGGATATTGATTCATTGTCTATGATTCTTTATGCATCATGGAATTTCTTTTATCTTTTTTGATATAATGAATTATTATTTTTACTTTATTTAATAGCATGAATCCACCTCCTGCTTTTCTTGATTCACTTAATGCATAGTAAATTTGATGCCAGCTATCTGTACATCTACACATACATGCAAATACACGTATGAATGTATGAATGTATGTGTGTATGTATGTATGCATATCAGGGTCGATATTTCCAAGGGCTGATGATGAAATATGCTACCTAACTCCAAATAAAGAGGTGATGTACTCAAACTGCATATTGTATTTTTTTTGGACATGGTTAATGAGTGAATTTATTTTACTTGACTATACATGTTTGTAATGGGTTTTTTCCTCTTGTTTTCTTAATTGGGAGTAGGGTGAGGTGGAAGGGAGAGAATTCAAAGATAATTATAAAATAAAATAGAATTTTTTAAATATGTATCATAGTTCCAAGGAAACTCTGATTTGTGTGAATAATAAATTCTAAACTAATGATGATTGTGTTGGTACTTGTGGAAAAGTCCAAATGGACTGATGCAGGTTTCATAATGGAAAAGAAGCAGCCACCGCCAACATATCATGAGTGATATGTCTATTCTTCAAAAGGTGATGGTATGTAGCCTTCAAAGGTCTTTGGTTTATGATGACCTCCATGACACAGTAATGAAGGAGGGGGAAGCAGCTATAATTTTACAGCAGCATTAACTAGGAACTACAGTAAATGCAGAGTCATTTTTTATACAGACTGTAAAGAGGCAGCCAACCATAATCTAATATGGGAAGAAATGACCATGATTTAATTACTTTACTTGAAGACATAACTTCATAATAATATTACGTTTCATTTATATAGATCACTACCCAAACCAGGATCCTAGGGGAGTGGGAGTAAAGATTTGAAGAGAGATTAACCTAATGCCCAAAGTTCTAGGAAATCAGTCAGAGTCAGATATTATTCCTTTGCTGTTTTCATTTTGTTGTTGTTCAGTTGTTTCGGTCATGCCTGACTTTTCGTGACCACATTTTGGGGTTTTCTTGGCAAAGACGCTGAAGTGGTTTGCCATTTCCATCTCCAGCTCATTTTGCAGATAAAAAAACTAAAGCAAACAGGGTTAAATGATTTGCCCAGGTCATATAGCTAAAAAGTGTCTGAGGAGAGATTTGAATCTGATTCCCAGTCTACTGTGTCACCTAGTTCTCTCTTCATCTTATAGATTAGTAAACTAAGGAAGGGAGACTTAGGTTCGTCATGGGGAAAATTATAAAGTAGGCAAAACTTTTCCGCTGGGCAGCCCAACTGCCCCCGTTTATATTGTTGGTGGGAAAAGAGCTAACACATTGGATCCAAAAAATCAGGATCCAGGATCCATAATGACAATCTGGACTATTAGGTTGAATCACATAAGATCAATCACAGTAGGGATGAATATAAAATTTCTACAGTTGGACTTTTTAAAAAATCAATTTCCTGATGAATAGACAACTTCAGAGAACCCTGGAAAGACTTATATGAACTGATGCTAAGAGAGGGGAACAGAACCAGGAGAACATTGTACGCAGTAACAGCTGCAGTGTGCAATGATTGATTTTGATAGACTTAGCCTTTCTCAGAAATGCAAGGACCTAAAACAATTCCAAAGGACACATAATGGAAAATTCCAACCGCATCCAGAGAAAGAACTATGGAGTCAAAGTGCAGAATGAAGCAGTCTATTTTCTTTTTTATTTTGTTTTATTTGGGGCTTTTTTTTTTCTTTCTCATGGTTTTTCCCATTCATCATAATTTTTCTATGCAACATGACTAATGTGAAAATGTGTTTAATAAGAATGTATGTATAGAGTCCATATCAGATTGCAAGCCATCTTGGGGAGGGAGGGAGAGAAAATTTAAAACTTATGGTAGTGAATGTTGAAAACTAAAAATATATAATTTAAGTTTTAAAAAATCAATTTCCTAAGTAAAAGATTGGGAAGCCTTGGTTAGATAGAAGTTCTTCTAAAAACAATCTCAGTGTTGTAAAGTATGTTATAAGCTTGATTTGAGTCAACAGCCAACCTCTTTTCCCCCCTTAAAAAGTTATAATCTCAAGAATGAAGAAAAGAATGAGGGAGAATACAGTCCTACTGTATCTTGGTCCAAAACATTTGCAATATTGTGTAGAGTTCTTACATGCCCCATGTAACGAAAGGCATTGATAAACTGGAGGATGTTATAAAATCATAGACCCAAAGCTGGAAAGGACCTCAGAAATGATCTAGTTCAATCCCCTAAAATGAGGAAACTGAGACTTGAGAAGGTTAAGTAACTTGCCTCCAAAGGAAAGTAATCAGGATGGTGAGATCATACCATACAAAGACCATGTGAAGTAGCTGGAGTGGAAAGGAAAAGACTCAGGGAACACATGATAGCCTGTCGTTAAGCATGTGAAGGGCTATCAACTTGGAACAATGATTAAGATTGGTTTGTTTTTTTCTGCTTGGTCTCAGACATCAGAACTAGAAGCAAAGGATGAAAGTTACAAAGTTGTAAAGAGACCTTATTTTAATGTAAGACATCATTTCTTTGGTTATAATAACAAACAGTCCTCAAAATTGCTATCTATTAACTGCCATATGAAAGCATGCTCGAAATAATTAATCATAAAAGAAATGCAAGTCAAAATAACCCTGAGGTTTGACCTCATACCCTACAAATTGCCAAAAGATGACAAAAGTTGGGGATTGCCAGTATTGGAAGACTTGTGGGAAAATAGGCACACTAGTGAATTGTCAAGTGAGGCTATGAATCAGTATAATTCTTTCACTAAGCAATTTGGAATTATGCAAATTAAGTGACTAAAATATCCATACTTTTTGACCCAGAGATTCCAGTGCTAGGCTTAAGGAAGCCATTGGCAAGAATAAATTTTCCACTGACATTTCTGGGGTGGCTTCCAGATCTGAGATGCTGTGATTCTATAACTCTATGTAGGTCCTAGAAGGCTAGGGATCACTATTTAGATCACTGGTTTTTTTTTCCCCAAATTTCCATTTCCTTTCTTTTTCCACTTAAGTATATCCTTTTTTCATTTTATGAAACTGATTTTCTTTCTTTCAATCATTCTTTGTCCAAATCTATTTTAGGGCGACACACAAAAGACCCAGCTCCAACATTTTTTCATAAAAAATAACTCGATTAAAATATGTATTAAAATTGATGTATTTTTAAAAATATTTACACATGGCGAGGGAGAGGGAAAAAAGGGGGGAAGAAAATTATTTTGAACTCGAAATCTTATAAAAGTGGATATTGGGGGAAAAAAAGTCATTGTCCTTAAAATATTGACATATTTCACTGTCTTATTACATTTTACTGAAAATTGATCAAGTAAATATAAGATGTACTTTATTCTAAAACTCTTTTTAATGATCTGAGATTATTTGTATTAAGTAAACTATATATTACAGAAAATAAAAAGCATGATAGAGTGCAAAGCTGAGATTTGTCACGGAGAAACCTAGGGATCCCTTCTTAGGGTAAGGTTTTAAATTAATAAAATAAAATAAAAGGATTATGAAACAAATGAAATATCCAATTATAATAGAAAATAGTAAGTTTTTTTTTTTTTAAAGTTCAATGAACCTAGGTTAAGAATCCCTGATAAAGAGCGGCTAAGTGGCACAGTGAATAGAGCACCGACCCTGGAGTCAAGGAGGACCTGAGTTCAAATTCAGCCTCAGACACTTAACACACACACACACACACACACACACACACACACACACACACACACACAAAACTAGCCATGTGACCTTGAGCAAGTCACTTAACCCCAACTGTCCTCCAAAAGGAAAAAAAAAATCCCTGATAAAAAATCCTTCAATTAGAACCTGGAGATGTATGTTTCAAGGCCTAACTCAGCTACTTGGTGTATCACCCTGAGCAAGTCACTCCAACTACTCTAGAGACTCAGCCTTTTCATCTAAGAGGAGGCAACAGAATTTGCCCCACTGACCTCTATAAAGGTTTGCCTCAGGGACCAAATAAGGCAAATCATAGTAAAGTGCTTTGCAGATGGCGAAATACAAATGAAAGTCATCATCGTCATCATCATTATTATTAAATAGTAGATAACCAAAGATTTATTTTTATTTATTTATTATTTATTAATAATAATTAACACGTATATAGCACCTACAATGTGCTATTAAGCACTGTGCTAAGTACTTTACAAATATTACCTGATTTTGTCTTCGTAACATCTTGGCAGGTTGAGGCAGACAGTGGTTTAGTGACTTGCCCAGAGGCCACGCAGCTAGTAAGAGTCTGAAGTTAGACTGGAACTAGGGTCTTCCTTTCTCCAGGTCTGGCCCTCTATTCGCTATGTTATTCATTATGGCTTCCTATGAGCCAAGTACTACACTAATTAAGAACTAGGGATACAAATACAAGAGAGTCCTTATTGTTTTTATTAACTTTTTTTAAGTCTCAGTTTTTTCATCTATAAAATGGGGATAATAATAGCACATATATAGTGTTGTTGTGGGGATCAAATGCAATAAAATAAAACATTTTGCAAACCTTTAAGGGCTATATAAATATTAGTTATTATCATTAATATAATAAAATTATAGTATATTATATTGCTGTGTCATGTTATATCATACTTATACTAATTATAATATGTATTATATTCATATGCATTAGGAAGATTCTGATGATCACATGGCAGGATAAGGTACCAGACACTGAGGTCATTAGTTGAACTAGACTGCCAAGCATTCAAACTCTGCTTCAGAGAGAGCAACTCTGATGGGCTGGCCATGTTGCTTGAATGCAAAATGTTCAGACTATTTTATTGAGAACTCACATAGGGCAAGTGCTCACATGGTGGTCAGAAGAAGGGATATAAGGACACTCTCAAGGTCTCTTGCAAGAACTTAGGAGTTGATTGTGGGACATGTTAGACACTGGCAAGGATCGCTCAGCATGGCATGCCCACATCAGAGAAGGTGCCGTGCTCTAGGAGCAAAGCAGAACTGAAACAGTTCAAAGGAAACACAGAATGTGCAAATTTAGAGAAGAATCCACCCCAAATGTTCACACAGACTATTTGTGCCCCACCTGGGGTAGAGCATTCCAAGCTTGTATTGGTCTAATCAGTCAGTCACAGTCAGATACATTGAAACTTGACTCTAACATAGTACTGTCATTTTGGTCCTCTTCGAGAACAAAGGACAACAACCAATGTGTAATTTTATTCCAGTCCAGGGTTTGTTTGTTCGTTTGTTTTTAGGTGTGAGGAAACTCCCTCCACCAGCGCAGGTCAACAACTCTTCTGTAAAATAGTCAGCAGCATAATGAACTAGAAGTCAGTGTACCTAGGTTTAACTGGTGGGTGCCCTACTTACTACTTTTGTGACCTGAGCAAATGACTGAAACTCTCTGTGCCTCAGTGTTTGTATTTATAAAAGGAGGTCAGTGGATCAGATGGTCCTTTCCAATTCAAAATCTATGATCTCAAGTCATTGAACCTCTCCTGAGCCTTAGTCTGTTCATTCACTATATTGAGGATAATATACTCCTACTTCAAAGGATTATTTTTAGGAAAGCACATGATGAAATTTAAAGTGTTCTATCAATGGAAAAAATGATTATGAGTAGAAAGACCCCAAGAAGAGGCATCAGGTGTCCTGGTTTTGAGTCTAATTACTGATGTTAAACATTTGCTTTATACTGAATAACTTACCTCATCTTCCTGATGGAAAAATTAAGGATGAGAGCCAGTTGATTGAAATGAAGATGGGACCACTGGAAGAAAAAGAAAAATTGCAGGGGGCAGTAGGTTAAGAGAAGAAAAATCATGAATTCTCTTTTGAATATGTTGAGTTTGAAGTGCTAGCAGAAGATCTGGGGAAAGATGAGTAATTGCTGTGGTAAGAGAAGAGTTGAAGAGTGAGATTAGAAGTCTATATATAGATTTGGGCGCATTTTTTATAAAGTTGTTCATTGAACTTATTGGGAGTTTGGCAATATTACCTAGGAAAAATAGAGAAGAGGGAACAGGGATCATTTTTCTGTAGGGCAGGCTCTACAAAGAGGCTCAATGATTTGACCAAGGTCGCACAACCACTTAGGAACAAAGCTTGGTACAGAAAAATCACTCTTCAAAGTTAAAGGGAAGGCATCGAAAATCAAATTTGATCTGGGGTTTCTCTAATCTTTTTATCTATCCATCGATGGATAAAGTTTCTACAATAAAAGAGAATGAGGCAGGATTCTAAGTCAATGGCACTTTATTAAAGGGTCCATGGTCCCCTCTAATGAAGCTGTCTGCAGATCTTCCTCATCTGAGATGCCCCCTTCTTCCAGTACCTTGTTTTTATAGGTTTTCCAAATACACAAAAGAAGCAGGGTGAAATACAGAATCTCATTGGCTAATAGACCTTGGTCTTGAGGGCCAAAAATGACATATCAGCAAGAGGGGGGGAGGGTCACAGGTTGGGTGAAGCATAGGACATTTCCACTAACTAAATGGTGATAAGATGGTCTCTTGCTCATATTGGACAAGAAAGAATGGTCTGGAGGAACAAAAATAAGTTGGAGGACTTTCAAAAGCATCCAGGCATCCCACTCATATTGGGTTTGGAAATGGAATTTGAGTAAAATGGGTTGGAGATATCTTTGTCAGAATTCTTGTGGCTGCACAAGTGAGCCTCATAACTTGGTAAACAAGTGGTGAATATTACATTAAAATTTGAGGCACATTATAAGAACCTATCTATCCCTATATTATTTATGTAAAATGTCAAACCGATTAACACTGATTGGAATACAGTAGGGGTCCAAATGAATTATTTTTCATCCATCCATCCATTCATTCATTTATTCATTCATTCATTCATTCATCCATTCATCCATCCATCCATCCATCCATCCATCCTTCCATCCATTCTTCCATTGATTCATTCAACATTAAAAGTTGTGAACTAAGCACTTGATGGGTACAAATAATTATAAAATATTTTCTCTACCCATAAAAAACTTATAATTTCAATAAATTCAAGAAACATTTATTTATTAAATTCTCTTCACTATCCTAGGCACTATGCTGCTTGGTGCCTTGTTTTATTGTTATTGAGTTATTTAGGAGATACTTATGGAATTGAATTAAATTAGAGATGAATGGAAGCACTTAGTTCTTTCTTCTTTGCTTCTTTCCCAACTCTAAATTTGCCACTACCCAATCAACATTTTCCTTCCTGAGGACCATTTCCATTCAATACCTAAAGGGTCAGATGTCCTTTTAATGGATCAAGTGAAGCCATCTTGCTTTAAAACATAACCCTGTTTTCTATGTGGAAAATCCCTTTGAAATTTGGAACTAATAATCAAAGTCAAGCTCAGATGACTCTGGGTTTCAGACTCCAAACTCTTTCCTGCTTTGAAGACTGGGACACTTGCTCTTCTCTGGTCCATTAGCACTTCTCCTGTTCTACGTTATCTTTCAAATATTGTTGACCAGTCATTCTATCCACCAGTTATTTCAGTGCTCTGGGATGGATTTCTTTGAAGATACAAACTCATCACAGCCAAGGGATGAGTTTTCAATGTTGATCCCTTTGTATCTTGAGTCGTTTTTGGTCTGTCTTTTCCTGCCCAAAGGTCATTCTCTTTGCCAGAGAGGGAAAAAAAAAGAATTAAGCAACTCTACCATATGTCATTCATTAATTAATAGGTCATGCCAGACTAACTTTTTTTTTTCCTTTTCTTACTGGGTTAGTAAACTGGTAGGTCACGGAAATTCTATATTATAGGTATGATTTGCCTGGACTTTAGCAAAGGATTTGGTTGGGATAGCTAGGTGGCTCAATGGATAAAGTTCTGGGCCTAGAGTCAGGAAGACACATCTTCATGTGTTCAAATCCAGGTTCAGACATTTGCTAGCTGTGTGACCCTGACCAAGTCATTTAACCCTTTTTGTCTCAGTTTCCTCATCTACAGAAAATGAACTAGAGAAGGAAATGGTAAACCAGTCTAGTATCTTTGCCAAGAAAACCCCAAATACAGTCACAAAGAGTCAGACACAATTAAAATGACTGAACAACAACAATTAATATAGTCTCTTGTGCTATTCTTGAGGACAATATGGAATTATACAGGTAAGATGGTAGCACAATTTGGAACTTAAATCAAATCAAATTAGTAGATGGCACCAAGCTGGGAGAGATAACTAACATACCAGAAGAAAATCAGAAGCCAAAAAGATTCTAACAAACTAAAGCATTGGACTGAATCTAATAAGATGAAGTTTACTAGTGATAAAATGTTAAGTCTGTTTTTGACCCCAGAGGGCAAAAATTGCAAAGAAGCAATTTTGTTTGATGTAAAGAAAAACTTCCTGAGAATTAGTTACCCAAAAGTTGAGTGGATTATCTTGGGAAGCAGAGAGTTCTTTCTCATTGAATATCTTCAAACAAAGATTGTATTACCACTTGTTTATGTGTCATATAAATATTATATGTTATACAAGCTTGGGTTTTTTTTTGCTCTAAATAGTGTTTTATTTTTCCCAAAATTACATATCAAGAACATTTGGGGCATTAATTTTTATAAGATTTTTGAATTCCAAATTTTTGTCCCTCGTTCCCTCCCCTTCACTGTTATGAAAATAATAGTTTATGTATGTGCTATCATGTAAAACACATTTCTTTATTCATCACAATTGTGGAAGAAGAAACAGATCAAAAGGGAAAGAAAATGCAAGAAAGAATAAAGTAAGTGAAAAAAATTGCTTAGATTTGCATTCAGAGTCCATCAGTTCTTTATCTGGATATGGTTAGCATTTTTGTTCATGCATCCTTTGTTTTGGATCATTGCATTACTGAGAAAAACTGAGTCATTCATAGCTGATCAACACACAATATTGCTGATAACATGTATAGTGTTTTCCTGACTCTGCTCATTTCACTCTGTATCAGTTTGTACAAGTCTTTGCAGGTTTTTCTGAAATTTGCCTGCTCATCATTTCTTATTGCACAATAGCATTCCATTACATTTGTATGCCATAGCTTGTTCAGCCATTCCCTAATTGATGGGCATCCTCTCAATTTCCAATATTTTGCTATGACAAATAGAGTTGCTATAAATATCTTTGCACATGTAAATTAAATGTAGTCCTCTGATGCCACATCCATTATTCTTTCCATATCATCAAGTTGATCGGCCAGTACTTATTAAGCATTTGTGTATATTGTCTCATTTGAGCCTTACAACAACTCTGGGAAGATTGTTCTCTCTAGGAGCTCACTGCCTGATGGGAGGTTGGGGGTGGGGGTGGTCTCAGAAAAGGCACTGAAATTAAAGATAACTGGGAAAGACTTTCTGCCGAAGGTGGGGCCTTCACTAAGACTTGGAGGTGGTCAGGGAAGCTAGGAGGCAGAGATGAAGAGAGAGAGAGTTCCAGGCTCGGAGTTAAGTTAATAAAAATGTCCAGAAATGAGAAATGGAGCATCTTGTTTAAGGAAAAGCAAACAGACCTGTGTCACTGGATCTCAAAGTATGTAGAAGAGTAGTTGTTTAGCCACGTCAGCTTCTTTACGAAATAATATAAAATTCTCATAGCAAGTTTCTTCTAAAAGCCCCATTTCCAAAAATATAGAGAACTGAGACAAATTTATAAAAAATAAAAGTCATTCCTCAATTGATAAATTGTCAGAGAATATGAACAGGTAGTTTTCAGAAGACGAAATCAAAGCTATATGAAAAAAGTACCTTAAATCATTATTGATTAGAGAAAGGAAAATTAAAACAACTCTGTTGTGCCACTTCACATCTATCAGAAATAACAGATTCTGAAGGAGATAAGGGGAAATAGGTTTATTAATAAACTCTTGGTGGAGTAGTGAACTAGTTCAACCATTCTGGAGAACTATCTGGAACTATGCCCAAATAGCTAAAAAACTGTGCATACCCTTTTGTCCAGCAATGTTACTACTCAGTGTGTACCCCAAAGAGATCGAAGAAAAAGAAAAAGAACCTCTGTGTTCAAACATATTTATAGCTGCTATTTTTGTAGCAGCAAAGATTTGGAAATTGGGGGAATACTCATCAATTGGGGAACAGCTAAACAAGTTGTGGTATACAATTGTGATAAAGTATTATTGTGCTATAAGAAATGGCAAAGGAGGCGTGATTTCAGAAAAAACATGGCAAGACATTTATGAACTGATGCAAAGTGAAGTGAGAATTGAGAGACCATTTCACACAGTAACAGCAATGTGGTAATGATAACCAACTGTAAAAGACTGGTTACTTTGATCAAGGCAAGTGATCCAAGACAATCCTAAAGGACTGATGAAGAAACAATACTATCTACCTCCAGAGAAACAAATGATGAACTCTGAGTGCAAATTGAAGTATAATTTTCTTGCTTTTTTGTGACATGGTTAATATGAAAATATGTTTTGCATGATTTCACATGTATAATCAATATCATATTTTGTTTGCCTTCTCAGTGGGTAGGGGAAGGGTAGCAGGGAGGGAGACAATCTGGAGCTCAAAATTTAAAGGGAAGAACATGTTAAAAATAAATATTTTTAATAGAAATTTAGAGGCAAAGTAGAAGAGAGAATTGGAATCGTATCCAAATGGGGTGTGTAGGTCAAAGGAAAGCTTTTTTCCCCACAACTGGGGAGTTTGAAGCAGATGGAGAAGGAGCTAGTGGAGAGTAAAGATGGGTAATGGAGAGGGGATATGTGTTAGGTTTCATAAAACAGCTAGGGTCTAAAGGACAGAGAAAATTATTTGTAACAGTTACTGTGGAGAATGATAAAGTAAGTTAGTCATAGCAGAATAGAAGGATTGTCTAGCAGAGTCCAACTGAGGTTATGCACTATACATTCATAGAAGATGAAGTCAGCATGATTTTTATGATTTAAATTCCCAAGGAGCTTCTGAGAGCAGTTATAGGTGTTGTTAAAAATTGCAAGGAAGGTGATGGAATTTTGCAGGCAGAACATTTTATTTGACTTCTTATGGGTGGATAAGGGAAGCTATGAGGGGAAGGAATACAGGAGTAAGGAGGTTATGTGACTGGGAATGAAAGTCTTTTGACTAGCAAATAAGTCATAGAATAGTCCTAGCAGGTAAAAGCACCTGGGCAAAGGTATCCATGAGGGCCATTGTCTGTTTGCATGGGCAGTTAGGTTGAACAGTGTATAAAGTGCTGAGTCTGGAGTCAGGAGGTTCAAATCGAAACTCAGACACTTACAAGCTGTGTGACCATGGACAAGTCACGTCACCTTGTTTGCCTCAGTTTCCTCATCTGTAAAATGAGCTGGAATGAGAAGGAAATGGCTAACCACTCCAGAATCTTTGCCAAGAAAACCCCAAAAGGGAGCCACAAAGAATCCGATATGGCTAGACAACAACCTTTCTGCATACTTTGAGATGTTGAGTCTCTTCACTTTTCTTCAAACAAGATGCTCAAAATCCTAACTCTGAAAATTTTTATTAACTGAACATCACTCCTGGAATTCTCTGCCTCTTCTTCTGCCTCCTAACTTCCCGCCTTTTGCAAGAAAACCTTTCCCAGTTATCTTTAATCTTAGTGTCTTTTCTGAGACCACCCCCAATTTATCCTGTAAATAACTCTTTTGTACATGGTTGTTTGTACGTTGCCCCCTCCCCCCAATTAGGCAGTGAGCTCCTTGAGAGCACAATCCTTCCAGGATTGTAGTAAGGTTCAAATGAAACAGTACATGTCAATGCTTAATAAGTGCTGGCCGACCAACTTAATGCTATGGAAAGAATAATGGATCTGGCATTAGAGGACTTAGATTCAAATCCCAACTTAAAAAAAAAAAATTCTTATTTAAAAAAAAGTTTTTATTTACTTAGCTTGTTTATTTCAAATCCCAACTTTAGCATCTATGATCTCTGGGACTGCGGGTAGGCCACAACCTCTTTAAACCTCAGTTTCTTCGGATATAAAATAAAGGATTGAACTAGATGAGCTTTAAAATTCCTTTTAGTTCTAAATTCATGATCCCACATATCATAGAAGAATGAGGCATGCTGCAGTGACATTTGACCCATTGAGGAAATGTCAAAATGTATATATAGTTTAAAATGCAGTCGGAAGCAAGTCTCAAAGAATTATTCCCACGTACAACAAACTCTAGAGACTTGATATCTTCACTTAAAGCTCATTTCTTTGCAGAGGTTTTCAAATTTCACTTCACCCTAGTGGTAGTTGGAAGTTTACTCATTCATAGGAATTCTCATAACCCTATTTAGCTGTAATCCTTTAGGGAAGAGACAAGTAAGGGAAAGGGTAAAAAATATGGAAGAAAAAAATTAGACCCCAAAGCTGCAAGATAATCATTTACTCTGGACAAGCTTATCTGGGGAAAACTTTGGTCAGAGGTCACATGAAAAACACAAACCTTCCCTACATTTAAATGGAAAGCAGCCAGTTTCATTAGCCTGAAACCAAGAAACATTTATAGCCTAAGGAGGCGTCCCAGTTTTTATGCAGAAGGTCCAGCACACTGTAAGAGCTTAATAGACGCCTTATCTCTCAATCATGCAGCCATAGCCAAAATGCTGTTGCCTTGTAAAGTCATTAACCAGCTGCGTGACTTTGTTCAAGGTAATAAACCTTTGTTTCACACAGTTTTTTTGGTTTGTTGTTGTTGTTTTTTTTTTTAATGCAAGCTTCCTCTCTGGGGATGATACAAACTTTCTGATGGCCAAACTCTGGACTCCCCATCCACACCCAGAGGAGGGGCAGAGGATGACTGCCTCAGTTGAAAACAGGAACACGTGCGTGCGGAGGAGAAAGGTGCTGTGAACCTGCGGTGGATTTTCCCAGCATTCTAAGCTGCTACTGTATGGGAAAACCCTGGCTCCCATTCAATTTCTTCCCTGTTATTGTAACCATAGAGTAGCCTCTTAGCACTGGCACCTCCTGAGAAAGTCAGTAAAGGACGAGATGGGGGGTTAAAGAAAATAAAAAACCAGGAGGAAAGGATGTAGGGTTGGTTAAAAATAAACTTATCAGATGAGGATTAAATTCTGAAAATGTTATCTCGCCCAACAGGAGAGTGGAAAAAAAACTAGGCTCTTCAAGGAGAGCCTAGTCCACAGGATGAATGATCGTAAAAATAGGCGGAAATGCCCAAAAGTAGGTGCCAAGCCTGCAAAGTGGAGTCACGACTGCTTTTCTCAAGGTGCTGCCTTTCCAGGACTGCTCCGGCCAGGATTCTCACTGGCTTGGGGAGTCAGAAGACGTAGGTTCAAATCCTGCCTCAGACACTTGCTAGCGGTGTGACCCTGGCTAAGTCACTTAACCCTGTTTGCCTCTCTTTCCTCACCTGTAAAATGAGCTGGAGAAGGAAACGGCAAATGACCCTGGTATCTTTGCCAAGAAAGCCCCAGATGGGGTCACAAAGAGTCATTCACAACTAAAAAGTGATTGAATAGCCACTACTTTTGCCTGAGGACAAATAGAACAACCCTGTAGTCTTCTTTTCTCATCTGAAAAGGGGAGGGGAGGTTGGGAGGAGATGGAGGAGAGAGAAAGTATGGTCTGAGGTCCCTTCCAGCTCAAATCTCAGATCCTTTGATCTTTGTAATTCAGTAAACAACTTAGATATTGAAATTGAAATGTAAATTGTGGGAAAGATCCCTCTACGATTCCTATTTCATTTTTCTAGCTATGGCAAGGATTTCTCAAATCCAGAAAGCTGGAGCAGGAAGGTTAAGAGATGATCTAATTTAGAACAAGCATGACCTATTTGTAGATGATGAAATTGTGTCGGGAAGTGTCTTACACATGGCAGAGTTTGGAGTGGCCCCCAGGCCTTCCCACTTCCAGGTATACTCTTCCCTATAATACTATTGACCTCTTTCACTAAATACTCACTTATAAAGTACTTACTATGTGCCAGGTGATGTACATGTGTCACACCCAATAGAATTTATGCTCATTTGACCCACATTTCTCAGGAGAACTCAAAAAGCAAATATTGATGAGATGCAGGGTCAGATAACCCAGGTTCAAATCTTAATGTCTCTTCTACCTGTCTGTGTGACTTTGGAAACAAGTCACGTAATAACTTCTTTGGGCCTTGGTTTACTCTTCTGTAAAAAGGGGGAGGGGGTAGTAGTAAATTAGATGAGTGGTGTCAGATTCAAATAGAAACAGATTCCCGTAATGCATAGACTTAGAAAACCAGAAAATAACATATTGATTGTATTTTTATTTTGTCAAAGATTTTCAAATTACATTTTAATCTAGCTTAGGCAGTACTCTGGAGAGAAGGGCCCCTTATTTAATATCTCTAAACTCAATGACCTCTAAGATCCCAGTTTTAATCTTTGATCTTGACAATTCAATCGATCTTTTCTGTTTTAAGGACAGAGTCCACCTTCTCCAGGTTTCACTCTAGACTTCCTCAACCATCCTGAAACCTCACCATGACTCAGCTCTTCCTTCACAAGTTTCACTCCAGCCCTGAATTCACACAGTACAGTCTGTCCCTACAGCCTCTCCCTCTGATTGGATGACTCCTCCCAGCATCTCCACGTAAAGTTCTCCTGGCCAGCCTTGGCTAACACTGCACTTTGGGCCTTACCATCCTCTCAAGCTGGAGACCCTGCCCCTCCCCATTCCTTTTCAGTTGCCTTTTTTTGTATTTTCCTCCCCCACTATGAAGGAGAGCTCCTTGAGGGCATGGACTGTCTTTCTACTTGTATTCCCTATGCTTAGCACAGTGGTTGACCAATAGTAAGTAGTTAATAAATGCTAGTTAACAATGCACAAGCCATCAGTTCTATTAACAGCTGGTCTCCCCTCTCCCTGGTTCTGCCACCTAGTGTTCACCTTTAAAAGGGAAACCCAACAAGATAAGCTCTCAATGGGTACAGGATTTAGATATAAAAAGTCATTAAACCTTTTGACTCAGCAGGATCCTTCCTAGGTCAGTATCCCAAAAAAGATCAAAGAAAAAAAGAAAAGATCACTAATGTATAAAAATATTTATAGCAGCTCTTTTTTGGCGGCAAAGAATTGGGAACTGAAAGACACGCATTAATTGGGGAAGAGCTGAACAAGTTGTAATATGTGATTGTGATAGAATACTATTATGCTGTAAGAAATGACAAAGATGTTTCAGAAAATCTTTGATAAGTCCTATATGAACTAATGCAAAGTGAAGGGAGTAGAACCAGGAGGACATTGTATATAGTAATAGCAATATTGCAACAATGATCAACTGTGAAAGATTTAGCTACTCTGACCAAGACAATGATCCAAGGACTATTCCAAAGGACTCACGATGAAAAAATGCTATTCATAGCCAGAGAGAGAACTGATGAACTGATGAAGTGTAGATTGAAGCACATTTTTTCACCTTCTTCATTTTTCTTTCATTTATTATTATTATTATTATTATTATTGCAACATGGTTAATGTGAAAATGTATTGCACAATTTCATATTTATAATGGGTATCATTTTTTGCCTTCTCAGTAGGTAGGGGAGGGGATGGAGAGAGGGAAAGAATTTGGAACTGAGAATAAAATTTTTTTAAAGAGGTCCAATTTCTCCCTCAAGAAATAAGCATTAAAAATAAAGGGCTTAAACACAGATTTGAACATAACCCAGTGTTTATTGATTCTTGCAGTACTGAAGCGATTTCATTTCACAATTTAAGTCGACCTGTGGGGTTGGCAAGGACAACATACACACATTTAATCAACCACAATCCAAAGGTAGTGGTGACCAGCACACACACAGCCTCAGGCAGGCTTTGTCCCTTTTGAAATCACAAAGTGGTCTTTATAGATTTTTCTGAAAATACTCAAGCACTGAAATGAATGGAAGATTATTTACCTGTGAGTGATACAAAAAAAGTTATTTTCCAAAGCATTCTACTACAGCAAGGTCAGGAAAATTGCTAAAAGAAAAAAAAGAACCAACTGGAGGCCATACTTCAACTTTCAGAATGTACAGATGGTCTCAAAAAAACCCTCAAATAACTGACTAGGATGTTTAAATATTCTTCTAATCCAGGGGTTCTTAACCTTTGTTGTCATGGACACCAATGGTAGTCTGGTGAAAAAGGCTATGGACTCATCCACAGAATTGTTTTTAAAATTCATTACTGAAGGAAACTCTAAAGTTTAGTCCTTAGTGAAAATAAAGATGTACATTTTTCCCATACAAGTCACAGAGAATCTGAAATCTATACAGGGACCCTTTGGGGATACGTGGACCCAAAGTGAACAACCTTTACTCTAAAGTCAACCTTACAAAATTGCAAGAAAAAGGCAGTCTTTGAAAAACAAGTGTTTGTAGCTTTCCATCCTCACTTGAACTCAGTCGTTCCAAAATGGTCTCTGGAGTGATGGAAACAAAGGGTCAGAAAGATTGAGGCTGCCTACTTGTAGGATCCATCTGAAGGGGAAATAATGCCTCAGGGCAACTAAGTTCTATAGATCTCTCTTCCTAACTTATGTGTAGGTAAATCCTAGCTGGAAAGGCATGTGTTTAAAAAAAAGGGGGGGGGACGTACAGGGGAGGAATAAATTCTTTACTCATATCAGGCAAGCTCTTACAAAAAAAATAGCAATATGCTGGAACTGATGTTTAAACTCATTGCAGTGCCTAAGGGAGGGTTCTAAATTCAATACAGTAGGAAAACCACAAATGTTTTCACTCCAGATGGCAAGTGCTACTTAGCTATGATGTGTGTGTGTGAGTGTGTGTTCACACCTAAAAACTAATACCCAGAACCCAACAGAGAGCAAGGCTAATAATGTTCAGCTCTAGCCAAGAGATGCTCTCTGTCTTCCAGGATCATCTCCTTTCCACTGAACACTTCCTCTTCCCACTCTCTCCTCCCCCAAGTCTTATGGTGGTCCCTTATTGGTAGTTTCATGGTTGTTGTTTTCTAGTCCTGTGTGTCTGACCCTTTGTGGTCCCATTTGAGGTCTTCTTCGCAAAGATACTGGATTCATTTGCTGTTTCCTTCTCTAGCTCCTTTTACAGATGAGGAAATCAAGACAAACGGTAAAGTGACTTGGCCAGGCTCACACAGCTAATAAATGTCTGAGGCTGAATTTGAACTAGTGAACTTCAGGAAAATGAGTACCTGACACCAGGCATAGCACTCTATCCACTGCCTCCTATAGCTTTGCAAGTTAAATTAGGACACAGAATGGCATGGAGTATATTTAAAAGTTCACTAGATTGGCATCAATCAATCAATAGAGATTTAGTGCCTAGTATGTACCAAACACTGTGCTAAGTATGGGGTTGCTTACTTGTGACTGTGTGAGCTTGGGCAAGAACTCTCAGCCTTAGAGCAATGTAGAATGTAACTACATCTACTTCCCTCCAAAGACTGTCACAAGGAAAGCATGGAACGCTGCAATAAAAAAGTCTGCTGGGTTTGGAGTCATTAGACCTCGATTTGAATCCCAAGTTCTGCCTGTGTGACTGTGGGGAAGTCACTAAACCTTTCTGAGGCTCAATTTCCTTATAGGTCAAATGGCCAGGGTGACCTGGATGACTTCTAAGTTTTCTTTCAAACTCTAAAACTACAGGTTGTTGTTGTTTTCAAATAAGATTTTCTCTGATTCCACAGCAATACTGGGGATTCTCAGGAAGCAAACCAAAAAAATTTGTAGTTTTTATGTTGATGTTCATATAAAATGTAGAAATATTTAATACACAAAGGCATATGATCTTGTTCTAATGTGGACCCCTTTGGCAGACTGAGATTGCCTATAAGGATTTGTCTTAGAATGTTTTTATATGCATAAAGTAAAAATATATAGGATTACTAAGGAAACCAGTTTTACTGAATTAGCTGTCAAAAGACTTTTTAAAAATTTGTGGAAGGGACAGCTAGAAGGCGCAGTGAATAGAGCACCAGTCCTGAAGTAAGGAGGACCTGAGTTCAAATCCAACCTCAGACACTTAACACTTAACACACTAGCCATGTGACCCTGGGCAAGTTGCCTAACCCTAATTGCCCTCAAAAGAAAAAAAAGCAAAAAAAAAAAAAGAATTTGTGGACCTCAGGTCCATACCCACCTTCCAAAGTCAACCTTAAAAAGATAATTTCAGGGGCGGAGCCAAGATGTTGGCAAAGAAGCAGCAAAGTTTCGCAGCTCCCACACAGCCACCCTAAATACCCATAAAATACAACTCTAAACAAATTTTACAGGTCCCAGACTCACAAAAATACAGAAAACACATCTCTCACTGAAGGCAGCTCGGTAGGAGGGGCTAATCGTGGCAGGCTGGGAGCTGAGGCAAGCCCAGCCCAAAACCGAAACCACAGCCAAGCCCCAGGGCCGAGCCTCCCAAGCCAGAGCATGAGTCTACCCCAGGGAGCAGATCTACAGCACCTGGAGTGATCTCCACATCTATCAAGTCAGGAACAATAAGGATTAGAGAAAGGTCAGTGAAAGTGAAGCTTTCAAGCTAAATTTGGGGTAGGAAAAGCAGTTCGGCCATTCTGCCCCCAGGGAAAGGAAGGGGTGGGGTAAGGGCAGGATCTGCTGCAATGGGCAACTGCCTCATCTGGGCTACTTCAGAGCCCCTGGCCTGCGGACCCCGCAGGGTGGCTAAGACGCTTGATCAAGGCCAAGGGTTCTTGCGTTGAGTGGCCTGGATCCGGATCGTGGTGTTGGGTAGTGGTCCTGGTGTGCACTTTCAGTGAGCCAAAGCTGGTGGGGGCTGTAGCACCCCTCTAATAGCTCCAGCAGCTGTGAAAACCCCAGTGATTTGGGACAGAGCTTTCCCCCCTGGAAGCAGAGTTTCACAGAGCTAAAAAAATCAGCCAATTAATTGACTGGTCAACATGAGGAAAAGGAAGCAAAGTAAGAACAGCAATAAAACT
>CM053598.1:158655568-158698756 GCA_028646575.1 Pseudocheirus occidentalis | reverse complement strand
CTGTATTGAATTGTTTGTCCTTCCAGTGGGGGTGGGTGACAAGGGAAGAACCAAAAGAATCTAGAATTTAAAGCTCTGCAATACATGCAACTAGGAATTAAGATATACTGGGGCTGGGGTAGGGAGACCCTCCCTGCCCTACCAGAAAGTTAAAGAGCAGACCAGGGGAGGGGCTTTACAGTGGGATTGCTGTTTTGGTGTTGGGGTAAGAGAAAGATGGGGAGAAAATTTGTAACTCAAAAATCTCATGGAAATGAATGATGTAAACAAGAAAACAAATTTAAAAATTTATATTAATTTAAAAAAAGATAATTTCAAGGAAAAGGTAGCTCAAGTGCCTTTTAAAATACAACCATTTTGTTGCTATTTTATAATGACTGAAAATGGTCATTCTAAAGTTGTCTAGAGAGTCAGAAGGACCCTTTTAAACTTCCTATAGGTATTCATTTTCTCATCCTAAAGATGATTGTGTGGAGCTATATTATCTCAAGGGTACCCCCTTCCAACTTTAAGATTTGAGGACTCAGGCAACACTTTCATCTTCTCTCAGCTAGAACTGGCCCTATGGCAAAATACTTCACTGCCCTAAACTAATCCTGGCTATTTATCAGGCAAGAATTGATGAATGGATGGATAACCCTAAACCTGTTCCCACTACTGGAAAAACGAATCATTTGCCCTGCTCACGCTAGCTGAAGACCTTCACATTTGAGGAACAGCACATTTGGAGATGATAGAATGAGTTTAAAAGATTCTTTTATGAATTCTTTAAATACGTCAGTTGCTTTTTAAACAGAAAAAAATCATCAGGTAGGCAATTATCATCTTAAAGTAACTACTTAAGACTTGTCTTTAATTCTGAGATTTTCTAGAGCCACATAGCGGATCATTCTGTCAGCTCAAGAGTTGTAACACTAAAAAAACCAAGGCCATTTTGGGGGGTCTCTTCATCACAGCTGACCATTTCAGTGGTCAAGCAAATCTTTAAAAAGAGAACACCCTAAACATCTATATTTTGCAAACTATGTTATAAGGACTACTGACCCTATGTGGGCATTTCCCATCACTACTTCTTTTAAAGGAAATATTAGGACTAAATGATCAGACATAACAAGGACAATTCTGCTACTAAGAAGCCAGAGTAATTTAAAAAGGAAAAGATATCAGGTTCAAACAGATGATCCATAATTTAGACAGCTCTGCATTTAATTGGTATTAACCACTCTACTGTAGATCTATTTACTGAACTGAGATAAGACTTTTTACTCTCACGAAATTGGATCTTTGGATCAAAATTCAATCTATTGCTAAGGACCCTGAACTATTTAGATGATGTAATGGTTAGGAAGGCTCTTAACATTTCCAATGCCAGGAATACAAATGAAATTGATTTGATTATTCACCAAATGACTTTCCCTTGGCAGTTTGCAGTCCTTCCCAAACAACGGGATCTAAGGGAATATCAAAAAACAGTCCCTGGGTAGATGGCTTCATCTTCAACCTGTTCTGGGTTTGATTTCTAGCAGGATAATTCAACCAAACAAATCAGCCAAGGATAAAATAGATTATTTTAAACATTTATTGTATAGTACCTTTCTCCCAAGGGTTTTCGGTAAGATATAAGAAAAGTCAGACTTTGGACAAGTTTAAAAAAAAACTTCCTCCTCCCCCAAAGGAAAGTCAGCTCACAGTACCTGGGCTATATTGTTTTAATAGCCTGGTACTCAATCAGTTAATCTGAATTTACTCCCAGTAATCAGATGCCACATTAGTATGCATGAGGAAGACTGGTGAAAAGCTTTGAGTTTTGTAGGTTTATCTGCTACCTCTGGAATAGGAAACGAAGTGACCACTGGGAAACAGTTTAACCTGTTGGTGCCCCCAGGCAACCAAAGTTATAAACTGCAAGAGAGAATACTGACGCATTGGTAAAGGAAATCTCTCATTGGGAGTTCTCTATACTGAGAAATCACAGGTTGAGTCCCCCAAAAAAAGAAAGGAAGGAAAAAAAACCCAAAGCAAAATAGCCAACTTCAAAATCCATAGTTGCTGGTTGTCACCAGAGTAGCCAGTAAATTCCTTTTTCTCTGTGATCTTTCCATTTATTATCAAGGATCCTGTCAGTGCAACTGAAACTACATTCATCAGGGCTAAGTTTATATTCTTAATGATCCAAGGCAAAGAAGAAGAGAAATCCTGTCAGTCTTCCAGCTAATAGTGGTTCACAGAATGTCCTACAACACTGACTGTTGTATCGGTGGATAATCAGTTCAGTTTCATTCACCAAACCAATCATGACACCCAAAGGATTCTAGAATTTATCTCCTGGGTTCACAAATGTATGATGGCAGAAAGTTGTACACACACACACACACACACACACACACACACACACACACAAATGGGGGGAAAAGGAAGGGACACATTTTGTACATGTCCAAAGATTCATGTAGATAAAAGCTTGGGTGCAGGGCCCGGTGAAGATGGCAACACCTGTCTGAGGCTTTTTGACCATCAGGTAAGATGAAGTTAAACTTGTGATTTTCCCCAAGAAATCCAACATTTCCACCTAAAGAAAATGAAAGTGCTTTCCATTTTCCTTCTTCATCATATGGGAAGGGAAATGAAACCACTCCAAGCAAAATACAAAAGGGAATACAAGAAGGTGTCCACAATGGCCACAATGGTATGGGAAATGAATTATTAGGATGAGGGAAAATGTTCCCTCAGACAGTCATGGAGACAATTTTCCCCCCACAATTTCACAATTGCACCTCAGCAAATATAGGACCTCTGTAACACTGACAATAGGAGTGAGACTGAGGGAGCAAGATCTAACCAAAATCCTGGTTGTGGGAATGTAAGCTGGTAGAGATACACAGAGTCAAGTGGCTCAACATAGGTTTTTTCCTTCCATGAATTTTTTATTTCTATTTTCTTTCAAAAAATTGAGACTTTATTTTTTACTCCACTTTCTCAAAGGAGGGTGGGTGTCCTTGTTTCTTTTAAAGGAGAAGATATCACTCATTTTTTCTGAGCCCTCTTTCCCACCAGAACCAGTGGAGGCACATATAAAGTCTGAGGTCCAATGGAACCATGCTACTATCAACCTCTTGACAGAGAAATGATGGTTCAAGGAAGGGAAGTATCATTTTGGACATAACCAATGCAGCAATTTGTTCTGTTTGACAAAGCATAAAAGTATTTGTTTTTCTTTTTTCTTTTTTTTTTTTAATGAATAGAGAGGAAGATGGGGAGAGAAAATTTTTGTTAATTTAAAAAAAAATACTGTTAACCAGAGATCTAGTTTTGTTTTTACATAATTATAGATTGGTTCTAAGGTCCAGATAAAATTTTCACTCTTAGATTCACCACTCTATCTTATTAAAGAAGTAGTAAGACAATGTGAACTTCCAGTCTTGGCAAGACTCCTAGGAAACCAACCTCTTGAGGGAAGAAAATTAAAAGGGAAGTAAATGGGAATTCAATCTCATACAGGGTGAATATTTTCACCCACCTTGAGCAGAGGCAAGAAGTCTTTCTTCCAGGACCAGGAAGAAAGGACAAAATAAGAAGTGTTCAGCCAACAAGGCATATGTGAAAGTATTACAATGACAAGGATAGCCCTTTGTAGAAACAGCGAAAACATACACGAGCTAATGCTACAGAAAGTCAGTCCAATGATGTCTAGCTGAGTAGTACGTTAGGAACACTAAACTCTTTCCTTAAGCCAACCCTTTAAGTTGCTTCCAGAGGCAGCATTCTTGGCAAAGCTTTCTTTCAATCCGAAAAGTTTACATAAAGTGCAAATAAGATTTGTTCCCTCCCCTTTGTTTCCATGTTCATCATCTTTACAGTTGATGTAGCCAAAAAGTCATCTGCTAAACATACTGAATGGGTCGTTGCCCAATGGTATTTCTGGAGCAGGCAAGTGTTCAAGTTCTTCCAAAGTCACGGAGAGTGTCTGAAGATGAATAGAGTCCAGGCAGAAGAAGGCTGAGTACCACAGGCAAGATAAGAGACATGAACAGTGCATTTCTAGCACGTGGAGAAGATCATCCTTCCCCGAGTCAATGAAGAGGTCATCTTTGGATCTTGTTGCTTGCAGAGAATTCAGAAATGGTGTTTCGAAAAAGAACAGTGTCAACCAATCTCCAGGTCAGTCCTCACTTCGAGAGGTTTCCGTCTTCCCTGTATTGGAGACAGAAACAAGAATTGGGGGTTAAGAAGCTAGATTCTAACACAGTTATATGAAAGGGGAATAGAAGTGTACAGATTAACCAATGTAACCTGTGTTACAAGCTGTCTCATTTTAAGCTTTAAAAACGCTAACACAAAAATCCACAAGTACTTGTGATACAGTCATTCATGCTACATTTTCATAGGATTAAGTGACCACTAAAGTAAATATGAAGTTAAGGTTTTTTTCCAGTCATTTTTGTTTTGTTCTTTTTGGAGGGGAAAGGCTGAGCAAGTGGAGCTAAGCGACTTGCCCAAGGTCACACAGCTAGTAAGTATTAAGTGTCTGAGGTCACATTTGAACTCAGGTCCTCCTGACTCCAGGATCAATACTCTTATTCACTGCGCCACCCAGCTGCCCCTCCAGCCAATTTTTTAACCATAAAGATACTTTGACTTTTTTTTTCCCCTGAAATGACATCTAAATCAACAAGCATTTATTAGCCATTTAATTGCCTGGCAACTGTACTAGGTGCCAGGGAAATAAATACAGAGATTAAAAACAAGCCCTACTCTAAAGGAGCTTATAAGATAAGGTGAAGCTCAGAGGACTACAAAATAAATGTGAATTATCATCGTCCCCCCATTCATTCCTGACCAACATTTTGGTCAGACCTTGCTACCTCAGTCTCTGTTGCCTGTGTTACAGAAACAAAGTTGCCTGTGTTTCTGTGTGACAGAAATGTATGACAGAAGTCATACATTTAAATCCAGCTTTAATTGTGAAATGTTCTTTATCACTGTACTGGGGGAAGGTGGGGGAGCATCTCCAGGCATCCTGACTATATCTCACTACTGGACCCAGATGGCACCAGAGGTGAAAGTGAGGCTGGTGACCTTGCACAGCCCTTCCTCACTTAAATTCAATCACTTGTAAGTCGCGGCATCATCTTTCTATCATGACCCTCTTCAAGAACAAAAAAACAAACAACAAAAATGACTGTACGAAGGTATACTTTCCCCAACCTGAAGCCTCCATTTACCATACCCTTGTGGCCTTTCTTTACTCTTCTCTGAGACACCTTCTCTGTTCCCATTCATATTGTACTTTCTCTCATTTTCCTGCCCATACATTGAAGAAGGAAAGTGGGAAATACTATTTCCTTTATTTAGAGATTCTAGATTTCTAGGGAAAAAAAAATCACAGACTTAGCTCTGCCTTGACTGATGGTGGAAAAGCCTCAGACAAGTGTTACTCTCACTTGGTGTTTGGGATTTTTTCTACAAGTCTATGCTGAGGATCTAATGAGTGGATGCTTTATAACTCATAAAACAGGATAAGAATATATGACATTATTATAAAAATGTCATAATAAACTACGTTGAGTGGGAGAAGAGCGATGATTGCTTCTGATATTGTGTAAGCAAAAATAATGATTTGTTTTTTAACTAAAAAGACCCAAGACAACTTTTCCTTGGAGAAATTTGGAAGAAGACTTACCTGTTAGATTCCTGAATTTCTTTTTCGCTTCTGCTCTTTCCTCTGCATCAAAGTACCAAACAGTCATCGCGTATCTGTGGAAGACAAGGCAAACGAAATTTAGGTGAAAAGCCGGGGGGAATAAGGTAGCAATATTCACATGCATTGAAAACCAAACACTAAAATGTTTCCCTCCACTATCAAAGGACTGCTTTAATTTTACTTAAGAAAGGTTTTTTTCAGGTTTACTTATATTTCTTTCCTATGACAAATTTAAAATTCTCAATCCTGCTTTTTGCCTTAGCACTGACAAAGGGCAAATTTAATCTGACATTTCTCAACACAGAACGGAATAGCCTATCATGACTAAAAGTGCTTCCAATTTCTGAGATGACAGTTTAAGAACCATTTTTTCCTATCATTTCTACATCATCATTTTTCCAAAAGGACTTACAAATTATTTTATTACCAGGAAAGTAGTGGTTTGAAGTATTTGCTAGCTATTTGTAGAAACCACAGTAGAGGGGAAGATAAAGTGGCTAAAGCACTAGCTCCAGAGTCAGGAGGACCTGATTTCAAATCTAGCCACTTACTAGCTGTGTGATCCTGGGCAAGTCACTTAATCCTGACTACCTTGCCAAAAAAAAAAAAAAAAAAAGCAGCACATTAGACAATTAGGAACCGGGAAATCTGGGTTTTTACCCCTGGCTCTGTCATAATGTACTGTATAAACCATGAACATATCAACCTATCACTTACAAGGAACATGCAATCTGATTCTCCTACTATCTATTCCAAGTTGAAGCCCAAGTACACCACCATCATTTAACTTTCTCGGGCCTCTGCTTCTTAAAGGGGGATTAGATTAGATGAGAATGGCGCTAATAAAGCGAGTCTTTTGCTTAAATATATGTTTGGTACAAGTCAGGCTTGGGGAGCTGCATTGTTTAAATAAATGAAAATGTCATAAAATATATAGAATAAAATTTTTTTAAAATGAAATAATTTTTTAAAAAAACTTTACATTTGATATTCCCTTTGGGCTAATTTCCCCCCCCTTCAAAAGAAGACTGGGGAGAAGGCAATAAATTAGAGGGGAACTAATTCCAGTTTACCTAAAGTAATAGAGTTAATGAATAGTTCACATTGAAAGCTCTGGTTTCCTCAAATTTATACATCAAGGTTTTCCTTTCAAACACATTCAGTGTAAGAACAAGGTCACACACAGGAAGCCAAATGAGGGCCTCAGTTTCTTCATCTATGAAATAAGAGTTGAGGTGGGGGTTGGGGGAGAAGATTGGACTCCTTATCTAAGATCCCTTCCTGCCCTTAAAAAAAAAAACACGTGATGCTGTTTGGAAACAATTATTTGGCTATTCCAGAAGAAAATCTGTCCTTGGGGGTATATGTCGCTCTCAATGTTTTACCTCGTAGCATAGGAAGGCTGTACTTCATGTGGGTTCCTACGATCTGACCAGAAGAAGAGCAGCCTGTCAAAAATGGGTTCCACATCTGCTATAAAGGACTTTCCTTCTGGGAATATCCGAAGAATCCCACCATGTAGCTGAAAAATGCAATAAAGGTTATTTCCTGAGCACAGACACAGATCCCATCCCCAGATGGGATGAACATATTAGGGTACTCCAGTACTGATGAGGAAAAGGGGGTCCGATTCCCCTGCTCTCTCTTCTAAGATGGAGCCCCTATACATGTGTGTGCATGTCTACAACACACATTCTCCATTGTAATGCCACACCATCTGCCTATTTGTGACCTCAGCTAAATCCTTTCATCTTACTCTAACAGACACTGAGTGCGCAACATTATACATGAGTAAACAGAGGCTCTTTGACCTAAAAATATAAAAGTAATACATTTGATAGGGAGAGGGAAAAGACCAGTGGTTTTATTAGCATAGGGCAATAACTGGTGAGAAAACTTTCTACCAATGCAGGTTGGGACCTTCTCTGCAACTGAAAGAGGCTTTGTGAGTAGACTAGAACAGTGAAGGCTTAAGTGACTTTTGGGGGAAACAAAGTCAATAGGTGTATTTAATGCCAGTTCTCTATGCACTGTAACCAATGGGCATTTAAATTTTTTTAAAATTATTATTCTTGGGCGGCTAGGTGGCACGGTGAATAGAATACTGGCCTTGGAGTCAGGAGAACCAGAGTTCAAATCTGCCTCAGATACTTAACACAAAAAAAACTAGCCATGTGACCTTGGGCAAGTCATTTAACCCCAATTGCCCTATCTTTCCCCGCCAAAAAGAAAAAAAAAATTATTATTCTTTCAGAATCTGATATTTCTTAAGGGACATATTTTAGCTTCATTATGTTGGGGGAAGGAAAATGAAGAGGGAAAAGATTAATTTTCCCTTAGTGTTTTCATCCACTTGCTGTTTTTCTTACTGATTTAAATAGCTTCTCTGACCCCCAAACAAAAACCTTAGAATTTCTCTGAGGCAGCCTGCGTCTGACCCCAACTGACAGGAAGTAGGGATGCTGAAGATTCAGAAGCCAAGTAAGCTGGAATAATTCCCTCACTTCCCAAACTACTAAATCATTCTTCAATTTTCAAAAATACCTCAATCCATATGCATCAGTTTCAAAATCTGGATAAGCATACACACAAGTCACACACATCGGAGAATATATTAAATGAGCCAAGACTCTCCTGGAGTTCATACCCATATAGTAAACCATGGCAAGTGGCCATTGATGAGATATTTTATTCTGTGTGAGAGAGGCTGTGTGGGAAATTCTCTCTTGGGGATGCTTTTATATCCTAGAGCATCAGTTTTGTGAAATTCTCTCAATATTGCTGCTGGTAGGAAAAGTGTATTTTGTTGCTACTAATTAGGTTTCGGCAGTCTAAGTCATGTCAGCTCTGACTGGGCTTGAAATCTGATCTTTCTGCTCTGAAAGACAAGTATCAGGGGGTGAGACTTTTTTGGGGGGTGGGGGGTGTAATAATTCAACCTTACAAGCATTATTTTAATCTTAGCTCCTTTAGTTTAGATTTTCAAGGGTGGGAGGATGCTTTCCCCCAAAATACTAGGAAAAGGCTCATTGCTGGAAGACAATGAACATTTTGGTATTTTCAAAGTTTTCTCTACTTCTAAATTATATGAATTCTCCTCCCCCAAAGCTAATTCTTAGCATAATCTTCTCCCTGCACTCAGTGTACATTTATATATAGTCCAAAAAAAGTCCCCAAAGTACCTTGGAATCCCAGTTCTTGTTCAGATAGTAGATACAGGTGATACAGCGCCCGTCTCCATTGGGATTGTCTACATGTCGAACATATCCGGTCCCATTCCCAGGATAGCAAGCCACCATTGCCTAATAGATTAGACAGAACATTTATCAAAGGTTTTCTGTATGCCCAGTGCTGATCAAATCACTAAGGATATAAATAAAAATTGAACAAGACAATCCCTACCCTCAAGGAGCCTACATTCAGATAGGGGAAAGACAACATATAAAGAGGAGATGGAGCATTGTTGGGAGTGGTAGGGTGGTAGTAGAGTACATGCAATGACCTGAAGAAAACCAGAGGTGAATAAAGAGTTGTTGACACAGCTAACTGTTCTCCAAACAGAATCCTTTTAATATAGGGTGCTCCAATTTAGACTTTTGGGACACCTTTTATATTACAATCATTTAAACTTTTGTTTATTGCAGTCTTTAGCAGTTAGTGGCTTACTATTCTTCGAAATTAATTTTCCTTTGATCTAGAATTGTCAGCATAAAGATAATCTAACTCATTCTCGTACCCACTTTGCTGAACACTATTTCCTAACCTCGTAACCAACAGCATTATCTTTTCACTTAGTTGGCAATCTTGGAAGAAAGTCAAAGACTGAAATACCTAGGTGAGCAAGGAATACTGTACTAGGTCTGCAAAGGTCAAGGTCTTTGGCATTCTGAGAAGTTCAGGTGCTAAGAATGTTATGTTTGAGACACGGTTACAGGCAGGACAAAACAAGGAAAAAGCATCATCCTGAAGTCATAGGAACCTGGGTGCTTATGAAAACTGCTTCACGGGGCGGCTAGGTGGCGCAGTGAATAGAGCACCAGCCCTGGAGTCAGGAGTACCTGAGTTCAAATCCGGCCTCAGACACTTAACACAAAAAACTAGCCGTGTGACCTTGGGCAAGTCACTTAACCCCAATTGCCCTCAAAAAAAACCAAACTGCTTCACACAGCTCTGAAACTATTCAGGCACTTTTGTGGGATTTCCTAGTCCGAAGGGTTAGCATTGAACTTCAGTTTCCTCATCTGTAAAACGGAAGATAATAGTGTTCCTAGGATTGAATATCAACTACAATAAATGCACATAAAGCACCTGGGAGGAGGGTGAAGAGGAGGTGGGAGAAAGAGAAAAGTAAATCCTTGTTTTTTGCTGGAGTTTTTTATAATTTTTTTTTAATAAAAGCATAATGGAAATGGGTAAAAGCCTTTAGGGCAGGTAGGTAGTATAGTGGATAGAGTACTGTGCCTGGAATTAAGAAGGCTCATATTTCTGAGTTAAAATGTGGCCTCAGACACTTCCTAGCTGTGTGACCCTGGGCAAGTCACTTAATTCTGTTTGCCTCAGTTTCCTCATCTGTAAAATGAGCTGGAGAAGGAAATGGCAAACCACTCAAGTGTCTTTGCCGAGAAAATCCCAAATAGGGTCATGAAGGGTTGGACATGACTGAAATAATGACTAAAAAAACCTCCATGGCTGGTTAGGTGGGGCAGTGGACCAGCCCTGGAGTGAGAAGGACCTGAGTTCAAATCTGACCTCAGACACTTAACACAAAAAACTAGCCATGTGACCTTGGACAAGTCACTTAACTCCAATTGCCCTCCAAAAAGCAAAATAAATAAATAGTTTTAAAGCTCTGAGTAGGGATCAAGATAGGAGGAGGGTAAGAAAGTCATTTAGGAACAATGTCTTGAGTTGGCAGCAAAGACACACAAATATATCACAGGCTCACAGATCCAGACCCAAAAGGGATCTCAGAGGTCATCTAGTTAACCTCTCCTTAGTTTTAAGGGAAACTGAGACCAGGAAGTGGTAGACAGAGTGGAGAATCAACTCAGTTTTGTGCTTCTATGTTCCTCACTCTTTCCTCATTCTTCCCAGGATACCTCCCAAGTAATCCACTTGCTCCTAGCGGTCCATAGGTCAAAGGACTGGCCACGTGAGCAATCAAACACTTCTGAAACCTCGTTGGTTTTTTCTTGCTAATCATTTTCAGATGGTCAAGACGATTAAGGTCTTACTGGAAGAGAACTACAAGCCAAGCACCAAACCCAACGTAAATTACTAGACAACACAAACTTGATGATGTCGTGAATATTTTGTAAAGATTCTGCTAAGTATCATACCTATTCCTTATAGTATTTTGAAATTTTTTTTTATTCCAAACATAACAAACATCAACCAAAAGGAACATTTCCAAATAGTCAAATAGAAAAAAAGCAGGATTGTACGTGAAACTGTGAATTTCTATTATGTATGGCTTAATAAATTTTCTCTTGAGCATATTACAGTATAAATTCAACCTGTAACTCTCAAAGCTTTATTCTTGGTCATTTTGTTCAGCTCTCTTCTATACATTTAAAAAAAGTTTCCATGACTCTCTTTTCCTTCCTTCCTTCCTTTTCTTTCTTTTTCTACATCTCCTTCCTTCCTCTTTTTTTTCTTTCTCTCTTTCCTCTCTTTCTTTCTGCAAACCTATCAATGCTGCCCCTCACCCTCACTGAAAAAGAAAAGAAAACCCTTGTAACAAATTGGCATAGTCAAGCAAAACTTTCCCACATTAGCTATTTCTGAAAATGTTGAAGGTACTTTTTTTTTCTTTTTCCTAAAGCATATCTCATTAAGAACTTGTACATCCTGAGTCAGGGAAACAGATTAGCAACACAGGCTGGAGTCCTTTTCCTCCTAACTCAGTTCCTATTCAGCAAGATCAGTAGTTCTTTCAACCATTTTAAAAGCTTGAGCATACACATCTAGCAGGATCTTCAGGTCACGTTTCCTGACAAATGAAATCTCACCGTTATTGGGACAATGGCCAAGATTATGCTCAAAGCACAGAAGAGAAACTGGCAGAGTCTGCCCAATCATTGCTCCTAAGACTACTTGGAAAGCATGGCCTGGCCTTTTAGAATACTCCCAACTTCCTGCTACTCTGTTCCTACTAGAGTAAAAGCAATAATGGTAATTTTGGCTTGGAAGAAAATTTCAATATAAGGAATTAAATGCATTATTTCTCAGTATCACCTCATTTTAGAAAGAGTAAGGGAATCTAATAATAGCGAGCATTTATATAACTCTTACTAAGTGCTTTATAATTATTATTTAGTTGATCCTTGGAGGTAAATGTTAATTATTATCTCTATTTTACAGATTTGGAAACTGAGGGATACAGAGGTTAAGTGACTTGCCTAGGTTCACAGAGCTAGCCAAGTGTCTGAGGTTAGATTTGAACTCAGGACTTCCTTATTCCAGGTCAGGTGTTCTGTCTAGTGCACCATCAGGGCTTTAATGCCATTTTATTTTTTAAAAAATTAATGTCTTTTTAATTCAGTCAATCCAACAAACATTTGGTTGGTGTTTGCTATGTCTTACATTTGAAAATTAATTTTAAAATGAAGTATTTATTATGAAGAACGGGTATTCCTTGAGTAGGTTTTTTTTCCCCTTCTGTTCTCTGCCAAAGTGTATACAAGGCACTGTGCTAGGCAATGGATATAGAAAGTAAAAAAATGGAACAAACCACGTGTTCAAAGAGCTTACATCCTACTGGGGTAGGGGGGTGGGGGCAAGGATAGGATTTCTCTGCACTTAGACAAATACAAGATATTTGGAAGCAAGTTGAAGCCTTAACAACTAGAAAGGATAAGAAAGACTTTAAGTAGGTGGTAGTACTTGCTTGAGCTAAGAGGCCTTGAAGGACACTATAAGTCATTAAAAAAGGTTCTGGGCCACATGGGAAAGCTCAGGGCTTTTTCCTTTTTGGGGGTCCAGATCTCAAAGACATGATCTTTTCCTTTTAGGGATTCGGATCTCATCCCCATCATTATTACGGATCTGGGGCTGGTATGGATCCTTAGAGATCACCTGGTCCCATCTCCCTACAAGATTGTAAAATAACATGGGGAACCAGGTAGCCCAGTGGATAAAGACTCAAACCTGGAGTCAGGAAGACTCATCTTCCTGAGTTCCAATCTGCCCTCAGACACTTCCTAGCTGTGTGACCCTGGGCAAGTCACTTCACCTTGTTTACTTCAGTTCCTAATAGGAAATAGTAAACCATTCCAGCATCTTTGCCGAGAAAAAGCCAAATGAGTTCACAAAGAGTCAGACACAACTGAAAATGACTCAAAGACAAGAAGAGAAGTAACAGCTGGGATCTGAACCGAGGCCCTCTGATTCCAAATCCAGAACTCTTTGCATTGTATGTCAGGGTGAGCTGTGGAAAACAGAAACAACATCTCCAGGAACAGAAGAGGTTTAGACTGGCAGCCCTTTCAGAAAATCCATGTGCAGGTTTCAAAGCAGAAGCCCCCTCCTTGCTCTAATGAAGCATGAAGTCAGTGTCTCTCATGAAGCTTCCTAGCCTTGATCAGTAGTGCAAGAAGAATAAAGCACCATCCAAGAGCAATCCCCTATAAATGACAGGAGTGACCCACAATCCAGAGAACACGCTGATCTCTCATTCACTCTCTACATAGAACACGCATATGTTTTGAATCACAAACACACAGACAGTGATTACAATTCATGTGTTCAATGGTCACTTATCAAACTCTGCTGAAGGAAAGATTCCAGGCTCTAGTGACTATCTGTGTGATCTGGACTTTAGCATTTATTGAAACAATGAGACCGGATGATTCTCAAGGACCACAGATCAGCTATAAATCTTAGGGTCACTCTATGGTCAATTAAGGGGAGAAGAAGGGGGTTCTCTGCTTTGTCGGAACTTCTATCAGTATCTTTGAACATAAAAAGAAATGGATTTGGAGTTCCCCGTGAAGTAGTGGGCATCACGGGAAAGTAGTACCTCTTTAATAGATAAGAATTTAGAATCTATGTGAATGAATGCTTTTCAAGATGGCTTGAGGTTTGTAAAAGGTCATAGGGTATTGGCTGTGCCTCTTTCTGTTCTCACTTTTTTAGAAAACTCCTCAATGACCTTCTTTTCTGTGTGTTGGGATGGGGGTGGGGACAACCCTATTGAACATATCTAATAAGGGAAAGAGATAAATAATATAGAACAGCTACCATTTACTTCTGGAAGACAGTCATCATTTTAAGAACTTTTCTCTTGATAATGTTGGTGATAGATTTCAATATTTTAAGAGCTCTTACATTCACCAATGTAGGCACTACCTCTTCAACCCCTTTACTCCTTAATTGTGGATATTCTTAAGCTGAGGCCTGTGACCTTTTTTTTTTTTTTTTTAGTAACTATATTTTAATAAGATGGAATAGTTTCCCATGTAATCCTATGCATTTTATTTTATGCAATTAAAAACATTCTGAGAAAGGATCCATAGTACAGGTGAGGAACCTGCAGCCTAGAGGCCACATGTGATGCTCTAGGTTCTCAAGTGCAGCCCTTTCACTGAAGTCACTTGAGGACCTAGAGGGCCACATGAGACCTGGAGGCTGCAGGTTCCCCACCCCTGGTCCCTAGGCTTCTGTCAAACAAATCATAACACAAAAAGAAAGGTTAAAAAAAACTAAGTAATTCATTTCAGAAGTTGCTATGGCCAAATAATGACAACAAATCACAATCACCCATCATAATTATATGGAGTTGGGATAAGATAAAAGAAAAGGAAACAAAACCCCTATTTGAGACCTAATCATTGGCTGAAAAATAGAATATAACATCTTCTAGGAACACTACAATCAAATGTGAAACTTTTTTTTTTGTTTTAAATGTTTTATTTGCCATGGTAAATTAGAAATCGAGCTGAAAACCCTAGTTTTAATGAAGTTTTACCTTGTTCACAAATATTTTTGAGAAATTTGTGTGGAATCAGAACATCCCACCACCATCCAAGAGTTTGCAATTGCCCAGTACCAAAGTGCGGGGAAGCAGAAATCGAAGTTATTTCATTATCTTTTCTTTTTTGTAAATAGTATTTTATTTTTTTCCAATGACATATAAAGACAGTTTTCAACATTCATTTTTTAAATAAGATTCTGAGTTCCAGATTTTTCTCCCTCCCTCTCCTTTCCCCTCCCTAGACAGCAAACAATCTGATACAAGTCATACATATGCAATCCAATGGGGAGGCTCTTTACATAAGTATTGTCAATACTTTTTAGAACTACAAAGAACTGGCATGCTACAGAACTTAAAATTTAGGCTAAATTTCCATGGGTTTTATGGGAAGAAAGAGGAAGTTCCTAGGACCAGTAATTGCAAAGGTAAAATATTCATCCTATCTGGCTGGCACCTGATGTCATTTGCCTAAAGCTTGAAACAATGAAAGGAAATCATTGTGAGTCTCCTAGAGTCGGTTGAAACTATATCCAATTTATCAGTGTTGTCTGGCTCAGTGCCATAGGAGATAGAGGTCTGGATTCCCAGCTATTTGCCTGGAATTCCTAACATGTTCTAAAGTAACCTGAGAAATCTAAACAAGCAGCCTGAACATTATTTTTATAACCGGTCATGGTGGGTGCCAGTATTCAACAAGAGGCCACTACAAACACCAGAAGCTGAGCAGGTCAACTGAGTTGCTATCTCGGCCTCCTTGAGCTGGGTATAATGGTACCGGATCAGAGGAAGGAGGGGAGAAGACAGTTTTAAGACAGCAAGAACCTTGCCAAAGTGTCTAGATTACAGTGAGACAAATGTGCAAAGCAGTACTTAAAAGGATGCTGCTGACTTTTAATTTCCCCAAATCCCAGGCCACAACTTCTTGAAATGGCCTTAAGTTACAAAATTTTCACACTGATTTTAACCATATCTCTGATTTTATCCCTGAAACTTATAGTTTCAGTAAGTTTCCTGGCATGATGAGAGGTAAATGACTTGCCCAGAGTTCAATTAAAGTAACCCTTAACCATGTCCCTACCATATTTTCTCAACTCTGAGCATCATCACCATCTGCCCCTCAACTGGAACTTTGGACTCTAACCCTGGGACACCAAAGTGTGATAAGTTTTCATTTCTATCTTGTTGCAAATAGACCTCCCCTATACTTCCTAGCCATCTCTACATCATGTCTTCTACACTATGCCCATCATCCTCATCTCCCTTCTATTGAAATCCCAAATACCAACCATGGGAAAGTTGGCTCTGCTAGGCAAGCTTTTGCTTTATCTTGCCCAGAACCGGATCTCCCAATCTCTTCCTGGCCATCTCCACACATATGGTACCCCATCTTTTTTTCTCTCCCAGCTTACCTTTATGTGTTTTCTTCCCCTATTAGAAGGCAATCTCTGTAAGGCACGGATTGCCATGCCTGGTTTTATTTGTATCTTCAGCAAGTACTTAATAAATGCTTTATCTATCCATTTATGTGTCAGAGGTGAGACTTCTTTATTCAGAGATAAGGTCTTCCTTACTCCCAGACTAGCTTTCTTTGACTATGCCAGATGACCTTTCTAATAAATAACTTAATTAGGAGATGGTAACCACAATCATGACTATAAGATGTGGGACTACTTCCTTGTGATACAATGTGCTTCCAGCCTATAACTACTGAGGGCTTTTGACTAAGCCTCTTGGAATGCAGCTCCACAGCTGATCTATTGCCATGGGTTCATCTTCTCTGTGGCCTGCTGAATCAAGACTCCAACAACAGGCTCCAGGAACCCTAAAGAGAGCAAAATACCCTAGGATCACAGGTGGAAGGGGCTTCAGAGACCATCTGGTCCAACAGCTTCATTTTCTAGATAAGGAAACACTGTCTAAATAAGACACTGTCCAATTCAGAGTAAATGTCAGAGAAAATGAGAACATCCAATGGAGAAAACATTTTCTTGTACAGCTAATAAAGAAATGTCTTGGAGGCCACACTCTCCATTCCCAACCTAGAAACCAAGTTCCTTTAGTCAAAGAACAAAGGATAATCAAAAGGTAGAAACTTGAGGTGAGACACCAAAACACAAACATATTAATTTTAAATTCTCCATTGGAGAGAACTTCTGCTCTTTTATTGGACCCTTATCAAACTTGTCAGTCAACATTTCTTCTACCTCCTGGTTTTAACCTTTTACATAAGAATACCAGATCCTTTGTAGCAATGTCTATTAGTGGTCTCATCTTCCATCAATCAATTCATCAATCAATAAACATTTATTAAGTGCATGCTAGGTGCCAGGAGCTGTGCTAAGAGATAGGGAATAGGAGCCAGAGGAAGGCGCTCACAATTGAATGAGGGAGACAACATGCAAACGAGTATAGACAAAGCAAGCTATATACAAGATAAACAGAAAATAATTAACAGAGGGAAGGCTCTGGACTTGAGAGAGGGTGAGGAAGGTTTTCTGCAAAAGGTGGGATTTTAGCTGGGACTTAAAGAAGCCATTTAAAGGAAGTGGTCTGTATTCTGAACAGAGGCAGAAGAATATTCCAGGCATGTGGGACAGCCAGAGATATTGCCTGGAGCTGAGAGAGGGAATGTGTTGTTGGTGGAACACCTAGGAGCTCCATCTCCCATCCCCAGCTCTAAGGGTCATACAGAACAGATAAGATAACCTTAGGGAGAATGGGCATCAGCATCTGGGGAGGACCAGGAAAAAACTCAGAAGAAGGTGACACTTGAGTCTTGAAGGAAACTAGGGACTAACAAGGTGAAGTGAGGGGAGGGCACATTTCAGGAATGGAGGGTCACAGAGGACAGTGCAAAGTCAAGGACATGTGAATGGGCACAAAACTTTTGTGTTGGAAATGTCCTAATTCCAAGGTGTTTGGGAATATCCGGAATGACTCTGGAATAAAAAGGGAGAGATGTGGCACAATTTTGGAAGAAAAGCAAATTAAGCCTCTCTTTATCACCATGCTTAACTGTTTACAATGCTTCTCTTCCTATACAGTTAAATTTTTAACTAGCCCAGGTACTGAGGCTCTTTGAAAACAAAATTTTAATTAAGTAACCAAACTGCCCTGTGTAATATGAGAATTCCTGAAAGAGGCAAGGTCTTTTAATGGCAAATAAAACCAAAATATTAATGTCAGTTATTTTTCATTTGACTCATGTCAGGGGGGAGAGGGAAAATGAAAAATAACCCCCTGAAATCCTTTGCAAGGGCAAGCAACTTAGATCTAGAGGGAAAATGAAAGGAAATTTTATATATCTTCTTGCCCTCTTTTTCTTTTCTCTAGGTTCCCATTGAAAAGGGTGGTACTTTATCTTCAAGAATCCTTTTACAAATCCAGTATTTTCTCTTCAATGCCTTCAAAACAGACACTAAGAGAAACTAATAATTCCTATAAGTATTTGGGGGAAGGGGTAGTGGGGAAGGTATTATTGTTTCTTAGGTTTCACATAGTGGGCAAACTGGCACAAAATTGTCTGGCATTTATCTGAAAGTTCCTTCCCATACATAATCAATACATAGTGAAATGAAAAAACAAAATATAAACAGGATAATTAATGAAGATTGCTCATAACTCTAAACAACTGCTTTAGGTCAGACTTTTATTGCTCACCTAAGAATAGATCTCCCTCCTCATCTCAGGCTCTCTGACTTTTCCTTCAAGGCTCAGTTCATGGGTTCAAGCTTTCTCTATGATGTTATATGTCTCTCTGCGTCTCTTGTCTCTTTCTTTTGGTAATCTTTTTTTTTTTTTGGAGGGGGGAAGATAAGGCAGTTGGTGTTAAGTGACTTGCCCAAGGTCACACAGCTAGTAAATGTCAAGTGTTTGAGGCCGTATTTGAACTCGAGTCCTCCTGACTCCAGGGTCCATGATCTATTCACTGCACCACCTAGCCATCCCTAGTCTCTTTCTGTGTCTCTGAATAACATTCACTTTTCCCTTCCTCCCCCACATACCACCTTTGTTAGTTCTCTCCCTTAGCATTTACTCATTATTTAGTGTTTACTTTTTGTGAATGTCAGCATCATCTACTTTCCACCACTACATCTCCACCTTCCTTTCTTCCCTTCCTTTCCCCCAAGAACAAAATTCCTGAAGATCCTAAAGATTAGAGATTGTTTCGGCTTTTATATCATTAGTACCCAGCACTGGGTGAAGAAGACAATTTGATAAATGTTTACTGAGTTGAACTAGGTGGTGACTGTGTAGCTCTATTATTCTGTTATTACAAGCTAGATGGGAGGCAATGGAAGAATTACTGAGGATGGGCTTATAAAAACCCACTATGCTCTTAATAAAATCTGGGTACTTAAATAAGGATAGAAGTACCCACAAAACAAATATACAAAGGCACCATGAGTGAGCAATGCCAGGACAGCTTGGTGGTACAGGGGATTGAGTGCCAGGGTTGGAGGCAAGTTACTTACCCTGGGCTGCCTCAGTTTCCTCATCTGTAAAATGAGCTGGAGAAGGAAATGGCAAACTGCTCTAGAATCTTTGCCAAGAAAACCCCAAGTAGAGTTACAAAGAACTAGACAGTACTGAAATGACTGAACAACAAGAGTTAGCAATGTCACCTTGGTATCACTTCAACCCTCTGGTGAACAATCTCCTTATTTGTAAGAAAGCAAGGTATGCTCCAGTGTCTCTTTAGATATGTGGTTTTTATTACTACTTGAGTGGTGTTTAGGTACTCCTCACCTAAGAGGGCGGCAAATATTAACTCCATCTAAACCTTGCATAAATGCAACATTTTTCTTCCCTCCACCCCCAACATCCCTGACACCATATAGGTTACGAAAACCAAAAGAGCCACATGTCAATGTTTCTTAGAAAGTATATAAACTTAAACGAAAAGCATATATATTTAAACTTCCATTATTGCTCCTATTGAAGAGTGACATAACAAATGAAATGAGGAAAAAAAAATCACCTACCAGCAAAACAGAAAACCTTTTTTGACTGGGGATATAAAATACTTGAACCCCGCCACCACCCTCTTTTAATTTTGGGGTGGTTTTTAAAAGTAAATTATTTACTCTTTTTTGTGAATACCCAAAGAAAAAAGTTACTGTGATATTATTCAAGTCCAGTATATAGGCAGATGCACCCCCACTTGATACAAATGTCTTCCAGGTGAGTCATGTTCACTGTAATCCCCCAGTGATACCCTTCTTCCTCCACTCCTAAAACTCATTAAACCACTCATTAAAACCACCTTTAATTTTTTTTCTTTCTAATCTCTAAGGAAAAACTTGCTGGGAGCAATTCCACTGAAAATTTCTGATAAATAGACATTGAGCCAAACCCAGCTCTATTTCTATCTCCCTCTTTTATCCTAATCCAGACACTTCCCCAAAAAAGTTCATTCATTTTCTTCTAGTATATACAGAGGGCAAAATGAGGGAGGGGTCCCAGCTCTCTCCCCCCCCAAGTCAAATCAACAATATCCCCCTTTAAAACAGAAACAACAACATCCATCAACAGCAAAAATAATTGGGTTTCAGTATAAAGTATGAAGGCAAGTGAGAAAATCAAAATGAAAAGCCCCAAGTCACTAGACAATTGGGATTCCCAAACACTCTGAACATACTGGATATGCCGGCCTCTTCTTGGCATTAGAGCTGAATGTGGTGGGAAGACAGAGGAATGTTTTGGCTAAGCCACCACTGCTCCAGTGACCTCCTCCCAATTTATTCTAACACTCGTGTCTCAGAGTTGACATTTTTCGGGACCTCGACTCCACGGTGAACTTTGGCCTGGGGTTCAGTAGCATCCCAAGCCTCGGGGCTACAGAACTTTGCATTCAGTTTTTCCAAGTTTAAGAAGAGGCTCAGGGGGATTCCTTTCCATTTGGCCCCAAAACCTTCCTCCTCCCTTAACTCTTCCTCACCCTACGCCACCCCACCCCCAAACCCTCCAAAGAAACCACGGGAGACCAGGAATTTAAAAGGCCATTGTCATTACTTTCTGATTCTGGTTAATTACTTTCCTAGGAGGAGTTTCAACTACAGCCCACCAATTAGCAACTGTAAACAGCCACTGCAAGATCGATTTATCAATAAAAGCTGTTTTGGCTTAGGAAGTCAGCCTCTTCGCCACGGAGGCTTGGCTCCCCGCCAGCGGAATGACGGCTTAATGACAGGGCTACGTGCAGTGCGTGAGGGTATCAGCAATCAAACACCCAACTTCGTTCCAGAGAACACAGCAGAGAGAAACTGTTGGGGGATGGGACGGACTGAGGCAGTCTCCACATACTTCTCAGTTCTGTTTTCACCTGCCCCTCTTGAAGTCAACAGTCAGTCCATTAACGCCGTCATTCACCTCATCTAGGATTCCTTATGTTATTTGAAAGTCTGTCAACTCTGGGTTTCCCCAGTTTTGAGTTACACTGAAATCAGGGTTTTCACCACATCCTTCTGGATTCCTCCCCATTTGAGAAATCAGAAAAACCAAGAACCTGACGCCGCACAAGACTATTTTCTGATGTCCCTTTTGGCTACCTAGAGGGTCTTTCAAATGACCATTTTTTTGGTCTGGACTTAGCTCCCAGTGAGGTAATTCTCTGCTGATGCAGATCACCAATTGTTTAGAATCCTGCAGCTCCCAGAGAACTGCGTCAGGGCACTGAGAAATTAAGCCACCCAGCTGTCACAGATGAGACCTCAACCCATAGTCTTTGGAACGCCAAGGATGGTTCTATGCCATTCTGCCTTTATTTAAGTCAACTTATTAAAAACAATTTCACAAGTGAAACTTAAACCAATGCCAACTTGTTACTGAAAGAAAGAGCGAAGATATCTTCAAAATAATAAACTAATGTATATTATTGTTGATCTGAGCTACCAAACAAGGAACAAAAACAAAACCAAAAAGCCACTTAAAAAAAAAAAAAACTAAAGGCTTTAAAAAAAAAATAGAATTAGTGCATCCTGGAAGAGCACTGTCAGCAACGCAATTAACAGAACTTGGGAATCACCAATTAATGAACAGATAGCTCCATTTATTGGTGATTCTCAAATCTTGCTAATTAAATATAGCTTCTTATAAGTTTTGTTACTTCTCAGATTTCAAAATGGAATAGGTTTCAAAAGTCATCCAATAGATGATCTACCTTATTTTACAAATGTGGTAACAAAGGCTAGATATTAAATACTTCTAAATAATGTTCAGTAGTTGGTGACTCCGATAAATACAATCCAAATTTATCACCATAAAATAACTAAGAATTCATAAACTGGAACCTGAATTATTTTTTTAAATTCTATGTTTTCGTTGTGTCCACAATGTTAGATGCCTATCATGCCTCTCCCAGTTGTGCCTTTTCCCATCCAAAGTGTCTCTTTTCACTGAACATATTTTAAAAACTTAGATTAAAAATAATGACACATGCCAAGTCTAGAGAAGGAACTGTAACTCTAATTCTTAACTCACAAAGAAGTATTTTCTAATAAGTCTTATCAAGTCCAGTACTAGATTTCTAAAACAATCTATTTACTACACTAACATTAAAAATCCAACATTAAACAGCTTAACTTTTGATACAAGGCATAAATGACCAAACCTAGGGCCTTCATTAATATCATCTGCCTAAATAATACAGTAAAATTCTCAAAACATGTAGATCGGTATTTTAGAATAAGTATTGAGTTCCTCAATAGGGAAAATAGTTTTTCTCTAAGTAACTGTGTGAACATTGTAAGTGACTCTTGGAGTCTTAATTTTCATCATCTGTAAAATGGAAATAATAGTTGTATTTTTCAGTGTTGTGGTGAGGAAAGTCCTTTGCAAACCTTCAAGTGTGAACTATTGTTGTTGTTATTACCACCAACTTCCTGACTTCTCCACTATGCAGTTTTCTTAAAATTGACTTTGTACTTGTCTGCACAGTGACCAAGCCTGGAAAATAAACTGAGTATGCTTAATTGGTTGATTTCACTCATTTAGAGGTCAGTTAGTCCATGTTCTCATTTACAAATGTCATTGGTCTTCTAGGAGAATGAAGGAAGAGGAAACTGAAGCTGGAACAGTTAAGGGATTTGCCTTAGGCCATACAGGTGGTAAGCCAGAAGAAATGGGACTTAAACCCAGGTCCTTTTCCTCCAAACTTAGGGCTATTTTCTCTGGTTCTGCTGACTCTCCTCAGGAGAGCTGGTGGCTGTATTCAACTCTTTCATATTCCTAGTCCTATAGGAAGGAAGCCTATAAAGCTTTCAACCCTTCAGTGACTCTTCCTGTTGACCTGGGGTGAAAGACTGATTCTGATTTTGGTACAAGGTCAGTAAAATCTTGGATGAAGGACAAATTATTCTGGGAATTTAAAATAAGGGGCCAGTGATAGAAACTTCTAATGAGTCCCATTCATGTATTCAAAAACAAAAGCTAGTTTTATTTCCCTTAGAGCATTAAGAGTGAGAAATTAGACACATGGTATGGTACATGTCTAATGTGTCACAGGACATACATAACACTTAAACCATTCTAAGGATGAAACCTCTAGGGATGAAAAACAAAAATAACTTGGGGGAAAAAAAAGTCTTATCATTTCAGTTTTTCCTGGGCTGATGTAGTATTTCAAGGAAAAAACACTTGTGACTTTTATAGAGAGTTCAAGCTCTACTTGTTGGATATGTATCAAAATAAGGTGTTATGTTGAGAGGTAAGGTGGAAGGACATGTACCTGAATTTCACTAAATAAAAGACAATTTAAACTGAATCTTTGAAGTCAGAGGATTCATGGAGGAAATGGTATCTGAAATGAGTCTTACAATGAGGGATTTCAAAAGATAAAGATGTCAGAGAGGGGGAAGAGGCAGGAAGGTGACATTCTAGGCACAGGGAATAGCAAGAGAATGAATGGGAGAGAAAGGAGGGGAGGGATAGATATAATCTCACTTTGGCTGGAAAGTAGTATGCAGAAAGGAAAGAAAGATCAGGTCAAAAGATAGAAAGATTAGGCAGTTATTTATTACAATATTTGAAGGGAAAACCTAAGTGAAACCAAACAGGAAAAACCAAGAGAGGGTATTTTAAGTGGAAGGGACTCGGTGGATGAAATATGACCACATTAGAATAGGCAGATCTTAGCAATTCCCTGGATTTGAGAGAAGAGAGAAGAAACTCAACTAGACAGAAAGTCAAAGAATAGCTAGTGCATTGGTGCTGTGAGTTGCCTTTCTATATGTGTTCTGGCAGCTTGTCATTTATGAGAGAGCCTGCACAAAGTATCTGAATGATAGAATTATAGTGGCAGAGTCTAGTCCAACTCCTTCATTTAAGATAAGGAAACCGAGGCTCAGAGATGTTATTTGTCCAAGGTCACAGAGGTAGTAATAAGCATCAAAGGAAGGATCTGCATCCAGGTACTCAGACTCCAAACCTAAGGGAACTGTTTTCCTCAATATTCGAGTCTTCCTGACTCAAGGCCTGGTGCTCTAGCCACTGTGCCACTAGCTATACAAGGCCTCCTCCACCTCTAAAATCTACGTTCCAAAGACTGGTCAAAAAGGTAAAAGAACGATAAAAATGAAGTGACACAGAAATCAAGGACAGAAGAGATAGGTATCAAGAAGGACAGCAGCCAACAATGTCTAATGCAGCACACATATAATAGATGATGATCCCCTCCAAAAAAGGCTCTTATGTTTTACTGATAAGGTCCCTAGTTAACCTTGAAGAACGTATTTCAGTAAAGTTGGAAATGGGTGAAGGCAGTGACAGATGACTCTTTCTAGCAATTCCACAGTGAAAGGGGAGAAGGTCAGCATGATGATAGTTTGCAGATTTAATAGGCAAGTAAGAACTTGTCTTTTTTTTTATTTATTTGTTTTTAAAGGGCAAGAAAAAGAGCAATATGATTGTAGATAAAAGAGAAGTGAGCAAATAGAGAAGGAAAGATTCAGAGGTGGATAGTTAGAAGATGTTGTAGGACATGCCGGAAATGCTACCCTTCACAAGAAGCAAACCGGAGAAATAGGAGAGTGGGGAGGTGAAGCTATTCTCAGGTTTAAAGTCAATCAGCCAATGGTAGATACTTAACAAAAGACTTAATAATGTGCCTCTAAAAGGAGAGAAAGAGGAGTTGAAGAAGTTCATATCGGATGACCTCAGTAATGTTTATCATTCATTACTGTCTGATTCTGTGAGCCCATTTGGGATTTCTTAGCAAAGACACTGGAGTGATTTACCATTTCCTTCTCCAGCTCATTTTACAGATGAGGAAACTGAGGTAAACAAGATGAAGTGATTCACCCAGGGTCACACAGCCAGCGCCTGAGGCTGGATTTGGGCTCATGAAGATAAGTCTTCCTTATTCTAAGCTGAGAGTTCTAAGCATCATGTCATCCAACTGCCCCCTCAATAATGTAGAAGAGGTATATATATATATATGTATATATATATATATTCACATGTATACACACATATACATATTTATACATACATACATATACAAAAATTATGTGTGTGTGTGTGTGTGTGTGTGTGTACAAGAAGGTTATCGGTCAGAGTGCAAAGGAAGAGAGGGGTTTAGGGATTAGAGAAAAGAATTTTTGGAACAGAGAATGTGATAAGACTTCTAAGAAGATGAATAAAAAGCTTTTCATGAAAGCAGGGTTGAGATTAGACACCTGGTGTCCAAATGGCCTTTAGCATGTCCTGCAGCTCAGAATCAGGATCAGAAAGGGTAGAAGGACAGGGCATCCAAAGTTTCAAGGATAGATATTAAAGGAAGCACTGACCTTACTTATAATTGAGAAGGAAATAAGGTGAAAGGTGGGCTGACCAACTGCCTGCAGTAAAAGATAAGCATGTGGGAGAACTAAGGGACTGGGAAAGGTAGAACCAGCAGGACCAGAATTTAGGGTACCTTTATGGTAAGGCAGTTTTCATAGATGGGGACAATGTTGAGAGCTAAGGTAGAACCACCATGATGGGCAGTTGGCGTTAGACTGGAGATGCAGGAAACAGGAGATCACAGTATCACAGATGTAGAGCTGGAAAGGACTTTATCAAGTCATCATTCTGTAGATAGGAAACTGAGGCACAGACACGTTAGACAGCTTGTCTAGGGTTTCACAACAACTAAGTAAGGCAGAGTATGAACTTGATGCTTCCTTCCAGCAAGTGCATCCATTGCACCATGAGTGAAGGACTTTTAAAGAACTTAGGGAATGACAAGGATGTTTAAAAATAAAAAGTTATCACCACGGGCATTTAAGTCTGAGTTGATGCCAAAGGTAGATAATAGAGTGTCCCCATTTGAAAAAAGAAGATACTGAGATTCAGAGAGGTCCCTAAAGTCATACAGCTAGCAAATAAAAGCAAAAGTACTTTTCTCTATACCAGACCTTAGTAATATGTAAATTTGATTTAACAATCAAATGATTGTTAAATGAATTTTCTGCTTAAAGAGAGGAATAAGCTTAATTTTTCTCTTACCTTTCCTCTCTCTCCGGGTCCCTCTTCCCATTACACATGCATATGTCCCAAGAATAAGTCCATAACCTCTTTTTTATAATGCTAACACAGGTCCTCAACACCTTTTTTTTTTGCCTAGAATATTTTAAGTATAATTGTAAGAAAAAATATTGTTGTTAAGTAAGAATGTTTTAAGTGGTCTCTCAGCCTCCAATCCTTTCTGCCTTCAGTCCTGCTTTCACATAACTGTCAAGAATAATCTTCCTTGGGCAGCTAAGTGGTGCAGTGAATAGAGCACAGGCCCTGGAATCAGGAGGACCTCAGTCCAAATCAGGCCTCAGGCACCTAACACTTACTAGCCATATGACCTTGGGCAAGTCACTTAACCCCAACTGCCTTGCCTTCCCCCTTCAAAAAGCAAAAAAATAATAATTTTCCTAATACAAAAATCTAGCCATGATATTCCCTTGCTCAATAACTTTCAGCATATTTTATCCTAAAGCCTAAAAAGGCACAAACTACTTAGCCTGGCATTCAGCATCCTCCTTGAGCTGCCTCCAATCTGCCTTATTAGTTTTATTGTGCATCACTTCCCTTCGTCTACTCTGTACGCAGTCAAATGTAGTCTAACTGTTCCTTTAACTCAAAATGCCATCTCCCACCTCTCTATATTTACACAGGCGGTACTGTGTCAGAAAAAAACTTTATAATATAATATTTATAATAAATAAAACTTTATTATAATAAATAATTATAATATAATAAAACTTTGTTGTCTTTATTTTAAGAAATTACATTATTGGTATAGTATTACATATAATCTATTGTCTTAAGTCTTTATTATAAAATAATTATAATATAATAAAACTTTATTAAGTATTTAAGACTTCATAATATCATAAAACTTTTATAATACAATATTCTTTGGAAAACAGTATTTATTATATTGTTTGAACCTAGCCTAACATAGTTAGATATTATTTAACCCAGGACATGAAGGGCATGCTGAACCCAGAGACACTCCAGGGGAAGCCTGAGATTAATGCAAGAAATGGTTAGGACCCACCCAAAGCTTGTGTTTTGAGGTAGGCCAAATGTAATTGAAAGTTAATACTTACCTGTTGGCATACATCTCAAATAGTGCCTCATCTGGAAACTCCCTACCCTGTGCAGTAATTTATGTGCTCTGACCCCTTTCAGACACTACCCATACAAAAGTCATTTTTTATACCCTTTGTTTGAGCTCTATATAATGTAAAACTTAGACTTGGGGGAGGGGGAAAAGAAGGGGTGGGGAAGCCAGCCATAACTTTTTCCAAGCTCTTTCCTCTGCCAAACCAACTTAATGAAATTCTTTCTGAAAACCTTTTTTAGGTTTTGGGTTTGTTCTTGACCAACAACCCCATGCCTGGAATGTACTTGTTTCTCTTCACCTAATAAACTATTTGGCTTCCCTCTAGAGTCAGTCCAAGTGCCACCTGTTCCTTGAGGGGCTTTCTTGATCTCTTTTCCACCTGGCATCCCTACTCTAACTTGAGGTTCTCTCATGCCCTGAAATTTTCCAAGAATCTTTATGACAGGATCTCTCTTTAGTCCCATAATAGGCTAGCTTGGAATTATACTGATCTATGTACTAAGGGTACCACCTTAGTAAACTGTAAACGTTTGTTAGGGGAAGCAATGTTGTTTTTTTTCCCCATTTATATGCCAGTACATAGCACAATGCTCTGAACACTTTGGCACAAAATAAATGTCTGCTGACCCGAACTGAGCTAAGCCTTCACTTTCAACCATTCTCCCTTGTGACTATCAATACATAATTGCAAGGTTGTTAGCCGGGATTATAGGGCACCTAGGTGACATAGTGGATAGGGTATTGGGCTTGGAATCAGGAAGACTCATCTTTCTGAGTTCAAATCTGGCCTCAAACACTTACTAGCTCTCTGACCTTGGACAAGCCACTTAACCCTGTTTGCCTCAGTTCCTCATATCTGTAAAAATAAACTGGAGAAAAAAATGACAAACCACTCCAGTATCTCTGCCAAGAAAACTCCAAAATGGGGTCACAAAGGGTCGGACATGATTGAAATGACTGAACGGCAGCAGCAGCAACAATACCCAGGATTGGGGCTATGATCAAGGTTGTTGGTCAGGGTTAGCTAAGGCTGTATAGTACAATTGGTTTTCTCTATGGAATAGAATAACACAGGGAGAAATCAATCCTCAACTTCTGGCCTTGGCAGCATCATTCTCCTGATTAATTCAGTTTTATCAGTACAGCTAATACTAAGTTCAAGGACCAGGTGTATGTTTAATGCTGACGATTTCCACTCAAAAGAATATTAGTACTTTAATTAACCATGACAGACTTTTAAACAGAATATGATCAAGGAGATTAACAAGGTTTGAAGTTTGTCCTACTTCCTAGTGGACTCTTGACCACAAGAGTCTTGACCACATTCAGCCTTCTATTGCTCAGCAGCCTTTTCACCCTTAAGCAAATGCATCCATTTTAATGACAACAAGCATTCATTCATCTAAATACCTCATCTCACAACAGTAAGGAGAAAGGATAATTATCTAATTGAGTTAGTTAAATTTAGGGAGTAATAAAGACAGTTCTCAGTGATCTAGAGTAGCAGGTTCTCAAAGTGGGCTCTGTGAAGTCAAAATTTTTTTCATAATAATGCTAAGACTTTTAATTCCAGATACAGTAAATATGGATAGACAACAAAAGCTCTTTGGGGTCCTCAATTATTTTTAAAAGTATAAAGGGGCTCTAAGACCAAAAAGTTAGAGAATTGCCATAAAAAAGAAGCTTCTTTGGCTCTCCTCATATCCTCTAGATTACAAACCTGGCAGGAACTTTTCAAGTGTAACTTTTCTAATATTGTTGTTTTAAGTCTTGGGTTTTACCTCTGAGGATTACTGTCATGTATGTCAAGACTAATGTAGTTTGAAACTACTGAAGATCGGTATGTATATTTGTTCTAGGACTCTAACTGAAGTTAGTACTCCACTCCTATTGATTATCTTTAGCAGACCTGCACAAGGCGGATTCAAAAGGCTTGACTTATCTACTTAAAACAGGAAAGAATTTTATAATCTTTGATTTAGAAGATAATCTAGTCTGTTTTCCAGATGAGGGAATACATCTAAAATTTGCCAACTTGAAGAACAGAGATTATTCTAAAATTTTTTCCTTCCATTTCTTTAAAAAATGAGACTTTATTGATCTTCTGCTTCTTACATCATCATAGTACCCCAAGTTTCCTTCCTTCTATCCCTTCCAAAAAGCCATCCCATATAACAAACAGTATTTGGGGGGATGGGGGGAGGGGTTAAGAGGAAAAAAAACTGATAGACACATTGAAAAAGTCTGAAAAATATGCAATGTATGGCACCTGTGGACTTTCTACATCCATGAAGGGGTAGATTGGGGGGATTGGGGGGATTGGGGTCTTCTCATATGCCTTCATTCAAATCCTGCTGGACCTTTGTAATGTTATTATTCACTTTTGATTTTTTCTTTTGGTATGTGATTGTTCTTTCCATTTACATTGTTTAGTTACTATGTATTTTGTTTTCTTGGTTCTGCTTCCTTCACTCTGCATCAGTTCATATAGATCTTTCCATGCTTCTCTATTCATTGCACATCATGTCTTACAGCACAATGATATTCATTACATTAACACAACACAGTTTGTACAGCCATTACCCAACGGATGGACATCTGCTTTGTCTTCAATTTTTTGCTATTACAAAAAGTGTTGCTACAAAATCATGGAGTTTATGGGGGCTTTGTACTTATTAGTGGCTTTCCTTGGGGTATAAGTCTAGTAATGAAATCTCTAGCTCAAAGATCAAGGATATTTTAGTCACTTGATTTGTACATTTAATTTTTTTAAAAATACAAATCCAAAATAACTGAGTTTTGTTCTTCCTTGTTTTTTAACCCAAACCTGTGATTTTATGCATGTGAGGAACTTCCTATGAGGACACTCCCTCCACCAATGCAGACTAGCAGCTGCTCTGCCATTTTGAGTCTTTACAGAATGGTCCAGGGCTCACAGAGTAGTTAAGTGTGGTTACACAGCCAGTATGTTTCATAGGCAGGACTTGAACCCAGCTCTTCCAGATCCTGAGGCCAATATATAATTTACTAATTATATATAACCTATCTCCACTATCTTACCCCTTGCCTGGCTCTCCAAGGTCTCTAATACCACAGAGTCCTCTACTTGTCTTCCATTTTAGATACAGGTAACAGAAAGACCTCTGGATCTGGAGACAGGAGAGAATCAAGTTTGAATCTTCTCATTAATTCTGAGACTATAAACAAGTCTCTTCACTTACTCTGACTTTCAGTTTCCCTGTCTATGAAACAAGGATAATACCTACAACCATTAGACCCACAAGGTTGTTGGGAGGCTCCAATCAGATCCTGTAAAAAAAACAACTCCACCTACCTTAGAGAATTGTCGATTATATACTGAAACAATGATGCCAACTGTCATAGTGGGGTTTTTGATACCTTTACACATAAAAAATTTACTTTGGATTATTTGCTATGGAAGAGGTAAGTGAAAAGGTCTCTTTCATTCAACACACACCAAGGATCATTTTGTGATTAAAATAAATTGATGATTAAAGTGCTAGTTTTATCTGTCACCAAGACAAGTATTGCCAAAATTCTATGCTTCTTGAATGCCTCAAACCTTTAGCTATTTTTCTACATATTCCTCCCAAACAAATACTAGTTATTATTAGTACTCAGTAAATGTTTTTCATTGAATGACAACTGGACAAGCAGATAAAATTTAGTCTTTTCCTACCCCTATTCCTATAAAGAACCCCTATTTCCCAAGGAACTGCAAAGGAAGAATGTTGGTACAGTTATTAAAAAAATAAAAGAAAAGAAATGGAAAGGCAGCTATCAAAATACAGATGAACTGGAATTTAATCATATGAATATCCAATTTTATGGATCTTGATCACACCAGGTATGATTAGGTTTATCATGTTTGTCATGGGAAGAGGAAATTGAGAGTTCCTACAGCATAATCTCTGTTTATTCAGTTAAAACACCAGATTCCACTGTCGACTGCTCATCAAGATATGCAGAATTCCCTACATAATAATTCTCTGCACAGTAATTCAGAAAAAGGTTCATTCAAAATAGCACCTAATATCAATGTATTACCCAGAATTCTCCACTCCAGATTTCTTCTCCAACTCTTCACCAGCTATCCTCTCATTATGGTCAATCTCGATCCTAGATGCACCCTCCCCCATCCACTTCCTCCTCTCCCCTTCCTCTTCCACAAGCATCCAACTCTTCTTTGTATGATGTCTCCTCCCCTTTAAAAATGTAAACTCCTGGAGGGGCAGGTACTATTTCTATTCATATCCCCAAAGCTTGGTACCATGCCTAGTACATAAGTACCTGTGATGTGTCTGGCACACAGACATGCTTAATAAATGCCTGTTTCCTTCCCTTCTTTTATAATTTGTTGTTGTTCAGTCATGTCCAACTCTTTGTGATCCCATCTGGGATTTTTTGGCAAAAGATACTGGAGTGGTTTGTCATTTCCTTCTCTAGCTCATTTTACAGACAAGGAAACTGAGGCAAACAGTGTTACCATTGGAATGGATGTTCCACCCAAGTGCTGGGTGTACAAAGAAGGGAAGGAAACAAGTATTTATTAAGCACCTACTATTTGCCAGACACAGTGCTAAACACTTTACAAATATTATCTCCTTTGAAAAGCAGTAAAAAGAGTTCGTTACTCAAGGAACTTACATTCTAACATAAATGTGTGTGTGTGTGTGTGTGTGTGTGTGTGTGTGTGTGTGTGTGTAAATCCTCCATAAGAGGGAAAAAATGAGGCCCTTTAATTCTAGGGACCTTTTAAAATTGCCTGTATTGAATTTTATACATAAACTTATTCATAGTAAATAGAATATTTATTGTATTATAATTATGTCCTGTAAGCTATTTAGTCTCATTCTGATTAAGTGTGAAAGGTTTTGTAAATGAAACACCTACCTAGATCTTGAAAAATATTAATCATTAAATTTGAATTTTATATAATATACAACATTCTATATATAATTTCTACTATACAATATATAACATTCTATAATACATATTATCTATAATATACAACATACATACTACATAGCATTCTACATATAATATATAATTTCTATAATATGTAACATTCTATAATATGTAAAATTATATATGTATTCATGTGTGTGTGTGTGTGTGTGTGTATAACATTCCAAAAAGCACCTTAGATAGAGGGCTAGAAACACCAGGATCCAAGTCCAGTCTCTGACACATATGAGTTGTGACCAAGTCACTTAATTTCTCAGTGACCCAGGAAAATCACTATGACTGTAAGTTCTACACTGGAAGGTCTCCACACAGATAAAATTGTAAATCATGACCAAAATAATAGTAAAACATCATAGTTTTTAAATGGTTCCATTTCAAGACAAGATATTAAAGGTGTATTCACATTGCTTTACACTTAAAGCATGTTCAATATATATATAAATTCGTTGAATATTTATTCAAGAATGCCATAGTTTATTATAGTCTATACCTTGCAAAAAAGAGGTTGGAGGGGAGAAAAGGGTATGAGTACACATTTATATGAGATCATACATTTACAGAAAGAACAGGCAAAAATTCTCAACCATGTAAATAACAAGATAAGACAAGGTAAAAAAAAAAATCCAACAAATTCTATGTATAATTAACCAAGCTAACTAATCTTGCTTGACTAACGAAGATATAAAACATCAACTCTGAATCTATGCCAAATCACTGGTTCTTTGGATCTCTGCCAAAACTGAATTCCTTAGCTGGATATCATAAAAATGACACATCTTCGGTATTTACAGTTGCAGTGGCTGTAGACTCAACTCCACACTGGACACCCTGGCAGTTGCCCAGGGGAACAGATCTGAATCCACTATTATGCCAGAATATACCATGTGATTAGAGCTAGAGAAAGAAAAATGATAGCTACTGTACCACTACTGAATAAATGTGTTACAGAGCTCATTGTCAGCTAATTGCAATATAGCATGCTGCTATAGAAGAATTCCAAAGCCAATGGAAACAGAAGCCACCTTTGCAGACAAATTACAGAGGAAGCTACTTTTTAGACTTCAGTACCTGAGATCAGAAAGTTAATTGATTTACCTAGAGTCACAAAGGTGAGTCAGTGGCAGAGTATTGAGCAGCATAGCAAGTGGCCTCCAAACCAAGCCATCACTTATAAAATACATTGCCATATTTTTTTGTACTACAAGCTTCTGATGATTTTACCTTCCTCCCCCAATAAACTTCAGTAGCTCCCTATTACCACTAGAATCAAACATAAACTGCTCTGGCATTTAAATTTCCTCACAACCTGTCATCTTCCTACAAATTATTCCCTTCCACTGACTCTGAGATCTATTTATACAGCCTAATTCATAGATGGGGTACTAAGGCGATGCTCTACTACTCTACTCAATCACTGCCTATTTATAGGTGATTCCTCTACTCCCTCTTACCTTGAATGAATGAAAAAGCATTTATTTAACACCTGGATGAAATAGATAGTGAAACAGAACATGAACTTGGACAGATTTAGAGATAGTGGAAGGTCCTGGCTTGCTATGGTCTGAGGGTCAGTGAAGTCAGACTGAACAGCAACAAGAAGTGAGCCAAGCACAGAAGCTAAGTATCAGAAAAACAAAAACAAAAGCAAAAGGAAAAAAACCAATCCTTTTTCCTCAAAGAGCTAAAGTACCAATAGGGGAAGACAATACATACATTACTTAAGTAGGAATACGGTGGCAGAGAGGGAGAGGTCCTTCGGTTGGAAAGTTATGGAGACTGTGGCCCATAGAAGAGACCGGCAAACCCATTCTAGGAGCGAAGACAATATTGATTTGATTATGGCTCCATAACCCTAGAGGGGTACAAGTACAAGGTCAATGGTGAGTAGATGGTCAGGGAATAAAGTGTTTGGGACCAGCATAGGTGTAGAAGCCAAAGGGAGGAAGCAATTCCACAGTCAAAACTGTGGGGCCCCACAGCAGGGGGCCAGAAGGAAAAAGGTTAAATCCTTCAAGTCTTGGTATACCTCAGAACCCCTGATTTCTTCCTAGGCACCTCGAGGGCCACCTTCTAACAACATCAGAGAGTCTTGTCTTTTTTTTTTTTTTGGCATGGATCCTTTTGACCATTCATTGGACCTCCTCTTTCTGAATGTTTTTAAATACACAAAACAAAATGTAGAATACAAAGGAAACCAAATATACTGAAATACAGTTCTAAAAATCTAGGACATTCCAAAAATTTTAAGCTGTATGCATGTAATCTCCCCCCATTATTAAAAAGTATGGTCCTGGGGCGGCTAGGTGGCGCAGTGAATAGAGCACCGGCCCTGGAGTCAGGAGTACCTGAGTTCAAATCTGGCCTCAGACACTTAACACAAAAAACTAGCCGTGTGACCTTGGGCAAGTCACTTAACCCCAATTGCCTTCCAAAAAGCAAAAAGTTAAAAAAAAAAAAAAAAAGTATGGTCCTTGAATTCAGCAATGGTTTCTTGTTTGTGTTGCCAGTAGTCAGCATGAAGCCCTGCCCCTACCCCCCCCACACCCCTTTAAAAGTGAACAATTTAAAATTACTCACACCTCAATATTTCATAAGACAGAGTAAGCTTTTAAAAGTTAAAAGATTAAAGGGTGCCATGTTGCTGTTGTCCTAAATAAAGGCTTGTTGACTGATTAAAAAATGCTTAAGGATTCATATTTATACAAATGCCATTCTATTTCAATAGTGTAAGATACAGTCTTCAAATAGGGAAAATACAGAAGGGTGCAGAGCAGATTTGAAATGGCCACCATCAGTTCCAAAAGAGGGATCAGAGATGAAAAGGTTTATTTCACCAGAGGAAAGGAGAAGAATATGGGAGGAGGGAAAAATAAGATAAGGAATGTGTGGAAAAGGTCAATGTACAAGTGATTAGAGGGACCAGATGGCTGAAAGTACCTAGGTGATTAAAGGGTTAAAAGGCTGGCCTTAGAGTCAGAAAGAGTCCTGTCTTAGACACTTTACTAGCTCTGTTTGGTTCTGGCAAGTTATAACCTCTCTACCTCAGTCTCCTCATCTGCAAAATGAGAGTTGGACTCAACAGAATAGCCTTTAAGATCCCTCTAAACCAGTGGTTCTCAAACTTCCTAATGCCGCGACCCTTTAATACAGTGCCTCATGTTGTGGTGACCCCCCCCCAACCATAAAGTTATTTTCATTGCTACTTCATAACTGTAATTTTGCTACTGTTATGAATCGTAATGTAAATATCTGATATGCAGGATGTATTTTCATTGTTACAAATTGAACATAACCCACAGGTTAAGAATCACTGCTCTAAACCCTATATCTATGATCCTGTGAGTGGTTATCATTTTTAGGATGCACGTGAACTTAGGAACGAGAATTTTATTCCAAACAAAAATTATATTAAAGAAGAGGCATTAGCCATTTGTTTTGACACCGTACCATAAGGGACTTTCTCAAGGGAGTTGTAGCTAAAACCTTCCATTTCTATTGTCTCCTCCATTAGAATATGAATTCCTTAAATCAAGAGCTGTCTTATTTTTCTATTTGTGATACTCAACACTGTGCTTAATAAAAAGGAAAGTGCTTAATAAAAATTTCGTTCACTCAAAATAAGTGAATTTATAAATGAATAAAAATAAAAATAAATAAAAATGTAAAAGAGCACTCAAATATTCCAAAAAGACTACTCCATCCTAGCTAATTCATTTTCCATATCCTTTATGACCCATTTGGACAATTTTGGGTTCCTCCTCATTTCTAAGATTTCTCAACATAGCTTACTTACAAAAGTAATGACCTCTTACCAACCTCATGTCCTTCAGCTACTTAAATATCCTGCTTACAACTTATTTTTCCTCTAAACCAATGGTTCTCAATCTTCCTAATGCCACAACCCTTTAATACAGTTCCTCCTGTTGTGGTGACCCCCAACCATAAAATCATTTTCCTTACTACTTCATAACTGTAATTTTGCTACTGTTATGAACCGTAATGTAAATATCTGATATGCAGGATGTATTTTCATTGTTACAAATTGAACATAACCCACAGGTTGAGAACCGCTGCTAAACAAAAGAAGCTTAGTTAAGTCTAGATGGGTAGAGTACAGACAGGATTTGTAATATCCTTTTTCTGAGCCTACAGGTTTTCTCTTCCTAAAACTTAATTAAGCAAGTTCAGAAAGGAAATTAGATTAAAGAATATATGAGAAATTAATAAAATTAGATTTCTTTAAGTCTAGGGAAAAGACAAGGGTTGGCAGCTATAAAAAAAATTGCTGCCATCTGGTCTAGCTTCACTGAACACAGAATGTAGGGAAATAGCTATAAACTAGGCAAGAGAATGAAATAAATAATTTACACACACTTCTAGTCTAGAAAGGTAATTCAACATTTCAAATGGATAAAGCAAAGAGGACTATGAGATCAGTTTCTAGAGATGCTTTGCTTCCCTAGATGGAAATTTCCAAATTGGTGTTCCACCCAAAACCCAAGAATTTGTTCTGTTTTGTTTCGAACTATCAAGGTGCTAACCACAGAAAGTTTTAGAGGAAGATTTATATCTATTAATTAAAAGATCTCAACATTTAACCACAAAGAAGTAGCCATTAATAGCAGAGCATTACCTTATAAAAGCCATTTATCTATGGCATTTAAGGTAATCGAAGACCATTCAATCCAGTACAATTCAACCCAATTCATGGAAGACAAATAGAGACTTGATTAAGTCTGTACAAGTTAAAAAAAAAAACTACCAGGCTTTCTCTAAAGGAAGTGTTTATTCAAAATTACTTCTATCCCTGCTACTCTGTCCATTACAACTAGAACATATCCCCAAATATGAAGCTTCTAAGTGCCTTCCCATGCCAAAAGTTACCCTGCAAAAAAGCCAATATTATGACTTTTTCAGAGTTCAGATGGATCAAAGCACTTTCTTGAGAAAAACTTAACATGGTCTAGAAACCCCACAGATATATTTGCATAAGCATGTGACACATACTATCTGAAGAAAGTACAAAAGTTTTTAACCAAAACCTTTTTCTTTAAAACCTCTACATTAATAGCATTATTCCTGGTGTGTGAATTAGATTGTTTATCCAGGTTAAGAAACAGAGGTTTGGGCGACAAGATCTTCTCTACACCTTGGAGAGCCTACATTTACAGATCCAAGAATAAAAGCAAGCAGCAGCTTCCCTGGCCCTCTCCCATTATAAATGGCTTCAATCTTCCTCTAAAGACCACGAAGAAGTAGTCAAGGCCAGAGAGTAAAGATCACTCATTAGCACAGAAACAAAACCCACAAAAATCTACACCCAGGTTGGTGGGTGGTGCTGTTATTGTTTTTTAACTTTATATAAGTTTATTTTTAATTTCGTTGCTCTCTAAGAGTAATTCAAGAAGAAATGGAGAGATTTGCCCAAGGATCGTTTAGCTGTATCACAGAAGAATCCCTTGAGGATAGGGAAGCTACCTCCTTGGTGTCCTTGAACACATATTGCTCTGGAGCTAGTTCAGTTAAAGCTATTTATGATCAACTCAGTTAATAAGTGGATTTCCTAAAAATAGTAATGGGAAACACTAGTAAAGTTCTTGCCTTTGAGTTTTCCAAGAACTCAGAATCAGCCTCTACAGTTGTTTCAGGGAAAGGCTTGGCAATCAGTGAACTGTGAATTAGAATTGAGCCTACAGTACCAAAATATATATGGTATGTAAATATGTACACATATACATAAGAATACATGTGCATGCATGTGTGTATTGGCGTGTGTGTATGTGTGTATATACAAATGCGCACGCGCGCACACACACACATATACACACCCATTCCCATGAGTTAGTGACATTTTTACTTGGTGAGTTACTGTGAGAAATCTAACTTGCTGAGCAAGAGAACTCCTGGTTCTATCAATTATAATCCCGGTGGAAAATAAATCCCAGTTCCCTAAGATTTATGCAGTAAAGTAAAAGGAGAAAGTGGTGACCAATATTTGTCTTGGAGATTTCCTACATTCCTGAAAAAGGAGGGAGCCGTCCTGTAAACGAATGCAGGGAGGGTCTCTGAGCAGGGACCACACTTGAAGTTAGGGGGCGCCATGCTGCTGCACATTGCAAAGAAATTACGACCAGGAGGTTTCCCTAAAGGCTCCTTAATTAAGACCCTAAAGATATGTTTCCAGGGAGTTCAACTGCCAAGGTCAATTCAGCCCAGGTAACTTAATGAAGGGTTCCCTTAAAATCTCAACAGCCCCTTATTTCTTCAGCAACTGAAGTCTGACCAATATTTCTGCTTTGCAGCCTGGTGACTTACTTTCTTAGACAAACATACAATTTGATGGCTTTTGCTCCCTCACAAGACACATGAAAAGTATATTCATGTGCTCATACAAATAAATATATACCTCAGCCTTGTGAACAGTAGAAAACCTAAAATAGATTTAGCAGATTCTGCTAAATTGATTAGGTTTCCATGCCTATGGGAGAGTACTCTCCATGCTGGAGTTCGAGGGAATCAAGTAAAGGACAGGAAAATTCCTAGAAAGAAAATGGATTTCTTTCTACCAAAAATTTACTAAATGAGGAGCTGGATAGTTACCTCTGTCTCTCTAACCCAAACAAGCTAAAGGTTTCTTGATCTGTCAGACCTCCTCTTCTTCTGATACAGCTTTTCACTTGAGGTATGAATACATACACATTTTAATTGGTTGGGGAATATTGTGCCTTACTTTTTCTATTAATAATACATTTGAACAGGGCGGCTAGGTGTCGCAGTGAATAGAGCACCGGCCCTGGAGTCAGGAGTACCTGAGTTCAAATCCGGCCTCAGACACTTAACACAAAAAAACTAGCCGTGTGACCTTGGGCAAGTCACTTAACCCCAACTGCCCTCCAAAAAAAAAATAATAATAATACATTTGAAGAATGAAGAACTAGCTAGGTATGAGGATAACCGGTAAGAATCTAGATTCTAGACAAAGGTAAGCTTCCTTGTGAGAGACCTCTTAAATCCTACTTCTTAGAATAGACATGAAAGATCAAATTTCCTTGCTTCAATTACAAAAAGCATCCATTCAATAAACATCTACTTTCACTAAGTTGTAAAGCATTGGGTTCGGTGGGGTGGGTGAGTGTGAAGGGGAGGGCACCAAGAGGAGGGTGAAAAGACAGATAAGACAACTAACTATTTGAGTGATCCACCCAGTAAAGACTTTACCAGCCACTTACATTTTGGATGAGTGACACTTAATATAAAGTTATTCCAATTAATGGGAGAATATCACACAAATTTGGGATAAAACCATCAAATCCTGCTGAAACCATATACTTTTTCTTGCCCTGGATGGGTTTCAAACTCTTTTCAAAAAAATCTTACCCTTAAACTTTTAGGGTTGAAAGACAGACCTTGCAAAACAGTAGTCCAGTGGAAAGGGCACTTGATTTTAGTCAGTACCTGGGTTTGGCTACTTGGGGGAGGGGGGGGCAGTTTTGGTGTACCCCAAGTCCTTAGTATGGTGCCTGGTAAACAGCAGACACTTAATAAATGCTTAATGATGTAAGTAGTAACTATGAGAATTCAGGTAAATCACTTCTATGTAAAAGAAGGGCTGGTCAGGGGATGATCTACAATGCCTTCTAGCTCTAAATTTCTAGGTGGGCCAGGCTGCTACTCATAAAAGAAGCTAGAACCTGGAGAGGTTTATATGTGATGATGGGTCTCCTTCATGGTTACTTACTCTTCATTACCTCAAAGCATTTTTTTAAAGGGGGAATGGGCAGTGACAATAAGAAGCATTTATTTCAAACTCTATGTCTTGGTTTAAAAGAACTTTAGGCATCCTTAGTGCCCTTCAAAATATGACCAGAAAGTATAGTATCTCAATTAATGAAAATGACTCACTGAGTACTTAATAAATGCCTATTGACAGACTTCAAGAATTCTGTGAAGGTAATGCTATTTCCCCCAAGTTAAAAGCAGATGTTTAGGGGTTGTTTTTGGATTTAAAGAATTTGAACTCCTAGAGAAGTCTTCTAGTTTCCTCAGGTATACAGAAAGTACCCTCCCCACAACCAAAGAATATTTGTGAAGCATTTAGCACAATGGTTGGCACATAGTAAGCTCTTAATTAATTAACACTTGGCCCTTTCTTCCTCTCTCCTTCACTCAATTCCACATCTTAGCTATTTGTCTTTTATTTTTTGTCTTAAGAGCAGTAATCTCAGTTCATGGGCCAAATGGGATGGCAGTAGCTTGCTTTATCACAGAATCAATCTAGAATTGTGAAATACTCTATTTCCCCCCTAAATAATACATAGGTGACTGCTCTCCTTGTACCTGATGGCCAGTTTGCTTTCTTCTGTGCACCTCAGGCTTTTAAATGTTACTTGTGCTCATCTATCAAACTCCGCCTCATTTATGATAAAAGAAAATGGAGAGTCACCTGGAGCTGCTACCGGAAACAACCTAGGCTGGACCAATAAACACCCGAAGACAAATTGCTGCAAGTCCCTCAGAGTCCGTTGATAAATAGCAATAAGTAGGTACTATAGCTAAGGTAATTTCCCACCTTTGCAGAGATGCATTATAAACATATCTAAAAAATTACCTTCATCAAGGGGGTCTCTTGAGGGATAAGGGAACCCAAACATCTTTTCCTTTCAAAATCCTAGAATACTCTCTCACGATCAATCAATAAGTTGTTTGGGTGGATTTCACCATCTATTAACCGCTACAGAAGGGCCTGGCTGAAAGTAGCATGAAAGGATCTTGACAACCAACAAATTTGCTCAACTGTGGTCAAAGGGCCAAACCCACCACAGACTGAAACTGAGGGAGGAAAGCGCTTGCACCTTGCACTAGAACTGAGTCCAACAAACTCAACAAATTGCCCTCTTTTTTAAAAAGCTCACAGTTGTGGGTACTCAAAGACGGTATATTTGGCGGGATACCTGAGCAACAGGTATAGGCTATGGGATTACTAAACAACAACAAAGTTACACCTATTCCGAAATCGTTAAGACGTCCCTAATGCTAACCTCACTCCTGCCTAACCCACTGGCTCTCAGTAGCAAATGATCACCAAAATACACAGAAACAAAAGTTATCTTTTACTAGCAATCAAAGACGTTCATTCAAAGGCAGTGCGGCTGATCACAACTTTAGAACAGGAAAAGACCTCAGAGAACATCTGGAAAAACACGTAAAGAAACAGGTTCGGAGGGGGGAAGGGGGAGAAATGACTTGCCCCAAATCACACGTGTGCTACGTGGAAAGAACCCGGGATTAGGTTCCCAAATCCAGCGTTCAGTCCACTGCACTGAACCATCCCTGGGGTTAATTCATTTAAAATTAAGCGTCAGCTAAAGTAGGGTTGGTTTGGGGTTTTAACCCAAACCAGTATTTTTGTGTTATTTTTGGTTTTAACCCAAACTAGTCTACTTTGTATTATAATTTTGGGGGGAAGAAAGTTTCTTGCAAACTGTGAGTGGTGTGCTTAACTTTGGGATCAGTCAGGGCGCCGCTCTTCCCAGTCCCCAATTGAAATTAACAGCGCCCTTACCTTGGACCTTTCTTTGACATAGTATTTGCCCAGGCGGCTTCCACAGTACAAAACCAGCCGGTCGATCAGGGACAGGAGGAAGTTGATGGCTTCGCAGCCTTCCTCGTTGCCCCCGATCCAGGTTATCTGGTCTCCCCGCAAGTGTCTTTTGGAGATCCCGGAGCGGGGTCCAGCCAGCTGCCCGTCCTGCAGGTCCCCGTTACAGTGCAGCTGCTTCACGCGCTCCAGGACGCAGTCTCCTACCACCTCGCCCAGGAAATTGTCCAGGTAGCAGAAGCCGATGTCATGCAGGCAGGGCACTATGTACTCGAGAGCGATCTTCTCCAGATCCAGGTGCATGATGTGTCCCAGGGGCATCGCGACTCCCGAGCAGAGAGGAGCCGCGGGAGCCCCAGCGTGCGTGACTGGAGGCGGCGTGTGAGCGACTTTTTGAGACAGACACCCAGCTTGAGGCCCCCGGGGTGCCAGGGCTCCAGCGCCTAGAGGTCGGAGGAAGGGGGGGGGGGGGGAACCGTACCAGCAGCTGCGAGAGGGACCCAGGGTAAACAGCTCACAACTCTTTTGAGTGGAGTCCACCTAACAAAAGCACCGTCTGAGCTCCAAAGGAGTTTGCGCGGGGCTCAATGACCCAGCACTGGACTGGCCCAGCGCTGAGAGTTGGAGACACCCCCTTTTTGAAGTGCGAGCTTAAATGACTGCGGTCTAGACAGGGACTCAGGGCTGAGTATCCGCTCCCGCTCCGCCCCTTACTGGGCCACCCAAACTCCGCGGGACGTCACCAGGTCCCGCCCCGAACTGGGCAACCCTCACTCCCCCGGACGTCAGGAGACTCCGCCCCTGGCTGAAGAATGCCGAAAGGGCAGCATGGTAGAGGACACCGCCCCCTCGCCCCTTTATAAAGGAGAGGGACTGATGGATTCTCCTAGGAGGAACTCAAGTTTCGTTTTTCTTCTATTTTTTCTTTCTTTTTCTTTGTTTCTTTCTTCCTTTCTTTCATCTTTCTTTCTTTCTTTTTTCCTTTCTTTCTTTCTTCTTTCTTTCTTTCTTTCTTTCTTTCTTTCTTCCTTCCTTCCTTTCTCTCTCTCTCTGGACTCTCCTAGGTGGAACTCAAGTTTCATTTTTCTTCTCTTTTCTTCCTTCCTTTCTTTCTTCCTTTCTTTCTTTCTTTTTTCCTTTCTTTCTTCTTTCTTTCTTTCTTTCTTTCTTTCTCCTTCCTTCCTTTCTTTCTTGGTTTAGGAGTAGGGCTGATTGATTGCATGTCTGTCTGTTTGATAGGGTGAAATCAAGTCTCAGGATGCTACTGATTCGCTTTTTTGTGTGTTTTCCATAGATTTTTCATAAACTTTTTTGTTAAATTCAAA
>CM053598.1:158621509-158655068 GCA_028646575.1 Pseudocheirus occidentalis | reverse complement strand
AACCAAGAAAATAAATTAAAATTGAAAAAAAAAAAAAGGATCATGCCTTCCAAAGACATCATTGAAGGCCAGTAGAACGTGCTCACCTGCAGCATTTGTTGGGCCCATCTCACAGACTCAGTTGCTGCTGATTGTGGACACAGTGTTTGCCAATCTTGTCTCAGTAGCTCCCGTGAAGCTTCAGAGCCCATCTCCTGCTGCAGATGCAGAGAAATCTCCTAATCAAGAGCTTTTAATGCCATTTTAAGGAGAAGGGGCAAACTCCCTTCAAGGAAAAGGAAGCTTTCTGTTACCCGGGAACAACATCAACAGAAGCCTGAGGGACCCAGCAAGTGTGACAAATACCAGGAGGATAAGAAGTTATTCTGTATGAATGATCAGACCCTAGTCTGTATGTCCTGTTCACAGTCCCAGGTACATGAGGCTCACACCATCCGACCCATAGAAGAGGCTGCTAATTTCTACAGGAAAAAGCTTTAGGAGAATCTGAAACTTGTAAATGTAAATTTAAGAGATGTTCAGAAGCTAATCTTTGAAGAGAAGAAGATACCTCGGACATGGGCTGTTGCGTGGATAGAACAAGAGGAAATGTCCAGAGTAATGTTTGAGGAAAAATTTCAAGAAATAAGTGAATTCCTGAGTGATGAAGGAGGTCCACAGTCTTGTAGAACTGGATGATGAGGAGAATGAACAGCTGAAGGACAGTGAGGCCCAGCAAGAAATACACAACAGAGAGAAAAAGAGACTTGAGTCACCTCCAAGTGTCCCAACACAGGCATGACCTGAAGGAAATGGCCACAACTTTGGAAGAAAAGTCTTAGATGCCAGATACAGACCTTCTGCAGGATGCAGAAGAAACCCTGAACAAGAATGAGTCCCTGTTGCGGTGATTCACCGCAATTTGCACTCAACAGTGCAATCTCGACTGTTGCAGTGTCGCTATCCCTGAGAGTTACCTGATGACAATAGAAAGAGGACTTTCACGTTTGCAGATATTTCCTCAGGTCAGATATTTGCTATTTATACCTCTGGAAGTCTCCATTACATGAATGGGAGAGATTTGTCTATTACACAATTGAAAATGGATGGCTTTACTGAAGAGGAGCAAGATCTCCCCATCTTAACCTGTTACTGTTTGCCAATTGAAAGGGAGAACTCCCCTACTGACTTCCCTCCTTAGCCCTCAATGGAATGGCATTAATTAGGTCAGAGACTTGGGCAAACCAAGGAAAGATAGTTCAGGATGATCCTGGAACTGCATCCCACTTTTAAATCTTATGTAATGTGCAAAAGGGAGGGGGCCTACTTGGGGAGAATTGGAAGCTGAATCCTACTTTACCAGGACAAATGTGAATTTTGTTTTTGTTAATTAAGAAACTGTAAATACCGTGGGATCTTGCATTGTCTACTCCTTAAGTCAGCTGTATCTGACAAATGTTATCTACTACAGAAAATAATCTGTAAGCTTGCCCATTTTCCCCTTTATACTTGTGTCCTAGGAAATCATCCATGGGAAATAGGTGTTAGACATGGAATGAAGGAAAGTGTTGTTGGAATGTAACTCCTCTAGTAGCGGCTGACGTGGCCATAGACAGGTTGTACCACAGGTTGATCCTTACAGTATCATACAATACATATTAATAAATTTTTTTTTCCAAATGTAAAAAAAAATCAAATCAATTCCACTCTTTGCTGATTTTTGAGGTATCAATGTTCACACTGAAAGTTTAATAATGGCCACCTGTTGGCTCAAACACACCCTGGGTGTGTGTTTGGGTAACAGAAAAGGTCAAGAACCCCTGAACTAGATGATTTCTAATATAGATTCACTGAAAGCAAAACTTAAGGAAGAGTATAAATAGTACCAAAGAGTTGGTTGGTTGCTGTCCTTTGTTCTCAAGAAAGACAAAAATGATATCACTATGTTGGAGTCAAGGTGCAGGATCCATCTGTGGCTGCTCAGACCAATATGAGCTCAGAAGTCTCTACCACAGGTTGGGCACAAATAGTCCACATGAACTTTTATAGTGGAGATGTCTTGAAATCTGCTCATCTCACGTTTCTTTTGAACTACTGCAATTTTGCTTTGTTCATAGAGTACAGCGTCATCTTTGATTTGGGCACAACATGCTGGGCAGTACTTTGCCAGTGTCTCCCATGTCACACAATTGATTCCAAAATTCACCAGAGAGTAAGATACCTAGAAAACATACTTCCTGCCTAGAATAGTGACTTGACAACGCCATAAAAAAAAATCACTAAGTACTAGGAAATCTGTTACTAAAGAGAACTGTCTACTTAGACAACAACCCCCAAATTGTTTATGTGGGTGTGTAAAAGACTAAGCAAGTGCTCATGTCCTGGACATCTTCATACCATGCTCCTGTTCTCTCAAAGCCACCTTCCCCAAACCACCCTGAGTCTTACTCATTTCTTTATCAGACTTCTACACTATGGCTCCTGTCTATACACTAGGCTTTCCTGCTTTAGACTCTAGCTCTAGGGAACAAAAATCAACACTAGAATTCCTTGAAAGGACATAACAATCAGTTGCTCTGTCATTCTACTCACCATCCCAGGGAATTACCTAACCAAAACTCCCCTCCTCAGCTGTCACTCCAATATATATATATAAATATAATCTTTCCCTCTTTTAGAATGAAACTTCTTGAGGGAAGGACTCGTCTTGAGCTTTCTATTTATACCTTCAGCTCACAGCTCAATGCCTGGGACAAAGTCAGTGCATAATCAATGCTTTTTCATTCTTTTTTTCATTCATTCATTCCTCCTCCCCCAGACAAGAATGTTGTGTTTATTTTTAAAACCACTAATGGCCTAATTACTGTACCTTAGAAGATCAGAGATTTAGAGCTGGAATGGACCTCTAAGGATTTCTAATCTATCCTATTTAATTTACAAATGAGGAAAGTGAGGCCCAGAGAGATAAGTGAAACGCTGAAAGTGACACAAGTAATAGGAGGCAGAGGCAGAATTTGAACTGAGGTCCTCTGACTCCAAGGTCAGCATTTTTTCTCCCCACTGTACCATGCTGCCCCTGGAAGATTTTTATATCTATCCATTAACAGTAAGTCATTCAGTTCACAAGCATTAATTAAATATTTTGTATGTGCCAGATACTGTTCTAAGCACTGGGAATACAAATCCAAGCCAAGTCCCTGTCCTCAAGGAGCTTCCATTCTAATGGAGATTACGCATAAAAAAGAAGCTGAAAAGGGATAGGAGCAGATACTCAGTACCAAGATAAGATTGAGAGGTCCTGAGGAGTGAAGCATGATGGGAAATTAAGAGATGGCTGGCTTGCCACCCTCCTTAAATGGAATTATTGTTACAATCAAAAAGAGGAAAAAGCTATCCCATCTCTGGTCATTCTCCAGGAGCAGAGGGGTCTTCCCAGGTGTAAGCTTGTGAGTTTTGAAACCAAAATGACTTTCCAGAATAAAGAACTTTAGGGTGCAGACATAAATGCATGGATACAACAAACAGAGCCATTAATATCAGAAAATTGTATTAGATGCACCCACCCAAATTATTTGTCTGTAGTACTTAAGGTCATTTAAGATTATTCACCCAATAATACCCCAGTTCATAGGACAAAAATAGAGACTTGGGCAAGCTTATTGAGATCCCTTCCAGTGCTGATATTCTATGACTCTAAACCAAGTCTGAGATGCCAGTACTGCATTTGGCAGAGGACACAAGGGATGCCATGGCTGGCAAAAAATCAGAGTCTGTTTACAACAAAGCACAGACAGGCTGGAGCCTGGTATTTGTTCTGAGTGGTTCCAACTGTCAGAGCAATGGAGCTAATGACTGACTTTTAGAATGGATTTGTTTTAATTATTAACCCATTCATTTTTAGTTATTGTAATAATAATTTCATAAGAACAGCTCATATTTGTAAAATATTTTAAGGTTACAAAATGTTTCCCTCACAGCAAGCATGAGAAGTAGATAGTGGAACTACCACTAGGCCTCTCTTATACATGAGGCACAAAGGATAGTGAATTGCCCAGTGTCCCAGTGGGAATTTGAACCCAAGTCACCTGACCCTATTTTCTCAGATTAACAGCAAGCAAAACATAGCTCCCTGTAAAATAGCCATGACAGAATCACGTCTTTGAATAGATAATACTTTCCCAAAATGTGAGTAACTAACAAAAAGAATAATGCTGAATTCTTTCCCCCCATATTCTTTCATGCAGGAATAATAAAACTTTAGAATTGAAAAGGGCCTTGGACAGCATCCTGTCTAACAAATTTATTTTACGTTAGATAACTGAAACCCAAAGATTTTCCCCACAGTCAATGAACAATTAGTGGTAAAATGAGAACAAAAATTCAGATCTGCTAAATCAATAAAGCAATCCAAAAATATTTATTAAGTTTCTACCATGTCCCATGAACTGTGCTACGGATAGAGGCAGAGAGAACAACCCCTGCTTTCAGTGGGCTTGGGGAACCAATACACATTTTTAAAAAAAGTTTATTGTATCCCCTAATATGTGTAAAATTTCCCAGGGGAAATTTTATACATATTAGTAAAAGCAAAATCTAAAAACAAATTAATTTCAAGGTAATTTCAGAGAGCCAGAAGGCCAGAGTAGACACTAGCAATGAAGGAGAAGAGGACAGGGAAATCTCCATGTTGAAGATAACACTTGAATTAATTAAATTTGAAAGAAGCTAGGCATCCCATGAGTTAGATGAAAGGAGGGAGTAGATTCCAGGCATGGAGGAAAACTTATGCAAAGGTAGATAGAGATAAAGAATGCACAGGAAACACTGGGCAGAATAATTTGATTGGAACATAGTATGTATGAAGGGAAAAAAATGTATAATTAGCCTGAAAAAGTACTTAAAGATAATAATAACAATAGCATTAATATATTGCTTTAAATTTTGGAAGGTCCTTAAATGCCATGCTCAGCAGTTTGAATTTTCCTAGTTAGTGGCTGTTACTGTTGCTCATCCTTCCTTTTGGAAGAGGACCAATGACATCACAGGTGACGTCTTGACTTGCTCACTACTTGCATTTAAGTGAGGCAGAGCTGCAACAAGTTATCCACCTTGTTCTCTCTTCCAGAGTCATTGAACTTCACTTGCAAGATAAAAGTCAAGATCATTGGCAATGGTGAGAGATGCGGTGGATGACCTTGGCATCTTTGATGTCTGACCAAGCCATAAGCGCTCCGCAGCACCTGCTTCAGCCACCTTCATGGCCATTTGAACAAATTGTTCTCATTTGCCTGTTCTTCCAGGGGAAATAAAACCAGATGGTTTTACTGGGGTGTGGCCATTGTGCATGGTACAGCTTCTTGGAGCCATAAGTGAGAGTGGAGTGAAAGGTGGACAGCAAAGGTAGATGAACAACCCTGAAAAAGGTTTACACCAGAAGTGCTAGTTCTCCCTGAACAACTCATAGACCTCCATAGCTAGGAGGGAAACACTGGAGATTTTTGATCAGGGGACTTGCGTTTTAGGAATATCAACCTAGGAAGCTGTGTGGAGGATGGATTGTAGAAGGAAAATAGTTGAAGCAAGCTATGGCATTAATTGGAAATGAGGTTCTGAAATAGAATGCTGATAATGTGAACTGAGAGAAAGGGAATAGATACCAAAGCCATTGTAGAAGGGGAATCAGCAAGATTTGGTGACTCATTGGACATGGGAGTACACTTAATAAACATTTGACTATGAATAAGTCAATTTACTAACCCTCAGCTTCCTTGTCTGTAAAATGGGGATACTACTAACATTTGTACTACCCAACTCATGAAAGTGTGGGAGAAAACACGTTACAAACCACAAAGTATTATATGAACAACTCATCATTCTTATACTTTTTTACTTAATTTTGTCTTAGAGACAGCCTAGATAGTTGGTTTCTTCCATAGAGATAAGCATATATTAAATTTAACAGGATAACAGGTTTGCTTGTACCTCCTTAACTTTTTCTTTTGGTTTTCTTATTTGCATTTAAAATTTATCTTACTTTTGTGCTCTTTTCTGTTTGGCATCTTTCAAAGAGAATGCCACTGATTCAGATTGTAAGCTTATTTGCCAACACTGAGTGCCATAAAATTTATTTCTCTTTTCTGTACAAATACATTGAACTTTTGATAAAACACAACAAAGCCAAAACTCTGAAACCTTTGGGTAATGTCTTTACTCAAAAAGAGGCAACTTGTTTTTTTGTGCTTGTTTATTTAGTCATCTATTTAAAAGTTTTGAATGCCTCTTTTTTGTTTTTTTAATCATCAAATATTTATTTTCTTTCTTCCTTTGAGTTGCCATCTCCCCTCTGGGGGAAAAAAAAGAAGAAAAAGAAAAAAGAAATACTACCCCAAAACCCCATTTGTAACAAAATAACCATTGTTAGCTAAAACATGCCTACATGGGTCACATCCAAAAATATGTGTCTCATTCTGAATATTAGTTCATTACCTGTCTGTCTTGAGGTAGGCAACCTGCTTCATCATTGGTCAATCCTCTCTGAAATCATGGTTAATCATTACATTCATTAGAATTTTTAAGTCTTTCAGAATAACTTTTTTTTTTCCAATATTGATGTTATAGTAGAACTTGTTTTTCTGTTTCTATTCACTTCACTCTGGGTTAGTCCATACAAGCAATTCCAGGTTTTTCTAAAACTCTCCTTCTTAATTTCTTATAGCACAACAATATCCTAGCACATTCATTTACCATAATTAATTCAACCTCTCCTCAACTGATGGGCACTGTTTTGTTTCTATTTCTTTCACACACACACACACACACGCACACGCACACACACACACACACTCAAGAACTGTTTTGTTTTCTTTATACTTATAAAGTCTTTTCTTCTTTCTTTGATTTCTTTGAGAAGGTCTAATAGGTCTAGTAGGTATTATTGGGTTGAAGAAATGCAGTTTGCTGTTTCATATACAATCCTGTTTTTCATTTTTCACATATTGAAGTGTTTGTGTTTGTTCATGATTATGTTCATGATTTAAAAGAAGAAAAATTTTAAAATGAAGAGATAAGTAGGAACTTACCATAAATCATTATTTTGACTAGAGTAAGAGGCTTTTTAAACTACAAATGAGTATTTCTTCCTTTTCCACTCTAGGGATTTCCTAGTGTTTCTAGGAATCCAAGAGTAAATCCCAATGATATATAAGTCTGTAGAGAATTACTCTGTAATGAGCTCCAACCTCAGTCTGCTGTGTTGCAAAACTCATCCCTCAAGAGCCAGAGACTGCAGTTAATTATATGGAACTGTAGATGAGAAAGTGCCTTAAATGAATCTATGCATGAGTGCTTACTAGTATGAATAAGAGAAGGAAAGAAAAAGAGAGGGGAGGAAGGAAGGAAGAAAAGAAGGAAGGAGAGAGGGAGGGAAGGAAAGAAGAAAAGAAGGTACAAGGGAAGGAAAGAAAGAAGGGAGGGAGAAAAGAAGGAAGGAAGGAAGGAAAGAAGGAAGGAAGGAAGGAAAGAAGGAAGGCAGGAAGGAAGGCAGGAAGGAAGGAAGGAAGGAAGGAAGGCAGGCAGGAAGGAAGGAAGGAAGGCAGGCAGGAAGGAAGGAAGGAAGGAAGGAAGGATAATGTCATTTGGTTATATTCCTACTTCGAATAAAGCCACCCTGTCTGTTGCCAGTTCTAATGGGGTGGGCAAAGAAAACCAGACTTTCAAAATCAGTTCCCATTGATTTTTTTTTTCCAGAAAATAAGTAATTTCAATTTTCTCAGATTTTTCCTTTCTGAACTCTGTGTGGTAACTCTGGTACATGTAAGTACCTGGCATATATAGTTGATCATTTCCAATTCAACAAATTAGGTTTACCTGTCTTGCCTCAGAGGAAAACACATCATGAGGTATAAAAACATACAGATAAGTTATTAAATATTGGATTTTAAAAGAACATTCTTTGTATTTTGAAGCTTATTTTAGTTAAATTATTTTATTATTATTTAAAAGTTATAATGAATAACTGGCCTTGAGCAAGGGTTTTAAACTTCCTGGTCCTCAACGTCCTTCTCTATCAAACAAGGGCATTGGACTACATGGCCTCTGGGGTCCCTTCTAGCTTTAAGGTTCTGTGAACCTATGAATTTATTATAGTACTCCAGTGGGTCTACGATCTCATCAATAAGAGACCTGCCTTCTCATCTCATCCCTTTGATTTCATCTTTAATTTGGCTTTCAGGGGAAAAAAAAACATCCATTTTTTCTGCTTCCCCCATTCTGCTTCCACCCACACCTCCCACTATTGAAAAGAGAAAAGAAAAACAGTAGTACTACTATAATAACTGTGCCCTTATTATAATACACATTCCCACACTTCAGTCATATCCAACTCTTCATGGCCCCATTTGGGGTTTTCTTGGCAAAGATACGGGAGTGGTCTATTTCCTTCTCCAGCTCATTCTTCAGATAAGGAAACTGAGGTAAACAGGGTTAAGTGACTTGTCTAGGGTTACACTGCTAGTGTCTGTGACTGGATTTGAACTTAGAAAGAGGAATCTTTCTGACTCTAGACCTAGCACTCTATCCACTACATCACCTAATTGCTCAATTCCCATGTTGGTCATGTGCAAAAATATATGTTTCACTTTCACTTCCGCAGTACTTCAGAAACTGGGTAGCATACTTCATCATCAGTATACTGGAATTGCTTTCACCTGTGGGTACCCTGCCCAAAGAAAGGTAAATTTTGATGGCTGAAACCTAGCAGGATTATCTTGTGGTTTACTGACTAGATTTCTTTCTTAAAGACAGTGCCTTAAACTCAATTTGCTCTAGTTTTCATTGATTGGCCAACAGTAGATCCCAATCCAAGAACCACCTAATGGTCATTGGGATGGCTCAGAGTGAATGTAAATGGAACTTGTTTCTGTTTTGGTCAGATTTATTTTTTTTTTAATTAGAATTATAAGTTGTCAAAGTGGTTGAAACCCACCCTGTGGGGGATGCTGGAACAATGGGAGGGGCAGTGTTTCCTCAAGTGCAATTGGAGGGCATTGAGTAAAAATAAGGTTGCAGTAAAAGCATAAGAAGAGAAGAAAATCTTGAAAATTCTTTTGTACGTTTCATCTGTTGTGTAAAAGAGTTAAAGTCTTAGTGATTACAGTTTTTTTTTCCAAATAAACACACAAAATCCAAGTTATAACCTATCAGTGGTCAAGCCCCCGATAGATCTAAACAAGCAAGTGTCAGTGGGTGAGAGGGTTCCCCATTGTTGGGAAGTCCAGCATGCATTGGCAGAAATATATGCATGTAATGATTTGTTTACATGGATACTATATGGTTACATGATGCAATATCTCATCATCAAAATTTTAATGCAGGAAAACCCTACAAATTTACAATAAATTGTTAAATTGAAGATGCATCATTTTAAAAAATATTCTTTTGAAATGACACAAATTTCAAAAAAAGGGTTAAAGAAAGTAGATTTGGGGGGGCACTGAGTACTTTTTTTTTAAGGGGACAGTAGGTCAACTGTTTGGGAACCTCTGGATTAGATAAAAGGAGCTATTCCTTGACTCACTTCTTAAAACTGCCTTCATCACTAAATGGAGGTTGCCTTAGTCAAAGTGAAAACTAGGAAAGACCTTAGCTTAAAAGCTAAGGTCCCTTGCTACCTCCAGGGGCCCATCTCCAGTTATACTGATCTATATCTAGCTGCTGGACCCAGATAGCTCCTGAGAAGAAAATGAGACTGATGACTCTGCACAGCTCTGCCTCACTTAAATCCATTTCACTTGAAAGTTATGGCACCATCTTCCTCCTGTCATGGTCCTCTCTGAGAAACAAAGGACAAACAACAATAACAACCTGGAACTGTGGTTGGTCATTGCACTGATCAGAGGTCTTAAGTCTTTCCTTATAATGTTATTGTTATTATATAAATCACTCTCTTAGTTCTGCCTCCTTTACTCTGCATCAGTTCATATAAATATTCATTATATTTTAACTAAATCCGAATGTTTTAAATTTCAAAGACAGAGAGAAGAAAACTAGGCTTGAGAGAAAGTCACTTTTAAAAACACATTAAGCAGAATTCAGTATCTCGTTGTAACATTTATATACATGGACGTTGGACTTAATGATTGATAAGGTACCTTTCAGATCTAAATCCTATTACTAATTTTTAAATTAAATTTTATTTTTCATTTAATGAAGGTCCACCTCCCACATTGAGGAAGAAAGAAAAAAGCCCCTGTAACAAATATGAATAGTTAAGCAAGACAAATTACCACATTGACCATGTCCTATATATTTATCTTACATCACACAATATATCTGCATATCTATATTACGTATCTACATATGTTGTTATTGTTTCTACTTTGCTCTCAAAAAAGGACCATGGTATCCGGTAAGTGATGCCATGACATGCAAGTGAATTGGATTTAAGTGAGGGATGGCTGTGCAAAATCACCAGACTGTCTCCTGTGGAGCCATCTGGGTCCAGTGGCAAGATATAAATCAGGATGACTGAGGTGTATATAACTATAACTGCCTCTATCTCTATGCCACTATATATTCCACTGATATGATCTATCTATAAATATAAAGATTTATATAAATATCTATTACACATAGATGTATATGATAGAGATAGAAAGATACAGCAATATAGTGATAGTGACATATGTATACACATGCATGCATGTATGTACGTAAGTATACATCTGCACCCTGAGCCCATCACTGAGGTGAGCAGCATATTTCATCACAAATCCTTTGGAATTTCACAGCATTGATCAGAGTTCTTAACATTTCAAAGTTGTTTGTCTTTACATTTTCTCCTTTCATGTTGTTATTATATAAATTATTTTGATCCTTATCACTTCACTTTGCATCAGTTCATATAAATTTTCCCAGGTTTCTCTGAAAGTGCTCCCTTCTTCATTTCTTACTACACAAGAATCTTCCAGCATGTTTTTATACCATAACTCAGCTCTTTGATACGATACAGACAAAATAAAAAGAGTTGCTTTCAGTATTTTTATACATATGAGTCCTTTTCCTCTTTTTTTTTTAAATCTCTTTGTTGCATAAGGTTAGTAATAGGAGCTCTATGTCAAAGAGTATGCACAGTCTAGTAACTTTAGGGGCAAAGTCCCAAGTAGTTTTCCAGAAGGACTGGACCAAGAAGTCATCTTTTTTGAAAACAGCCTATTTTCTATGACCACTGTTGTAACAAAAGGCATTTAAGCATTGTTAAAGATCCCAAGAACTAGGGGGTCAAGATAGAAAGTGAGGAAGAATAGGATAAGACGAGAGAGAGAAAGAAAACAGGTTATTTACTGGTCAACTCAGGAGCAAAATCTTCCATTGTGTTTCAGGGTAAAGAGTTGTAGAATAATAGTGTGAACTATCAACTATCTGTTATTAAATGTGTAAAAGAGGGAGGACTGCTGTCATTTATAGAACCTAGTTAAAAATAAGAGACTACTTGGATTATAACATTATGTGAATATTTAGAAGCAGTTAGAGTGTATTAATGCCACACGCATACTAGGTATTTAATAAATGCTACTGACTCACCAAATGACTGACTTCTTTATGAGACAGAAATGGGAGCATATAGATTGTACATTGGATAGAGCACCAGCCCTGAAGTCAGGAGGACCTGAATCCAAATCTGGCCTTAGACATTTACTAGCTGTGTGACCCTGGGAAAGTCACTTCACCCAGTTTGCCTCAGTTCCTCATCTGTAAGATGAGCTGAGGAAGGAAATAGTAAATTGCTCCAGTATCTTTACCAAGAAAAACCCAAATGAGGTCATGAAAAGACTCAACAACAATAAATTAGTATTGTTTCTTTGTTGGATTTCTTATAGCATAGTCATTAGCTCATCTTTGTAGATGGTTACCAGACTTGCATTCGCATTCCCAGTCTCTCTGCTGGGCTTCAGTCCCACATCACCAGCTGCCTAATGGACTTTTCAAACCAGACGGGTCCAAAGCATTATCTTTTGCTGCAAACCCACATGTCTTTCAAACTTTTCTCTTTTTTGTCAAAATCACCACCAAACAGTCACAGGCTTACGAATTCAGACTTGACTATTCTTGACTACTCATGCTCTTTCACAACACATCCAACAATGGCCTCTCAAATCCTTCTCTCTACTCATAAAACCACCACCTTAGCCCATGCTCTCTTATTTCTCTCCCAGACTATCATTATCAATGTTCTCCTGATCGGTAACCCTGCCTCAAGTCTTTCCCCTCATAATCCATTCTCCACACAATTGTCAAAGTGATTTTTTTTAGATATTTAATATTTTTTCAATTACATGTAAAAATAATTTTTAACATTTGTTTTTTAAAATTTTGAATTCTAAATTCTCTCCCTCCATTCCTTCCTTCTTCTCTCATTGAGAAGGCAAGTAATTTGATATGGGTTATACAAATGCAATCATACAAGGTATATTTTGTTGTAAAAGAAAGCAAACCCAAAAAATAATCCTTAGAAAAATGAAGTTTTGGGGGTGGCAAGGTGACATAGTGAATAGAGCACTGACCCCGGAGTCAGGAAGACCTGAGTTCAAATTCAGCATCAAACACGTAACACTTACTAGCCATGTGACCTTGGACAAGTCACTTAAGCCCAATTGTCCTGCCTTCCCCCCTCCAAAAAGCAAAAAAAAAAAAAGACATATGTTAATTCTGGGGTGACTAGGTGGTGCAGTGAATAGAGCAACAACCCTGGAGTCAGGAGAACCTGAGTTCAAATCTGACCTCAGACACGTAACACTTACTGTGTGGTCTTGGGCAAGTCACTTAACTTCAGTTGCCCTGCTCTCCCTGACTCCAAAAAGCAAGAAAAAAAAAAGTTTTTTTTTAAGAGTATATTTCTATTTTAATCCACACTCCATCATTTTTTTTCTCTGGAGGTGGATAACATTTTTCATTATAAGTCATTTGGAGTTGTCTTGCATCATTGTGTTGCTGAGAGTAGCTAAGTCATTCACAGTTGATCATCATACAATCTTGCTGTTACTGTATATACAACTCTCCTGGTTCTGCTCACTTCACTCTGTTCGTGAAAATATTTCCCCATTTTTCTGAAACCATCCTGCTTGTCATTTCTTTCAGCACAATTACATTCCATTACAATCACATATCACAACTTGTTCAGTCATTTCCCAGCTGGTGGGCATCTCCTTAATTTTCATTTCTTTGCCTACACACACATACACACACACACACACACACACACACACAAATGTTTTTGTACATAATCTTCTTTTGGGGATTTTTTTAGATCTAGGAGTGGCATGCCCTTTGGGCATCGTTCTAAATTGCTCTCCAGTGCAGTTGGATCAGTTTACAGCTCCACTAACAATGCTTTACTGTCCCAATTTTTCCACATTCTCTCCAACCTTTGCTATTTGTCTTTTCTGTCATATTAGCCAATCTGACAGGTGTGAGGTAGTACCTCAGAGTTGTTTTAATTTGCATTTCTCTAATCAATAATGATTTAGAGCATTTTTTCATATGAATATAGATAACTTTGGTTTCTTCCTCTGAAAACTGTTTTTATCCTTTGACCATTTATTAATTGTGAAATGACTTGTATTCTTATAAATTGTACATATTTGGATCTACATATTTGAGAAACGAGTCCTTTGTCAGAAAATAATTGCTAGAGAAATTACCAGAGAAACTTGCTATAAATTTTTTCAGCTATGATTACTAACTATATGTTTCTTTCCATCCCATTTCCCCTCTCCATCCTTCTTTATTTCTCCTTTTGCCCTGTCTTTCTTCAAAAGTGTTTTGCTTTTGACCACCATCTCCCGCAATCTGTCCTCCCCTTCTAACAGTACCCCTCTCCCCCTTCTCTTATTCTCTTCTCCTGCTTCCCAATAAGGTAAGTTAGATTTCTATGTCCAAGTGAGTGTATATGTTAGTCCCTCTTTGAGCCAATTCTGATGAGAGTATGGTACAAGTGTTGTTGACCCCTTCCCCCATCCTCTCCTACACTATAAAAGCTCTTGCACATCTCTTTCATGTAAGACAATTTACCCCCCCCCCCCATTCTACCTCTCACTTCCCCCTTCTCCCACTGTATCTCTCTTTCTTATCCCTTAATTTTTTTTATATATAATTTCATCATAGTCAACTTACTCCTGTGCCCTCTGTCTATGGATGCAACTTCTACCTGCCATAATAATAATAATAATAATAATAATAATAATGAAGTTCTTAGGAGTTGCAAGTATCATTTTCCCATTTAGGAATGTAAACAGTTTAATCTTATTGAATCTCTTATGATTTATCTTTCATATTTACCTTTTTAGGGTTCTCTTAAGTCTTTATTTAGCAGTCAGATTTCTATTCAGTTTTGGTATTTTCATCAGGAATGCTTGAAAGTCCTTTATTTCATTAAATATCCATTTTTCCCTCAGAAGAATTATACTCAGTTTTTCTGGGTAGGTGATTCTTGGTTGTTATTCTAGCTCCTTTGACTTCAAGAATATCATACTTCAAGCTCTGTAGAAGCTGTTACATCCTACGTAATCCTGACTGTGGCTCCATGATATTTGAATTGTTTCTTCCTGGCTGCTTGCAATAGTTACTCACTGATCTCTGAAATTTGGCTATAATATTCTTGGAAGTTTTCCTTTTGGGAACTCTTTCAAGACATGATCAGTAGATTTTTTTTTTCCTATTTTACTCTCTGGTTCTAGGATATCAGGACAGTTTTCCTTGATAATTTCTTGAAATATGATGCCCAGGCTTGAAGGTAGTCCAACAATTATTAGATTATCTCTCTTCTATCTATTTTCCATGTCAGTTGTTTTTGATGAGATATTTCAGGGTTTTTTTTTTCTATTTTTTCATTCTTTTCATTTTGTTTTACTGTTTCTTATTGTCTTGTAGAGTCATTAGCTTCAACTTGTGCAATTCTAAATTTTAAGGTATTGCTGTCTTCACTGGACTTTTGTGCCTCCTTTTCCATCTAGTCAATTTTGTTTTTTAAGGAGTTTTCCTCTTTAATAGATTTTTGTGCCTCTTTTACCATTTATCCTATTTGCTTTCTAAGGTGTATTTTTTCTAAGGTGTTTCTTTGTTATGTTTTTGTGCCTCCTTAACCAAGCTATTAACTCTTCTTTTTTTCATGATTTTCTTGCATTGCTTTCATTTTCTTTCCCAATTTTTCCTCTACCTCTCTTATTTTATTTTTAAACTCCTTTTTGAGCTCTTTCAGGAATCCTTTTTGGTCCTGAGACCAATTCGCATTTTTTTTGAGGCTTTGAATGTATCTATTTCAATTTTGTTGCCATCTGATAAGTTTGTCTTTTTATTTTCCCTGTCACCATAATAACTTTCTATGGTCAGGCTCTTTGTTGTTGTTGTTGTTTCTTCATTTTCCCAGTCTATTTCTTTACCTTTAATTGTATGTTAGAGTTGAACTGTGCTTCTGGGACAAAGGGGGCACCATCCCAAACTCTAGGATTTTTGTGCTGCTGTTTTCAGAGATAGCTTTTGGGGATTCTAACTTTTCAGTTCTTCCATGATGATATAATCTAAGGAGAGTTTTCGTCACTGCTCTCCTGACCTGCGCCAGTCTAGTCTATGAGTGATCACAAGCACACTTTTTCTGCCCTAGAACTGTGACCAGGGGCCCCACTTTCCTGTGGCCATACACTGTAGTGTTCTAGTACTCAGCCTCACCCTGGAATAGAGTTTTTCACCTGTTGCCAGCAAAGGATCTCCTGTAATTTCCTTCTAATCAGTCATCCAATCCCCTTATGATATGAGGGCTGAGAACACTGCCCTAGAAGCCATCACTGCTGATTCAGTTGCCCCCAAGGCCTGCTGGTGGCTTGATAGGTGCCGTCTATGCTGGACTGTGCTACATTCTGTCTCAGTGAGACAGACCTTTCCTGCTTACCTTCTAAGTTGTCTTTGGCTGAAAATTTGTTTTGCCCCATCATTTTATTAGTTCTGCCACTCCAAAATTCATTTTGATGTGTTATTTTAAAGTTATTTGGAGGGGAATTTTGGAAATCTCAGGTGAGACCCTGCCTTTCCTCCACCATCTTGACTTTGTTCCCACTGAAGTGATCTTCCTTAAGCTCAGATCTTGCCATATCACTCCCTTATTCAACAAATTCCAATGCCTCCCTATTTCCTCTGGGATAAAATATAAATACTCCTATTTAGCTTTTAAAGACATACTTAACCTGACCCCAATCTACCTTTCCAATCTCATTATGCATGAATCCCCTTCCTACATACTTCAATTCAGTCAAATGAATCTTTTTAGTGTTCCTCACATATTCCATTTTCTTCCATTTCCTACTGTGTGCCTTTGTACTAGCCAGTCCTCATGTCTGAAATTCACTTGCTGTTTACCTCTATCTTTTAGAATCCCTTATGTCTTCAAGATTCAGCTTAAGCACAATCTTTTACATGCAGCCTTTTCAGATCTCCCTGACCAACTGTTGGCTTCCTTCCTGCAATAAAGAAATAATGGTCAGTATCATATAGTTATAATTTATATATCTGGTGTGTGTGTGTGTGCACACACACACACACCCCATAAACATACACACACATATATGGAGTATATTTATATTGCATATTGTAGAATGTAAGCTTCATGAGAGCTAGGAATGTTTTATTTTATTTTATTTTTTTGTCATTGTATCCCAATGGCTAGGCACAGTGCCTGGAACATAGAAGGCACTTAATGAATATTTGCTGTATGATTGATTGTGGTTATGACCAAAAATATTGATTCACTGCTTGTTAGCTGCTTGGTTCTACATTAGGCCCTAGGATAATTTAGAGAATTATCTTACACATCCTTGTCTACAAGTAGTTTGCGAGCTTACTGGTAAAATAAATATACATATGGACACATGTAAACATACATACACATATGCATACACACATAAAATGCGTATATACAATTGTATAGATATCTACAATTATATATACACATAAGCACATATACATAAAATATATATATATACAATTGTGTATGTATACACACATAAAACTAACTAGTATGAAATGGCATGTGATAAATAATAATCATACTTTTCTGCTCAATCTGCCCTATAAAAATTGAGTGAAGGGAAGAGATTGTTGTAATAGTTGAGAAGAACCTTAAACTTTAACCTAATCCTACCACCCTATTCCCCTACTTTACAGATGAGAAAACTGAGGTCAGAGAGGGAACATGATACATTCAGTTATATGACTTGCCCAAGGTCACTAAGCTAGTTAATGGAAGAGCCAGGACTAAAACCCAGTTCTCATAACTCCCAGTTCCTTACTATTCTCTCCTCTCAACTGGACTATTGAAATAAGCTCTTCATTGGACCCTTTGTTTCCAGTCTTCTCCAACCTATCTGTCATATATTACCAAAATAATTTTCCTAAAGCATTAGCTCTGAGTGCATGACTCTACTCAAAAGCCATTATTGGCCCCTTATTGCCACTAGGATAAAATACAAATTCCTCAGTCTGACTTTGAAGGCCCTCCATAATCTAGTTGCAGTCTGCTTTTCCAGCCTTATTTCATATTATTCCCTTTGTGCATTCTTTGTACCAATCCAGTTGGACTTCGGGGAATTCTGCATTCCATTTTCAACCTCCATGAATTTGCATAAGCCATTCCTCTAGTTGGAATACTCAGCTCTACCTCTCAGAATATTTCTTTTCATTTAAGGCTCAATTCTGGTGTCACCTCCTCCCAGAAGCTTTTCCTAATGTTCTCACTTGTTAATCCTCTTTCCTCATTCACTCAGTTTACCTCTGGATATGTTGAATCCATTTCTCCCCAATAGTGCAGTTTCTTGGTTTTTTTCTTCCTTTTAAAAATCATGTCAGGGGCAGCTAGGTGGTACAGTAAATAGAGCACCGACCCAACCTGAGTTCAAATCCAGCCTCAGACACTTAACACAAAACCTAGCCATATGACCTTGGGCAAGACACTTAACCCCAATTGCCCTCCAAAAAGGCAAAAAAAAAAAAATCATTTCATAGCATTATAGATTTAAAGCTGGAAGAGATATTAGAAGGGCATCAAGACTACTCCCTCATTTTGCCAATGAGGAAACTGAGACCCAGGGAGTTAAAGTAATTTGCCCAGAGTCACATAGCCAAGAAGGCAGCAAGGTAGCACAGTGCATAGAGCACCTGGCTTGGAGTCAGGAAGACCTGACTTCAAATCTGTCCTCAGTTCCTTACTAACTTTGTGACCTTAGGCAAGTCATTCAACCCTGTTTGTCTCGGTTTCCTTATCTGTAAAATGAGCTGGCATGACCCAAATGAAGTCACAAAGAGTTGAACACAACTATAGTGACCAAACAACAACAACACATAGTTAGCATGTATTTGAGACAGGATTTAAACCCGGGTCTTCCTGACTCCAAGTCCAATATTCTACCCCCTCCCCACAGTGTCACCCAACAGCTACAGTGCCTGATATTCCTGGGGGGGGGGGGGGGGTCATCCATTCCAGCACTAACCAAATCTGACCCTGTTTAGCTTCAGATCAGATTGAGTGTGTTTAATTGGGTGGTGTGGCCTAATACCTAGCATAGCACCTTAAACACAAATGTTTCCAAAACAGAATTTGTTGAATATAAGTATTTCTCAAAGAGACTATAATCCTAAATCAACAGTGAATGCAACTGAAACTCTAAACCCTGAGTAGCCGCCATTTTGAAGATGTACGTTTCTTTAAACTCCTCCAAAGCCACCGTGTCTCCTCCTCTTCCTCCTTTATGGAGGTTTCTTTGTCTGCCTTCCTATTGACATTATGTTGTGCTCACAGTTTGTTCACAATGTTCTTTCTCACTGAGAGACAGATGCGTTTTACTTGGCCGTGCTTCCTGAGCTCCAACAGTTAAGCAACACAGAGAGTCAATATGACCTTGTCTTGAATAGTGTATGAGGCTTTCATGTTTGTAGACCTTTAGAGGCAGGTGTCCTTGCTGACTGACAAAGGCCCCAGTCTAGCTGACCAGAACCTTGTCTAGAACTGAAGGACCACACTGAGAACTATCAGCAGCTCAAGGCTGAATTCCTAGCCCTTGGGGGTTGTCTCATCTAGATACAGCCCTGATGCTTCTCTGATACAGTGATTATTCTGAAATTCTAGCCTATCCCCTTACCAGAGTGTTTGAGTTCCCCAGGCACAACACATATAGTTATCTCCATTTTACAGACAAGACTGAAAGGAAGAGAGAATAAGTGACCTGATCGAAGTCACACAGATAGCAAATGTTGAATCTCAAAGCTTCAAATTTCAGCCTGGGTATCTCTTGGAGAACAGAGATAGAGGAAATCAAAAGGACTGGGAAGAAATAGAGGATGTGTGTGTGTGTGTGTGTGTGTGTGTGTGTGTGTGTGTGTGTGTGTGCATATGGGTTCAGAGAGTAGAGGAAAGAACCCAGAAGGAGTTCATTAGAAGCAAAAGAGTTGTATTCAATCAGCCTGCTAGAAAAGTGTTAAGAGCAAAGAGTGAACCCACAAAGCATTGATCAAAGTGGGACACATCTCAAAGAAATCGAGTAAGACAGAGTTCCCAGAGCCAAGGGACAACAGGGTAAAAGAATTTCTGGAGGAAGAATTTAGGAGACACTGGGTTAGGAGGGAGGAGGGCAGAGGTGAGGAATGTAGCTTTGACCTAGAGCCAGGGAGGCCCGGGGCAAGAAGAAGCTAGGTCCTAGGACCAAGCCAAGTTTGTTCTCACTGCTCTGGGGATGGAAGTAAGAGGAAATGGCCAAAAAAGAAGAGTGAACCCAGGCAGTACTTGGAAGTGAGTGTTTAATGTCTTAAAGTTTTTCTAAGTAAATTGAGTAAGGTGGGGAGGGTGTACTTGAAACATCATCTGAAGGTAGACTTAACCACCCATTGCATACTTGAATAGAATCTGTATGTGTGTGTGCGTATGCCGTATGCGTGTGTGTCTGTGCTGTATCATTGCACTGAGAGAAGGGAAAGAGGAAAGAAGCAAGAAAAAAGGAAATAATAAGAACCTGGGCTCCCTCCCTCTCTCCACCCTACCCCATGTCACTTTGCCACTTCTTGTGGTGACTGGAGGCAGTTCAGTAAGGGAAGCTGAATGGATCGTGAACTGGTAAGGCTTCTGTTTGGGATCTGAATAGGAATTATGCTACTCTGGGTAGGAGCTCTGGTTGGCAGCTAGGAAGGGCTACAATGCCAGTAGATCAGCCATAGCTCTAAGTGGACAATGGCTATGGGTAGACATAGAGGAAACTATTTTGAGCTGCATGCCAAATCAAGGGCTCTTACCTACAACTAATTTTTTTTCCTTTTATTTATAATTTATGGAATAAAAGAGCATTTCCCTAACATGGTACTATAAAAAAAATGATTGTACATGAAATTGCAAATCTACTATGTACCACTTGCTATTCCTTTCAAATATGCAACAAAATTATCATGTAAATTGCTTTTTTTCTTCTCTCCACCCCATTTTCCTTCTCTCCCCACCATCCCCCCAAATGGCTAACTACAGTTAGTAGCCTATACCTAATTTTGGGAAATATTAAATTATAAACCTGAGTCTTATTGCCTTCAGTGCTGGCATATCTTTGTCACAGGCATCCATTTTTGTGAGGTTCATTAAATAGCCAGAAGTGGGGCTCATGCACATTTGCCACAGCTCAGCTGTGGTCGGCATTTCCTTCTGCTATTTATTCTTTGGTATTGTTTGAAGCCCTGAAGGCTGTGTCTTTAGTGAAGGTAATCAGGATCTCAGATGGATCATTTCCACTAACAGATGCCTGCATGTGGATGTGGTGAGGCCCTCAGATGTTCTGGATCTAGGATACTGGCTATAAGAAGGGAAGCTGAGGAGTGGTGATAAGTCCTGTGTGTCTACCTGGTCCTCCAAGACTGAGCCCAGTGCCCCATTATTGGAGAAAACTGCCCTTTGGAGAATCAGCATGGCACAGTAGATAAAGGCCTAGTCCTGTTGTCAGATCAAAATGTGTTCAAGACCAGCCTCTGGCACATACTGACTATGGGACCCTCCAGACACTGAACTTTTCAGTACCACTGGGCAATTCTCTAAGACCATACTCTAGAGATATGTTGATGATTTAGTAGAGAGAATTTCCTCTTAGAGTCATGTCCTGCCCCCCACCCACCCACCCCACCAGCTACTAATGAAATTACCAATGTGAACAGAAACAAATAAAAAAGATTGCCTATTGGTTTAAATCTTTGTGTCAAGGAAGGACTAAAAGTCAAAGGTAGGTTGTTAGGATTGCTCTTGTTTAAAGGAAATTACAAATGTAAATCTAATCCTATCTTATTCAGGGTACAACAGGTGCTCCTGCATTACTCTCCCTTCTATTTGAATTATTCAGCTTTGCCTCGCTTAAATCCAATTTACTTGCAAGTCAAGACATCACCCTCCTGATGTCATTGGTCCTCTTCCAGAAAGATGAACAACAACAATTAGAATTATTGTGATTATTATTTTCTTCATGATCCTGGGAGAAAATACTGCTAATTTTAAAATATTAAATGCTGATATAGTGCCAAGGATTGCCATTCCCACCTCTTTCCTTCTCATCTTCCTCCTCTTCTTTATTCTCTTCTTTCTCTCTCTTTCTCTCTCTCTCTCCCTCTCTCTTTCCATATATATAGTAAGTCCTACATGACACTGACTCGTTAGAACAGATTGTCTTGTAATGCTCTGCATTATATTATATTTACTGCATGTATTATTGATGTAGATATGATTTAACTGGTACTGGGGGATGTTACAATCATCAATCTGGATGGATCGGGTGGCGATGCTTATGAGGATGCATATGATATATGCTTGCAGATGTTCAAGTGGACCCTGAATAATTTTTTATCAACTACGGAATTTTTTGTTTCTTTTGTGTGTTGTTTTCCCCTATGTAACAACAATGCAATATTTATAGTGCCCATGATCACAATAAAGACTGTGACTATAAGTATCACATGACATTTGATTGCAAAATATACCAAACTCTCCAGACGGAGGACAGAACTGAAGCATTTATTTAGACACCAGAAAACCCAGTCCCAAAACCAGTAAGCCAATTCCATCGTAGTACCAAAGATATTCAGAAGCCATAATAACACTGAGAGCCACAGCATCCTTCAGCCTTCCCACAAACCAAGACAAGACCAATATCTACTCATGAGTCTATCTGACTCCTTGCCTGAGTGTCCTTTTTCCCCCCACTGTCTGGCTAGCTCTCACCAGCTTCCTCTGGGCTCTTTCTCTTCAACAAACTCCTCCCACCACAGGCTCCATGTGACTACATTCAGCCTATTAGGGGGCAGAGTTTACTTTCAAAGCAGGGGAGGTCTTCAAACTCCCCTCTAGGTCTGCTAAGGGTCAGGGAAGATCTTCAAATTCCTATTCTCATTACACCCTATTAGATGGTAAGCTCCTTGAAGTCAGAGACTTTCTTTTTTTTACTTTCTCCCTTCTAATCAGGCTCAGCTCCTGATTCTCTGGATTTTTATACCATACCCAACTCCTTTGCTCTTTAAATCTTTCTTGTGATGTCTTCCCCTGTTAGAATGCAAACTCCTTGAGGGTTGGAACCATCTTTTATTTGTATTACCAGTGATCAGTGGCACAGCGATTGGCACATAGTAAGTTAGCTAATTAACAAGAATTTTATTTTTTGCTTTTTGGAGGGCAATTTGGGGTTAAGTGACTTGCCCAAGGTCACATGGCTAGTAAGTATTAAGTGTCTGAGGCCAGATTTGAACTCAGGTCCTCCTGACTCCAGGGCTAGTACTCTATTCACTGTGCCACCTAGCTGCCCTTTAAGAAGCATTTATTAAGATTCCTCTATAGGAGACAGGTACCGTGCCAAGTGCTAGAGATACAAAGAAAGGTAAAAGACAGTCCCTGATGTCAAGAAACTTATGACCTGATTGGGCAAGCAACATCCAAATAACTATGTACAAGCAAGATGTATACAAGCTAAATTGGGGGTAAGCAATAGAAAGAAGGCACGTGATTGGGAGAGGCTTTCTGCAGAAGGTTGGATTGTATGTAAGACTTGAGGGAAGCCAGGGAAGTTAAGAGGTGGAGACAAGGAAGGAGGTAGTTTGGGGCATAGGGAACAGCAAGTGCTTACCCAGAGTCAGCACTTAACAAATGTTCTCTCTCTGTCTCTGTCTCTTTCTATCTCTGTCTCTCTCTGTCTCTGTCTCTCTTTCAGATTTTACTTAAGACACCAGCGTATGTCCAATCAGCATCCATTGATTATGAGGGTTGATTTGGTCAATTATTTTAAATGCACACACATGTACGCTCACATATACATAGACAAACACAAACTACAATATACATATGCAAGAATCAGGATAGTGTCAGTCAAGAACAAACCCCAAAACCTAAAAAGATTTTTAGAAAGAACTTTGTTAATTTGGCTCAGCAAAGGAGAGAGACAGAAGAAGAGAATTCAAACAGGGGTAGCAGCACATGAACTATTGCATATGGGAAGTTTGTTTGAGGTGTATATCAGCAGTTAAGTATAAACACTCAATAAATTGTGGCAAAGCCAAAACATAATCTGTAGGGGAAGTTTTGGGGTTAATCCAAGACCTGAATGGACCTAAAACAAGCACCCTAGCTTCTTTGGAGGATCTTTGAGGTTAGCATGACCTACAGTTTCAGGTCAGGCAATTTTAGGTTCAGACAATATTAATAAATAATAAGATATTTTCCCATAATCAAATTGGAATTCTAGAGTACAGACAAAATCATAGTCTTGGCCAAAGTAGAGGTCTGCCAAGCCAATGATTTAGCAGGTCAAAGGAAAGGTTCGAGCTTATTCAAAGAACTTGCTGCAATATTTCACGCTCAGTGAACTGTGAGTACCTGCAGTTTTTTTATGCTGCGGTGCATGGAACTTGCTATGCTCAGCTAATGTCACTAATGAGCCACCACAGTGGGAGACTTTAGTTTATTTCCACATTCTCCTGAAAGGGAGAACACTGGATTAAGAAGAGTAGCAGACCAAGGTGAAAGAAGAGGGAAAAGGATGCTTTCCAGAAAAGTCCATTTTAGAAACAGGGCCACTTCCATAGAGAAAACAGGGAAAGCCATGACTATATGTGGCATCTCCAAGGAAAAGGTGCTAAACTTATAAATAAAGGAGAAGAGTCATGTGCAGGGAAGATGTGATAAGAATTGGTTGTTCTTCTGGTCCACTGGGGCATGAATGAAGTAGGATAGGACTGGTCAAGCAGAGAGTAAGCCTGCACCAGAGTCATGGAAATGGTAGGATCCAGAATCAGGAGTAGCTTTCCCACTGTTGATTCATTTGGGTCAGAACTTAGGAAAAAAGCAAAAGACCTGGGAACCAGGAGAATAAGGCAGAGGTTGAAGAATCAATGAATTACTACCTTCAAGGGAAAACCACATGTTGGGAAGTGAGAAGGTGTCAGGGATCAAGACAGGCAAGGCCAATGTCCATACTTCAGGAAGACTGGTTAGGTCAGTTATAGGGTCAGGCATCTGAAATACTGAAGTCAATTAAGCCTAAAGTATTTATTCTCTGATGTCTTTCTCAGCGAACCACTAGGTATGTATGGTTCTGGCCCCACAAGTTGTTGTGGCAATTAGGGAAACTATAGGGGAAGATTGACTCTGGTTTTGGTTGAGAAGGATGTGAGAAAACTAGGATTTGGGGAATATTCTTCAGAATCCCTTCTCCTACCATTCAAAGAGTATATTTGTTCTTTAATTAAATTTTATTTTAAGAATATTTATTTCTTCTTTGTTTGAATATGTTGGCTTCTTTTTGTTCTTCCGTTTCCTCAGGGCCATATTCTGGGGACTTATATCTCTTCTTTACACATGTGGCACCCCTACTGTTTTGGAGTATTGAAGGCTTGGAGCTCTGTACAAAAAGGGGGAGATAAGCCATAAAGAAATGAGAGTGCGGATTTATTTGAGCATCAGGTTTAGGGGTGGTGGCCAAAAGGAGGAAGCATTGTAGAAAATGATGCTATAAAGCATGCTAAATTTTGTTTTTTCTTGTGCAAGTTTCTAAATACATGCTTAAAAAGACAACATTTTGCATATAAATACTCACATTTGCCAGACTGCTGTTGATCTGTGAAGCTCTATTTCTCTCCACTCTTCCCTCTTTTCTCTTCCCTCTCTCTCTTTTCTTCCTTCCTTCCTTTCATGCTCCCCAGTACCCTCTCTTTCACCAGCTTATCCTCACTCCAAGACATTCAGCCTGCAGAGTACATCAAGTTAGAATGATAATTTCCATTAACTTGACTACTTGACTGCCATACATTTTATTTTTATCATCCCTCTGTACACAGGCAGGTCATTATCCGCAGGACTGGTATAGGAGAGCAAGAACCAACAACAACAACAACAACAACAACAACAAGGACAGATTCTTTACAGTTACAGTCACATGATTTCCTCATGCAAGTCAAATCCTATTACACGGAGTATCGCATATAGAAAACGCTTCAGTACATGTGGCCAACAGCCCACTGATTCTAAGCAGTAGCTGCTTTAGCACTTTGCATTTCATCATGGTTCTTGCAGACTGTCTAGTTATTATCTGTTCTTTATTTCTTTCTACCCTTTCAATTCAGTCAATGATTTCTGCAAAAGGGATTCCAGATGCTGGTGCTGGGCAATGACTTAGCAACCAGTTCTGGGCAGTGAGTCAAAGAAGCTGTGAAAAGGGGGAATGACTTTGGTCTTGCAATATTTCAAAAGCCCTGAGGTTGGTATACCTACATTCAAGTATACTTCCTTGTTGTTATTGTTTGTCCTTCCTTTCATGGGTGATAAGTGAAGTCTTGACTAGCACAGAAATTGCATGTAAGTGAAGCAGAGTTCCACAAAGTCCATAGACTCATTCTCTCTTCCTGAGTCATTGACCTCAAGTGGCAAGATAAAAGTCAAGATGAAAGGCTGGTGATAGCCTGGGATGCAGTAGATGACCTTGGAGATTTCAATGTCTGAACAAGCTCTTAACATGTCACAGTGACTGTCTTCATGCCTGTTGGAACAAATTGTTCTCATCCACCCATTCTGCCAGGAAACATCATTAAATGTGTAGAAATTTCTCTAACTCACCAATAGCTTTGGGACCTATTGGTTACCCTCAACTTGGTTTAGTCAACTACCCATGAGCAGCCCTGAAAAGGGCTCTACAAGTCATCCTACCAGAGGTGCTAGTCCTCCAGAACATTCCAAACAACCCTTAAACATCTAGGAAAGGGAGGGTGACTTCCCTTCCCACCTCCTTCCCCACCCATCCCTCAGGCTGTTTATTTTCTCTGTCAAGGGCGCAGTTGACTTAGTTCATTTCAACTAGTATTTAATGCATTCAAGGCATGGTATTTGGTGCTGAAGATGCAAAAGCAAATATAGCCTCTCCTCTCAAGGAAATTGTATTTTACTGTAGGATACTGTACTGATGCTAGACTTTTATTTAAACAAAAGTTTGCAGTATTTGGCTCAATAGCAGACAATTTAAAATCTGCTTCCACACTGAGTTTATTTCTGTATTTTGATTTAAAACAAGAATAAAGTGAAAATGCTTACTCACACAAATACGTAGTGGAAAACTGTAAGAATGAAGGAGCTACTCTGGTACCTTACACAGAATGCAAATGAGGGCAAACAAGAATATCTGATCACCTGCTGTGAATAGATTTGAACTTGAATGCTGAGCCATTGTTTCAGTTTGGAAACAACTTGATGACAGGTTGAGAAATTGCAAGAACTCATTGTACATAGTCAGAAGTAGTCAGCATTTGATATAATTGTTGCACAAACAACAAAATTGATATAAATGTGATCATGAGGATTTCAAATTACTGTAGAAACAAGTCTATAATGCTTCAAACATACATGTGATTGTTGTCAGAGAGGAAGAATATATTTGTAACATAACTGGCAATTATTTATTGATTGAGACTCTATTAAATAATTTTTATCCAGAGCCCTTTGTACCGTTGACATCAGTAACTGAGAACTGCTGCCATCAGACAGTCATTTCAGGCAACTAGAAACCTCTGACCTCATTCCTCACCCCCAAGCCCCAAACCTGCACTAAGTAGGAGCCTCTTGCAATTACAGAAGCTAAAAACAATCATCCTCTCTCATCCTTAAAGAATGATGCCCATCTATAGGACAGTGGATGAGACCTACAAAGGACAAAGGGAAGAAGAGAAATGAGGAATGGCAGGAAATGGCTCTGGCTATTTCCAAGGCTGGGGTACAATTCTTACTTTTAGCAGTCCAGTTGATGAGGTGCAGGCTTTGGGAGCCCCCTTGAACTCTTCTTGAATCTTTGAGGTACAGGCTCTGGGAAAGTAGATCTTCCCTTGGAAAGATTCAAGGAGAGCTCAAGTGGGATCCCAGAGCCTACACCTCACCACAGTTATCCCTCCTTGGAAATAGTCCTGAGCACAAAACAAGTACAGCTCTTCCACACCAAGCATGGGGGACAGCCTCCATAAAGGTATAGAGATAGGAAATAGAATAATGAGCTCAAGAAATAGTAAGTCAGCCAGTTTGATTGCACAAGATAATTATGAAGTGGAATTGTTGGCAGTGAGTCTAGAAAGGTAGAGTAAACAAAGTGATTGTCCATCTAATGGAGAATGAATGAACAAACTGATATTACAATGGGATATTACTGCGCTTAAAGAAATGAAGAATCTGGAGAATTCTGAGAAAACTCTAAAGCCTTTTGTGAACTGATGCAAGGCAAAATAATTACAATCCGAAATCAGTGTACACAATGATCCTAATAATGTAAAAGAAAACAATAATAAGAGACATAGCCTCTGAGGTCCCTTCCAATTGTAGACTTGCAGTCCTTTGGCACAGCTAAGTGGTCTCAGTGGACAGAGTGCCAGGCCTAGAGTCAGTAAGATCTTAGTTCAAATCTGGCCTCATATAATAGCTGTGTGACCTTATACAAGTAATTCTGTCCCAGTTTCCTCATCTGAAAAATGAGCTGGAGAAGAAGATGGCAAACCCTCTAGTGTCTTTGCCAAGAAATCTCCAAATGGGATCATGAAGAGTCAGACACAACTGAAAATGCCTCAACAACAAAATAGTCCTATGTCAATCACAACTCTTCTCAAAGCAATAATCAGTCTTGCCTCCAGAGGATTCATGGTAAAGCATTTTTCCCTTCTCTCAGCAGAAAGGTGGTAGACTTAAGATGGATCATGACTATCATCACCATGACCACCAACACCACATTTATAAAACTCCTACTATGTGCTAGAACCAAGCATATATTGTCAGACATTGACCTTGGTTTGCTTTGATTTGATTGAGCCTTATTCATTAACTATAGCTTAAGAGTATGGCATAGTCTAGTAATAACTTTAAAAAAAATTAAGTATCAAACCTTTTTTTTTTTTTTAATGTAAGACAATGATTAAACCCTGTGAGTTTGGTTCTGCTGGGAAAAGTGCTCCACACCCATTATGAATCTGAGCCAGTTTGTAATCTGGTGACTTTCCAGGTGACCCCAAGTCCTAAATCCTTTAGGTGAAAGCATCATATGACCTGGGAAGCTCTAAAGGGATCAGATTTTCTTTTGAGATAAGAAGCTGGTTTTCTTTGTCTTTGTTTTTTCTTTATCTTTGGGTTGAACCAGGCCCTTTGAGCACCAAGATAGGCCCTAGTTGGGTACTGAGAAAACAGTCATCTTTAGTTAACTTTTAAAAATGTTCCTTGCTTATTGAACCTACACAGTTATGTATTTGGAGACTGGTAATTTTTGTCCTTAATGTGAGATTGTATTAGATTGTGCTTCTTTTACCATTTCTAGATGCTTTTCTGTCTAGCACTGGTGAAAAATAATAGTGGAAAAGCAATAGTCCTATCCAGTATGGTTCCCCAGAGGTCCATCCAATTTGCCAAGGACAGAAAAAATTTTAAAGGCGGGGAAGAGGTATTAGTGGTGGTGATTGTGGGGCATAGGGGTAGAGTGTGGAAGAGGCTGGGAAGCCTGCTTCATGAAATTCATGATGACATATAATGGAAGTGGCCTGATCCTTGATTTGGAAGATGTGACAATGTGCTTGAGTTGGTTCCATCTACTAACCACATGATGAGGAGAAGCTCTGTTGACTGGCAGAACTAGAAGGCATTCAACAAGCCAGAGCCCCTCAGGAGCAAAGTACTTAGCATTATTCAACAGTTTATTCTTTTAGAAAGTTGCATAGGAGTAACAGGCTCAGCTCAGTGTGGCACAACCACAATCAAAGGCAGGAACTGGAACCTTAACTCAGGGGCCATCAGGGGTGGGGAACCTGAGACCTTGAGGTCACATGTGGCTCTCTATGTCCTCAAGTGCAACCCTATTATTATCCTATTAAAAATTAATTGTAATTCAGTCAAAGGGCTATACTTGAGGACATAGAGAGCCACACATGGCCTGGAGGCTGCAGGTTTCTCACCCCTGGACCAGATCTTTCTCCTACATCAAGCTGCCCCACTTTTGATAATCACAGTTCTTTAATCTGATGTGCGATGGGAGTGATGATAATAAAACATAAACTATTCAAAGAAATTACATTATCAGCACTTGTATAATACATTTAATGCCCTTCTTATTTTTGGTGTCAATATTCATGTTACTTGGTTATAAGATGTTTAATTTTATAATGACAGATTTGATCAAGCTTGCTTTTTAAAAAAACCTACAAGGTTTTTTTTTATTTTTAATTCCACTTTTAGACATCTTCTAAACTTGCAAATCTATTTCCCGGTTGATTCAATCTGCCATTTTTTTTTAATCTGCTGGGAGAATTACAGAAATGAAGATAAAATCTTAGTAAGATATTTGCTTTTATCACTTCCACTGAACCCATAAAAAGTCTCCATCTGTCAAATTATCTTTTCTTAAAAAAAAAAAACCAACCTTTTTATCATTTTTTTTTATAGGAAGAAGTTGAAAATGAGCCATTTAAATATCTGTGTCATGAAAACTGTTGATGTTCCAATAAAGTCAGATCTTCTCGAATTATCTGTTCTTATTCTACTTCTGCCTCCTTTGAGGGTAAAACTTCAGTTTCAATCATTTACTTATAGCTATCTTGTGCAATGTGGGGATTATTGTTTTGAGTGACTATATTATGACCTATTTGATATATGTTGAAATAAATATCTTTGTATTAGCTTGCTTTGTAATTGAGATCAAGATTTCATTCCTCAATGCCATATTCTTTTAAAACATCTAATGCCATTTGTTTTATATAAGAACAAATAGTAAGAGACAGAGGGAGAGAATCTTATAGTTGGATACCTCTTCTTTAGAAATAGTATCATAGGATGAGAGTTTCAGAGCTAGATAAGACCTTAGCAATCACCTAATGTGGTCTTCCTTTCCTCCACTTAATAGTTGAAGAAACTGAGTCCCAGAGATATTAACAACTTGTCCAAGATCAGTATGACCTGGATGGCTCAAGGTAGTAAATTTCAGAACTGGGATTGGAAACCAATATTCAAGTACTTCCCTATTTTAGTTTCATTTTGAATAATTTGGGGTTGTGTGAGTCAAGGCCATTATTAATGAGAGTCTTTAAGATTTTTATTAGTTCTCCCATCAGGAGCTTTTAGGAGGTTAAAAATATTTAGTCATAAGATTGATCTCTAAGAATGATAGAGGATATTATTCTTTCATTCATTAGAAATTGCTAGAATTAAAATACATTTCCAGGAAATGGTGATTTTTTTTTTTTAGGCACAAGGTTGTAACTCCTTTTATTTAAAATGTGAATATTATTGTTATATGTTGTAGCATTCTTTTTTACAGCAATCTGAATTATACTCTCATTGTTTCTTAATGAATGTGTAGGCAACTAATATCTGTTTGAACTCCTCTAGTGACAGAGAACTCAACTACTTTTTAAGGTATACAATTTCATTGTTGAATAGCTCTAATTGTTAGAAAAATCTTAAGCCAAAGTTCCATTGTCTTTCACCTTCTGCATCTGGTTCTTCAATCTGGAGCAATTCAAAAATAAATATGTATTGTTTTTTCAGATGAGATAATTCTTTAGCTATTTGAAGATAGTAGTAACGTATTTTCCATACTGAGATATGAAAAAGAAATTAGAAATAATTGGGTCCAATGCTTTCATTTTACAAATGAGATAACTGAAGCTCAGAGAGGTTAAATGACTTTCATGTCTACTAATTCTGTTCTGTTTTCTAGGCTACCTATCCTCCATCTTTCTTCATATGATGTGGTTTCCAAATTGGACACACCATGATATTCCTCTCAAAATTGGTATCCCCAGAAATAGAAACAAATGCCTGGGTATGGTTGGAGCAGTGCAGACCACACCAAAATGAGTCCCATAATTTTTTTTAAAGATATCCAAAGATAGTGGCATCAAATTCAAATAGAGAAGAGGCTACTAACCTGTACATAAAGATCCCTCTAAGTCACACATTGACTTAGAAAACCACATAACAACATTGTTATTTATTGTCTCTTTTGTTTATTTTGTTAAATATTTTCCAATTGTATTTTTATCTCATTCCATCTTTATTCAGTATTTGTAAAGCCAAGCATGAGCAGCTTTCCAGAGGACTGCTGCTCTGAACAGCTTTAAGGTTCTGATTACATAGTATAGTGAACTCTCTATTTATTCATCAGTAAATTAAGGCAAAACATTCACAGAAATCAAAGTACAGCATTCACAATGTTATGGCCTTAACAACTTATCACTAAAATGGCCACATAGCTTTCACCAAAGTGGTCACACAGTTTTAAACAAAGTACATTCATTTAGTAACTCAATCATTTACTAAGTCCTTAATTCAATCACAAAGTACAAAGGTCAAAGTTCTCTACTCCTGGGTCACAGTAAATCATTATTTTCTCAATCAATACACAGGTATCCAAGTAAAGTCTTCTTTCATCTTAACTCAAAGCTGGCTCTCTGCTTCCATGGTTCCTCTTCTATGGTCCCAACTCCTGCCTGAATCTTCCCAACTGCCACCTGGATTCAAGGGCAGGCAGGATTCAGTTCCTTGTCTAGCTCCTTGTCCAGTTTCCATTCCATATTAAAGTTCACCGTGTCCAGTCCACCTCAAGTCCTTCACAATTCCTGTTTCTGAGAAGATAAAGCTTAACAGAGCCACAATAATATTCACACACATTCCTGGCACCATCATCAATTCACTATCTGCCTGTGAAATCAACTCAGACCCACCAACAAGGTCTGAGAACTCAACACAAATCATCAGTATAGAAATGAACAAAGACCCACAAACAAGGTCCAAGAGGTCAATACAAAATCATCAGTAAAGTCCCAGAGCCTCCAAAACCCTCCTCCATGACTTTTGTAAACAGACAACCAGAAAATCCTCTTTCAGGGCTTCTGTAGAAAGTATCACAGACAAACATCAACACAGAACAGACAAACATAGAGTGCTGACATACCACAAGTTTTCTCCTTCTCCACCACAAGAGCTCCCTTGTCAGTTCTGCTCTCTCCAGCCTCTCCTTATATATGGTCATTAGCCCCTCCCCTTACAACAGGAGTTTGCAAGTTGTAGGATTCAGAGTTCTGGATCTTAATACTTGATACAATCATGAACTGGAACAAGGTGTCAACTCAATAGCTAAAACAAGATATCCACCTTAAACAAGGTGTTAACTCCTTCTTTGCTTGCCATAGCAGTATTGTAGCTAGATTGTTACTTCTGCCCTAGAGGACTCCCAGTAGATTATACTTAGTGGAATGGCTTTGTCATTCAACTTATCACTTAATCAATAATAAGTCAATTACTAAATATTTATTAAGTACCTACTGTTTTCCAGGCACTGTGCTAAATGCTGTGTAATGAGTAAGCACCTATCAGGCATTAAAAATGAAAAATCATGAAATGTCTGCTCTCAAGGTGCTTATATTCCACAGAAGGGTAATAACAAGTTCATATATAAGTATGTACAGAAAAAATACAAAATAAATCCGAGATAGTTTAGAGAGGGAAGAATCTAGTAATTGTGATGATGATGAAAGGCTTCATGTTACAGGCAATGCTTGAGCTATCTCAAAGGAAGAAAAGGATTCTACGAGGTGGAGGTGAGGAAGAAGTGCATTTTAGACAATCAGAACAGGGAGTGTTATAGAGGCTTAAAGACAGGGGAGACAGATTATCCTATGTGAGGAACAGAGAGAAGGCCAGTTTGGTTACAGGGTTATGGGTGATGGACCTAAGACGGTGGCTACGTGAATAGTGAGAGGGGTACAGGTGAAAAAGAAAACATAGAGAGGGAGAACAAGATTTAGCAACTGTGGGGTGAGGTATAATGAGATGTTGAGATATAAAATTAAATTAAAAATTTAGGAGACTGCAAAAATATTGGTACTTTTGACAAAGATAGTTTAGTTTGAAAGAGGAGTCATGGGTTTGAGGGGGAAATACTGAGTTCTATTTTGGATATGCTGGGCTTGAAATGTCTCTATGACATCTACTTGGAAATGTCTAGGGGCAGCTAAAGGGAAGGGAAGGGAA
>CM053598.1:158601471-158621009 GCA_028646575.1 Pseudocheirus occidentalis | reverse complement strand
ATCTCCTCCTCTGAACCACCCCTAGACTCCTCCCACAACCTTATTGTATATAGAACCCCATCTTCCCTCCACGTGTGTGAGAGCACTGTAGAATAGCTTAGCAGAGACTAGTGCTCTGTGAGAGCCCCTTTAAGTGGCCTAGCACCCCACGTGGCAAACTTGAACTTCCAATAAACTTTACTTTTTCCTTGGCTGAGAAGACTTGAGTGGAATTCTTTCCGCAGGACCCGGCATGTTGGTATTTTGGGGTCTCAGGCAGCCCTAACCCTCTTTGGGCTCCTCTTCACTATGACAATTGAAAGAGACCTTTAAAATTAAAAGAAAAGGGAGAGTGGTAATCAGAGCTGGCTTCCAGGAAGAGGTGGCATTTGAGTTGGGATTTAAAGGAAGAGAGGAAGTTTCAGAGTTGTCAGTGGGAATGGAATTGATAGATGGGGAAAATGGAGAGCCCAGAAGCGATTGTACAGGGTGTCCCTAAAGTCTGGACACATAGGAAATCTCATTAACTAAACACGTTTTCAAGAAATGAATGAAATTTTCAACAATTTATTTAATTAGCATAAATTTTAGACATGACAATTTCATATGGAATAACTTTTCATTAACTGTTAAACTATTTTCCATATTAATGAGATTAATTTAATTTAATTAATTAATCAGATTTCTATGTGTCTCCCATGTCTTCCTATAAAATCTCATTTATGCTAATTAAATAAAATGTTGTTGAAAATTTCATTCATTTCTTGAAAATATGCATAGTTAATGAAATTTCCTATGTGTCTAGACTTTAGGGACACCCTGTAAAATAAGCAAGAGAAATAGAATAAGCAAAGGAAGACAATTCTCTTCCACACCAAGAAGAGTGAAGAGTGTCCTTGCTCCAGGGGATAGGCAATCAATTGGTAAACGTCCTAGAAGGTACCTTTCTCTTTTGTAGAGATTTCACCACATAACTCCATTAGAAACCAGTCAATCAAGCAAGTATCTATTAAGTAAAGGTCTGCTATGTCCCAGGCTCTGTGCTACATTCTGGGAAAGTTGAGACAAAAAAGAAAACAATTCCTGCCCTCAGGGAACTTACCATCTAGTCTTTGCAGGTTGATATCTATCTATCTATCTATCTATCTATCTATCTATCTATCTATCTATCTGAGAGACCATTACATTCCTCTTGTTTACACTCACTTTCTCAAAAATTCCTTCATTTTCCACTTGGATGTGGATTTTCAGTTTGTAGGTATAGAGTCTAGTAATCTCAAGATGAGGTTCTACTTTTGGAAGAATTGTTGCCAATGAGATCTCAAAAAAAAATCACACTTGATATCAAGGAGACTGTAAAGTACACAATTTCCTCTAAGTTAAGAGCTTCTAACACTATGTGACCCTGGGCAAGTCCCTTAACATTGCCTCAGTTTCCTCATCTGTAAAATGAGCTGGAGAAGGAAATGGCAAACCACTCCAGTTTCTTTGCCAAGAAAACTCCAAATGGGGCCATGAACAGTCAGACATGACCGAAAAACAAAGAAGACTTTCTCATATATGGGTACCTCTAGACCAGGGTTTCTTAACCTGGATGTTGCAGATCCCTTAGATTTTAGGGAGTCTCTGAATGTGGATGAAGAAAAAATTTTGTATCTTTTAACAGAATTGGCTTCCTTTGTAATTATATGCATTTCATTTTGCACATTTAAAAACATATTACTCTGAAAAGGGAAAGGGTTCATAGACTTCACTGGTCTGCCTGAGGAGTTCCTGATATGAAAAAGGTTAAGGAGCCTCTACCCCTAAACTCTCCATAATCAGAAAACGAATCCCCCAGATATGCATGTGCTTCAAAAACTTCACTAGAAAGTGAATTGCTATTGAACAGATGTTTAGATTTACTGAAAGGAAGGCTGTAAATAGACCCCTTCAGTCTCCTGGATGGGGTGAGGGCTGAGGGTGGGGATGGAGAGGAAGCTCTAACTTGGCCCCCTGTGAGATAAACATTTGGAATAGGACAGTCTTAGCAGGACCTGAAATCCAGGAGTCACGGGGACACTTATTTTCTTTCCCTCCCCTCCCCCAACATTCACATTCCAGTGAAAATGAGTTAGTTTCTTTTTCCTGGATGACCTTGATGAATTTAAGTCACAAAGGGGGTGATATGCAGCCTTTGGGGCATGTTTCTAGAGAAGGGAAGATATGCAGCCCCACAGGCTGGGCCTCTTAGATAGTGGAAATAAATACTATCTGATTTTAGATAGATGAGCGTTCAGCCCTCCTCCTTCCTCCCTCCTCCCTTCTTTTTTAAAAGCACTGGGCTGCCCAATCAACTTTGTCCCTTTAATAGATCGGACTTGTCTTTCCTCTGTCCCTCCTCCTCCAGCACCTCCTACCCTCTCTACCCTCCCCTCACTCCAGGATAGGCCCAGGCAATCCTCCCCTTCTCTGTGTTCCAAGATCTGCATGGACTACCTAAGGACCCTGGACCAATCCCTAGGTTCTTTTTTTTTTAAATTGATTTATTTATTTGCTTTTAGTTCACAAGATTCAGTTCCAGAATCCCTTGAATTTTGCATTTTCTCTCCACCCTTCCTCCCTCCTCCCCCTCCATGGCGGCATGAAATCAAGTACAGGATCTGCAAACACTCTCACATTGGACATTAGTCTGGTTGTGTAGAAGGATTGTAACCAATAGAGTGAACAATGGGAAAAAAGAAGCAAAACCAAACATGAACAAGAATGATAGCGTGTAGCTTGCTTCAGTCTCCATTTAAACTCTGGTCTTTCTAGATCTTTCTCTGAATGTAGACATCTCCTTGTATCTCGAGACTTGTAGAGTTGTCTTATAGCTGTGCATTGCTGACAAGAGTCCAGTTTATCAGAGTTGGTCATCACACATATGATGTCTGTGATTGTGTACAAAGTCACATAAAAAATAATTACAAATGATTACTACAAAGTGATTAGTCAATCAGTCAGTAAACATTTATTAATTAACCTACTACATGCCAAGGACTATGTTAAGTCCTTTATAATTATTATTATTATCTCATTGGAGCCTCACAACAGCCCTGAGAGGTAGGGGTTATTATTATCCCCATTTTACAGATGAGGAAACTGAGGAGAAAAGAGGCTAAGTGACTTTCCCGGGTCACCTGGCTAGTTAAGACTCTGAGGCTGCATTCGAATTCAGTTCTTCCTGACTCCAAGCCCAGAGCTCGGTCCATTGCTCCACTGGCTGCCTCTAGGCCAGAGGACTGAGGATGCAAAAATTGGAGCTCTTTCCTTGACTCTCTTAGTACCTGCTTTATGTCTTTCCTATGTGCTCATTGTGTTCTAATTTGTTCTCTATGCCTGTCTTATTCCCTACAACTATATCCTAAACAATCTTTTTTTTTTTTTTTGCTTTTTGGAGGGCAGTTGGGGTTAAGTGACTTGCCCAAGGTCACACAGCTAGTTTTTGTGTTAAATGTCTGAGGCCGGATTTGAACTCAGGTCCTCCTGACTCAGGTCCTACAGATAGCAAGTAGCAGAGCTCTATTCACTGCACCACCTACCCACCCCTAAACAATCTTTTTTTTTTTTTTCCTTTTTCTACATCTATATCCTAAGCTCCCTGAGGGTAAGAAGACCTCTGTCTTATTTGTACATTGGGTTTGGAATTAAAGGACCGGTGTGCCCTGCTATTTGTTTTCTGTGTTACCCTGAGGAAGGGGTGGTTTGGTGGCCAAGTGGATAGAGTTCACAGTTTAGAGTCAGAAACACTCATCTCCCTGAGTTCAAATCTGTTCCCAGACACTTACTAGCTGTGTGACCCTGGTCAAGTCACTTAACTCTGCCTCAGTTTCCTCATCTGTAAAATGAACAGGAGAAGGAAGTGGCAAACCACTTCAGTACCTTTACCAAGAAAATCCCAAATGGGGTCATGAAGAGTCAGACATGACCAAACAACAACACAACAATATCACTTTGAAGAAATAACTTTCTGGACTTCAATTCCCTAGTCAGTAAAATGGGCAATTAGCTGGGCTAAGTGATTTCCAGGGTATTTTTTAGCTCCTAGGGGCTATAATCCTTATGTTATATATACATACACATTTATATATTATACAATAATTCATTATATATTATAATAAAATACACATATAAATTATATATGTTTAAATGCAGAAATGGAAGTTATGTGATCTACAATCTTGGAGGAAAGATTTGCATCAATGAAAGGATAGTATCACAGATTTGGAGCAGGAGGGGGTCTCAGAGTCCATCAAGTCCAATCTTCTAATTTTGTAGGTGAGGAAACTGAGTCCAAGGAGAGTAAAACGTTGGATGTAGGTCCTACAGATAGCAAGTAGCAGAGCTAGGTTTCGAATCCAGTTGCTCTGTCCCCAAATTTAATGTTCTTTCTATGGTACCATGAGAGATCACAGACCCATATAAGTAATTGAGTAACACTTTTCACAATGCCTTGCACACAATAGACACTTGACAAATAACTCTTTAAATATGAGAGACAGGTAAATAGAAGTAAATCATCTCTATCTTACAGATGAGGAAATAAAAGCAGGGAGGCGGTCCTAGGTCACAGAGTCAGTTGATGAGAGAAACAGAGCAAGTTGTCATGAGTTGTCATCAGAACTGCCTTAGAGGCATTTCTAAGGATCCTAACACCAGAGGCTAGTTGGGGAAAAGGGCAGGGGGGGGCGGCGATATGGGGTCCTTGTAGCCTAACCAAATACCATGACCAAACCTGAATTTTACCTACGTGGATTTTAAACTATAAACCAGTCTTTAAATATACAGACTTGAAAGTCTGACCATGTCAAGGCCAGGTAGGGATGTGCAAAATGCTAAAATGGGAGATAGGTCCTTTGAAGAGAAAGTAGAAAGTTGAGATGTAAGCGAGTATCCTTAGGCAAAGAACTTGGTTTGGGGCTTCATTTTCATAAAGAAATGGGGAGAGCAGAGCTTGAAGATGGTAATTTAATTTTAGTCAGTTCATATTCTGACTCTGGTACCCTTTCCATCAGTCATTTCAAGTGAGAACCAAACCCTAGAAGACAAATGCCTGTGGAAGCAAAGAGCATCGAAATGAGTAATGCATAGTGCCCCTTTCTGGCCTTCTAGGCCATGGCTTTCCAGCTGACACTGGAACAGAGAAAGGTTGTTTGGGAAATAATTGCCATGGTAGAGATATGAGGTATGCAGGATACGTGAGCAGCAGCACACACTCACCAGAGCCAAGGCAGGCTGTTTGCGGAGTGTCAGCCTGATAAAGAACTGATCCAGGTTTGGAGAGCCGTATCCTGAGAGTGCCAGAGGCCTGCCAAGTTGGAAATACCCATACAGCGACAGCCAGGGGTCCTAGAGGCCGGCACAAAGGCAGCCATTATTATCTAGACCTTGAGGTTTCATGATGATCCTTCCTGCTTAAGACCTAAACTGAAAACAGGCTGCTTCCCAGAAGACTAAAATCACAAACTGTGGCCTGGCAAACTGTCCAGGAATTCTTCAATCCTAGAACTCTTAGCTCCTTTAAGAATCACTCTCATCTGCGGGGATCATAGACCTAAGGCTTTGAGGGGATTCAGAAGCCACTTAGTCCTGCCCTTTCATTTTACTAAGGCCTAAGCAGGTTATGACTTACCCAAGATCACCTAGTCAGTAAGCATCAGAAATGGGATTTGAATCCCACTAACTTCAGTGCTTGGGCTGTTCCCTCCATACAAGGCTGCAATTTCTCCAGGAAATACTTTTCTTCTACTGTGAACTTTTCCTTCATTCTCAAATTATCTTGTGTTTGCTCACACACATACCTGGTTTGTTTGTTTTTTTTTTCCACAGCAAGGCAAGGGGCTGATTTTCGTTTTATCTTTGCATCTTCATAATGTCTTGCACACAGTAGGTACTCAATAAACGCTTATTGAATTAAATTGTCAAATCTGGGTAAACTGATGGCCGCATTATAGTCCCAAGGCTTTTTCTTCTCTGCTTCTCCTCCTTCACTGCTATGGTTGCTGATATTACTGGTCTTCTGCAAGAGCAGGATGCCCCTACTCATTGGTACTTCCAATCTGACTTATCTAGCTCGCAAAGCTCCCTCTGTTGATCCTTATAGCAAACCTGTGAGGGAGGTTTTATTCTCCCCCTTTTGAAGATGAAGAAACCCATGTTGTTGGAGATTAAATGGCTTACCTAAAGCAGTAGCAAAGGGCACAAGGTGGGAGGAGGAAGGAACACGAGTCTTTCCCCTGCTCTATGTTAACCTCTACTCCAAGAAACAAACCTGGGCCTTTTTGTTTCTGCTTTGTGATATTCATCCTTAGTTTAAGGTACCTGAGGTGATCGGAAATTCAAGAAAGATCTAGTGACCTTGGAGCCAGGATTTCAGGTAGAGTACAGCCAACCCCACCTAATGCTAGGCCTCAAGTCAGGATTACTCTTCCTGAGTTCAAATCCAGCTTCAGACACTGACTAGCTGTGTGACCCTGAGAAAGTCACTTAACTCTATTTGCCTCAGTTTCTTCATCTGTAAAATGAGCCACAGAAGGACATGGCAAACCATTGCAGCACCTTTTCCAAGAAAACCTCAAACAGAGTCATGACAAGTTGGACATGACTAAACAATCTGAGGCAGTATTTGAATCCAGGTCTTCCCCAAGAAACACTGATGGTCTGCTTTTTGGTGGTTTCAGGAAAAAAATATTAGCAAATCCCCTAATCCTATACACTTTCTCAAACTTCTATTCCAAGGACTACCTGGGGGTGAGGGAGAAATAGCTTTCCTGACAACAGACATCTTGTGACTTTCTGCTGACTTAAGGAAACCCTGGGCAACTTAAAAAGGCAAAATGGAGACCGGGGGGGGGGGGGGAGCAGATCTGTGATTTCTTTGTTATAGGGAGCTCCTGGTGAACTACTTCCACTGTGAATGCACATTGGCACCTTCTCTGCATTTTATACTGTTGGAGAATTGCCTAGGGTACTGGGGGGGGGTCACACAGCCAGTATGTATCAGTGATGGGAACTGAAGCCAGATCTTCCTGACTGAAAGGACATCTATCCACTGTGACATGCTACCTCTCAAAGACAAGTGAGGCTGAGAAAAGAAATAAGGCTACCAGAGAAGCCCTTGCTGTGCCCGGTATTCAGAACTCAGCTATGTTTAGAATGTTTTTGGCCATTGTTGTTCGATCATGTCTGACTCTCTGTGACCCAATTTGGAGGTTTCTTGGCAAAGACACTGGAATGACTTGCCATTTCTTTCTGCATTCCTTTTACAGATGAGGAAACTGAGACAAACAGGGTTAAGTGACTTGCCTGGGTTCACACAGTGTAATGGCAAGCACAGAAGTAGTTCACACTTTGTTTCAGCTATTGAATTAACACCTTGTTTCAGTTTGTTTCTTTTTGAAACTTGTATCAAGTTTATTAAGAAACAGAAAGTATGAACCCCATAACTTGTGAACCCTAGAACTCATGAACTCCTGCAACAGGAAGGGGAAGAGCTAATGACCATAAATAAGGAGAATCCCAAAGACAGCAGAACTGAGAAGAGGACTCTTACGGTGGCAAAGCCAAGAAAGAGAAAACTTGTAGCATCTCAGCACTCTGTTTGTCTGCTCTGCTTGTGTTGATGTTTGTGATACTTTGTACAGAAGTCCTGGAACCTTACTGGAAGCCCTGAAAGAGGATTTTCTGGTTGTATGTTTACAGAAGTCTTGGAGGAAGGTTTTGGAGGTCCTGGGACTTTACTGATGATTTGTACTGAGCTTTTGGACCTTGTTTGTCAGTCTGTGTTGATTTCAATATTGATGATTTGTGTTGAGTTCTCAGACCTTGCTGGTGGGTCTGAGTTGATTTCACAGGCAGATAGTGAATTGATGATGGTGTCAGCAATGTGGATGAATATTATTGTGGCTCTGTTAAGCTTTGTCTTCCCAGAAACAGGAGCTGTGAAGGACTTGAGGCGGACTGGACACTGTGAATTTCAATATGGAATGGGAACTGGATGAAGAACTAGATGAGGAGCTGAAAAAGGAACTGGGAGCTGCCTGCCTTTGAAGCCAGGTGACAGCTGGGGTCATGGAAGAGGAACCATGGAAGCTGAGGGCCAGCCTCGAGTCAAGTGGAAAGAAGACTTTACTTGGATACTGTGTACTCACTGAGAAGATTATGATTTACTGTGATCTCAGGGTGGAGAACTTTGACTTTTCTACTTTGTGATTGAATTAAGGATTTTGTGATTGACTAAATGAATGTACTTTGTTCAAAACTATGTGACCACTTTGGTGAAAACTATGTGGCCATTTTAGCGTTAATTGTTGAGTTGTGACATGGTGAATGCTGTATTTTGATTTTCTATGATAAGTTGTAATATTGTGAGTGCTATATTTTGATTTTCTGTGAATGTTTTGCTCTGATTTAGTATCAAATAAATACAGAGTTTGTTATACTATGTAATCAGAACCTTGAAAGCTGTTCACAGCAGTAGTCCTCTGGAAAGCTGCTTGTGTGTGGCTTTGTACACAGCTAGTAAGTGTCTGGGGCCAGATTTGAACTCAGGAAGGTGACTCTTCCTGACTTCAGGCCTGGTGCTCTACCCATTGCACCATCTAGAGTATTTACTCTGGGGTGCATTTCTCACTTTGTACTAGAAAATTTAGTGGCTTATCCAGAGGTTGTCAAATTACTCCTTAGGGCCAAAAGCTGCTTGTTTTTGTACAGAGGGGAACCAAGGACAATTTTTACACATTTAAATATAATAAAGTTTTATTTTAAAATGTAAAAACTGTTCTTAAGTAACAAGGCATATGAAACAGTATAGTTTGCTGACCTTTTATTTATACTCTTAGTCCAACTGACAACAAGGAGAGTTAGGGACCTTAAAGGCTATCTGGTATAGCCCTCTTATTTCACAGATGAGGAGACCAAGGCCCAGGGAAGTTGTGATAGCTTGGATCACATAGGTAGAGACAGGATTTGTCAGAGGTGGGATTTGAACCCAAGTCTTCTGATTCCTGAGTTAATGCTTTTTTCCTCTGTCATATGATTACTAAATAGCTGTTGTTCCTCAGTCATTTCAGTAGCTGTTTCTGACTCTTGTTGACCCCATTTGGGGTTTTCTTGGCAGAAATACTGGAGTGGTTTGCCATTTGCTTCTCCAGATCATTTTGTAGATGAGGAAACTGAGGTAAAAAGGTTTAAATGACCTGCCCAGGGTCACACAGTTAGCAAATGTCTAAGGCTGCATTTGAACTTGGATCTTCTCAACTCCATCTGCTGTGCCACCTAGCTGTCCAGATTACTAGAAAACATGCTACTTATTAGCAGGAAATTTGTCCCATTCATTTTTCTACTCCCAGCTTAATACAGTGTTATAAAGTAAATTCCCAGGTTTCATAAACCCAGGGATCAGATCTGTAATTTCATAACTGGAGGGAACTCCCAGGTAAGGAAACTCCCTTTACCACTGCAAGTTAATACCTTCTCTTCACTTTATGATTAGAAAGCTACATAGAGCCCTGAGAAATAAAGAGATTTGGCCAAAGTCACAGAGCCAGTAGGTGTTAGAGGGAAATGAACCTAAAACTTCCTGGTTCTGAACCTGGCTGTCTAGCTTCTCACTTAGTTGAATAAAAGAATGAAAGGAGGCAGCTAGGTGGTGCAGTGAATAGAGCAACAGCCTTGATGTCAGGAGGAAGGACCTGAGTTCAGATCAGGCCTCAGACACTTAACACTTAACTAGCTGTGTCACCTTGGACAAGTCACTTAAACCCAATTGCCTTGCCTTCCCCTCTTCCAAAAAAAAAAAAAGAATGAAAGAATATAATTTGAATGTAGCTGTGATGAGGTACAGGTTCTGGGAGCCCCCTTGAGCTCTCCTTGAATCTTCCCACTGAAGGCATTTGCCTGAGGCCATAGGCCTTTCATTGTGGCTCTGCCTAAGTCTTTAGCTAGTCCTCTTGTCCAGCAATTTGCCATCCTTGATCCTCCTTTCCCACCGGTGAACTGGTCTAGCCCACCATGGTCTGTGGTCTCCAGGTAGCCCTCAGCAACTTCCCACCCTTAATCAGTCATTACTGGAGTCTGACCTCATCTGACTCCTCCTGAAGACCCTCCCCAAACTCCTCCTCTAGACCACCCCTGTATTCCTCCCACAACCTTTCTGTATATAAGATCCCATCTTCTCTCCATGTGGTGTGAGAGTGCCATAGAACGATCTTGCACAAACTTATTCTGGCCTGCTTACCCAATGCAAGCCTTACAGATACATAGGCTCCTTAAGAGTCTACCCAATATGGTGAACTCTCAATAAACTTTGCTTTTCTTTGGCTGAGAAGACTTGAGTGAAATTCTTTCCTCGGGACCCAGCATGTTGGTATTTTGGGATCTCAAGCAGCCCTGACCCTCTTGGTGGGTAACCTCTTCAGCTGTGGGATCATATTTTACTCCAGGTGTATCCATTGTTCCCACAGGCTCATGATCTTTCCAGTGGTCTCCCAATAGCATAGATGGTTTCCAATGTTTTCCAAAGTTTGCCGTGGCTCACTTCCCTATTACAGATGCTGGCCTTTTGCCAATCACTTCCAAGTCTGCCAAAAGTGGGGCAAGTATTGCAAACCTGCCCAGATTGAAAATTACCACGTTCAAATGGTCCACCACCCATGGTTAGGGAGAAGAAGGATGATGGTTGAACTTTTCTGCCTGTTTCTTTCTTTTCCCAAATTCCCCCACATCGGAAGTCATTCCAGGTGTTTGATGCCTGCGCATGAGGGCTAGAGTCTAATCTCAGCCCTCCAGGACCTTAAACATCTTGGCTGGACACACTCCCACACGTCATGCACATTCAGACATGCCTCTACCAAAACCTATGATGGAGTCATGATAAATCTCAAGAGAGTTTTACAGCACAGCAAGCACCCTCTAATTTAATGGAAAAGTAAGAGGGCTGGGTGTTTTCTTTCTTCCCCAAAGGGAACTGCACACAAGCTCCTCACATGAAAGAGACCAAACCCACCAAACCTGATTCTCTCCTTTGTGCTAGTGTAGATGTCAGTAGGAGTTGCCTGGGAAGACTGAATCATGTGTGGGAGTCAACAGAAGAAGGATGTGATCCATGTTTTTCAACCCTCCAGCAGGTGGGGGGGAGGTTGACAACTGACTGATTCCAAGACTGAGTGACTCCAAGCTGGCTATTTCATGACCCTGGTACCTGAGTGCGATCTCCTTCTCTCCTTATGATATTTGCCCAATGATGTAACCCTGAGAATCAAGGGGATGGGGAGCAGGATGGGAGTGGACTTCTCCTGGGCAAAAGGGTGAATGGAGTAAAGTTTGTCTTCAGCATTAAATGTCTACCCCATAGCAAATCTCCTCCTCTAGGAGCCTGATGCTTTCATTTCACTCTCGCTCACCCCTAGGCACATTAATGAAAGGCAGATAGGGGAAAGGACTTGGTTTTGAAGGAAAAGGCAGCTCTATTACTTAACTCCTATTTGCCTTTGGGCTTCAACCCTCGGTAAAGGGCTTAAGCATTTCACAAAGCCCAAACCCCTCTGGGCTTCAGCACCTGTAAAATAAGGAGTCAGACTAGACTAACTTTCTAAAGTCCCTTCCACTCCTGAATCTCTGACTTGTGATTTCAGGAATGCTTTTCCTGAAGACCATCCCATCCTCCTGATCTTTCTGGACCATCCCTTTTGACCACTCAATTTGCCTTTTTCTGGTTCTAGTCCCATAAGTCCCTGTTCTTGCACTTCTCATTCACATTCAATTGAATGCTTTAATGATCTTATGAATGTGAGAACACCTTCTGATGGTTCAGATCACAACCATGTCATCTCAACCTGTGTAAACCTTGGGAGGTAGCATGGTACAATGAAAAGGGCACCGGCTCTGGAATCAAGTCCTTGGTTCAAAACTCACCTCTGAAGCTTACTATCTGTGTTTGCTGTTGGGCAATCATTTCAGTCATGTCTGACTCTTGGTGACCCCATTTGGGGTTTTCTTGGCAAAGATACTGGAGTGGTTTGCCATTTCCTTCTCTAGCTCATTTTATAGACAAGGAAATTCAGGCAAACAGGGTTAAGTGACTTGTGCAGGGTCACACAGCTTGTAAGAATCTGAAGCTGGATTAGAACTCAGGTCTTCCAATTCAGTCAGTGCCCTACCCACTGTACTATCTAGCTGCCTTCTATACAAACATTAGCTATTGTTATTATTGGAGAGGTTACCCACAAAGAGGGGTAGGGTTGCTCTGGAGACCCCAAAATACCAACACTCCAGGTCCTGCCAAACAATTCGACTCGAGTCATCTCAACCAAAGAAAAGCAAAGTTTATTAATAGCTCACCATATGGGGTAGACTCTCAAGGAGCCAGTCTATGCTAGGTCATTCTATGGTTCTATCACCGAGTAAGTCTGTGCTAAGCTATTCTATGGTGCTCTCACACCACATGGAGGAAAGATGGGGTCTTATGTACAGAGGAATCTAAAGGTAGTCTAGAGGAGGAGTTTGGGGAGGGTCTTCACGAGGAGTTAATGAAGTCAATGCAAGAGTGGACTGATATTTTGATAGGCTCCAGGGTGGGAAGCAGATGTACAATGGAGGGCCAGGCTAGTAACAGAGGTTTGGTCCCAGCCACAATGAAATACTTATGGCCTCTGCAAATGCTTCATCAAGTGGGAAGATTTAATCAGACTTCAAGGGGGGTGCCCAGAGCCTGCACCTCAAAGATTCAAGGAGCTCAAGGGGGCTCCCAGAGCCTGCATCTCATCAATTATCATTATCATTATTAGACATTTTTATCTTTCTGCAAATGTGGAGTTCTCTGATCTGAAGCCATATATTATCCATGATGAAAATATTCTTGTTAAAAAGATATTAGAGACTAGATAGTTATGCCAATAAATTAATTCAAACTAACCCGTCAATGAGTACTGCTGGGAGATGATTGGCTTCTTTGGTTCTTCTTCTCTTCCCAGTGAGTATATGGACATTTTAACAGGAAGACTTTTGCAGAGAATACCTAAACTCAAAATAGTGACTTTCTGTTTTGTGTTGTGGACCAAAGTGTAGGGAACGCCCAGCAAGGAACTTCCCTGTGCCAAAACAGATCAGTGGCGGCTCCGTAACTTACAGTCTTTTGGAGTTGCCCAGATCCCCAGGAGTTTAAAAAGGTCCTAGTCCAGGGTCACACAGCCAATATCAGGCAGGCAGTTGGGTGGTGCAGTAAAGTTAGTGCTGCACTTGGAGAGACCTGAGGTTAAATTCTGCTTTGAACAGTTTCTTCATCTGTAAAATGGGAGTAATAGTGTTTAGTTCATAGGGTTGTTGGAGGGTCAAATTGATTAAACATATACAGTTATCCCTTCCACATCCAGTAGGTTAGGGGCCCAGCATCTCCACAATCTAGGATATCTGCATAAAAATTTTTTGGCCCTTCATATCAGAGAAGAAGTCTGAATTATTACAGTATTAAAAGATAAAATACGCTGTCATTCTACAATATTGTACATATATTTTATGCATTTCTGAGTTCTTAAATTTTTTCTTTGTCAATTGTATGCCTTCGTATATTGTCTGTGGTTTCCACAAAACTCCCCCCAAAATTCTCATTTAATTTCTTATGCTAACCAATGAGACATGTCCTGATGTGGAAGGAATAATTGTATAAAGCTATTTGTAAACCTCTGAGTGCTTTATAAATTCTAACTGCTAGATTATTATACTTCTTAGAGGTATAATCCAGGTAGGTCTTCCTAAGTGCAGGGCTTACTCTCCATCTGCCCTGCCATGCCATCTCTCAAAGTATGGATTTTTTTCTTTTTAAAAAAATTTTCATTAAAAAAAATATTGTGAAATTCACGTTGAACTTAAATCCAGACAAAAAGACAACATTTCCATGTACAGAGTACAACATAAAAAAAGGATTTGATATAAAGTCATGTTTCCATTTCGCACTGTTTACTTTTTGGAAAAAAACTGTGTCCAAAGTACAACACATCATTTTCAAAGCTGCTCTGCTTTTTGTGCTTCCTTCTAATTCTTCTTTTGTTTTCTGCTGTGTGCCTTTTTTTTCTCCCTTTCTCCCCACCCTACTCTAGAGAAGGCTACCATTAGACACAAATATGTATTTGTGTGTGTGTGTGCATGTGTGTGCGTGTGTGTGTGTGTGTGTGTGTGTGTGTAAAATCCATACTATATATACTTTTGTTTATTGGTTCTCTTTCTGGAGGCAGATAACATTTTCCTTCATAGCTCCTTTGTAGTTGATTTGAGAAAAGTTATTTTTAATTCTATAGTGGCATTAAATTAATATTTTTAATATTAGCCATGGTGGCAGGATAGTAGTGAAGACATTCTGAGAGCACCCTTCAAATCACATTGCCTAAGTCTTACCTACAGTACTCACGATGGTTAAGTGTGAGGGACAAATTATATAAATCAAGAACTACAGGAGAAGGAAACTCAAGTTTATCTCTGGGTCTCCCCTTACCTCCACCATTTTCCCTTCTCCCATTCTTAATTGGCCTTTTCCTCTTCAATAACTACTCACTTGTTCAACGACAACACCTCACCTCCACATTCCCCTGATTTTTTCAGCACTTGCAAGTACTATGTTATACATGAGCCTAGCTTCTATTTTTTTTTTAATTGATAGGCTTTGCTTTACATCACTGATATTTTCCCATTGTATCTTCCAGAAAGCCATCCCTTATAATAAGTTAAAAACAGGAAGAGAAAAAGTTCAGTAAAACTAATGAACATATCGAAAAAAATTATTATAAAATGATTGCAAACAGCATGCCACACAGGGACTTAGGAACAACATTTGAAATCCCAGCCTCTTAGAGTTACCCTTAGAACTCTTCAGGAAGTATTACTCAGTCATCCTCTGGGGACTCAACCTACCAGTGATGGTGGGAATTGTGAGAGTGAGTCCAGAGAAAGGTGCTACACATATACCACATTTTAAAAAAAGTTATTCCTCAATTAAGGCATTTGCTTTGTTTCCAGTTCTTTGTTACCCCAAAAAGGACTGTTCAAAATATTTTGGTGCACATAAGGCTTTTCTTTTTGTCTTTGACTTCCTTGGGATTACATGCCTTGTAAAAGTTTGGGTGGAAGGACATGGACATTTTAGTAACTTTCTTTGCTTAATTCTAATTTCTAGCCACTATTTTTAGAAACACATACATTTTTGTAGTATAAGGACTCTTCCATTTATGTCTTTGAACCCCCTAGCTCCAGCACCTAGTATGTAATAGTTGATCAAATGATTGACTGAATATGAGTGTTCAATCAAAGCAAAGGGTAGGGGGGAAGGTCTGCTGGGCAGGGAAGGCAGAGGAACTTATTCTAAAATCAATATTATATTAAACACGAAAGACATGAATTTATATATGAATATACAAATTTAATCATACAATAAATTATATGACAGATTTTTAATGATTAAGATCCTTTATAATTTTCACATTACAACATAAGCAGAAACACTATTCTTGTACAAGGAATGAGAGCAAAATAATCTTGGGACAGTTGCTTAGTTACTGGGATGGTTTACTCCCCAATTTGGAGGTAGGAGACAAACAGATATGAAGTCTCACCAATCATCACTTGATCTACAAAAGTCTACAGAAAATAAACCTAATCCATCACTCCAGCAGTGACTGTAAGGTAACCATCAGAGTCTTTCTAGGGGGAAGCCCAATAGGACAGATACTTAACTATTGAAAATCTATGTGACATTAAGATGGACTTCTTCATCCATTCTCCTTCTTGTGAATTTTTCAAACAAGGTCAAAAGGAATTTTCTGCTGGTTGTAGGATCTTCCAATACCCACCACCACCAATCAGCAGATGCCAGTAAGGCAACTCCATGAAGTTTATACAGAGTTGTAGTGTAATACTCTTGTACCCCTGGATTCATTTTTATTATCTATTGTTTAATAACTGGAAAATTATTATTTAAGAGTCTGGCATAACAAAAGATTGGTCTTGGAATCAGAAGATTTGAATTTAAGACTTGCCTTTGATATATACTGACTATAGGGTCACATATTCTCAGTGTCCAAGGTGATTCTAATATGATAAATCGCTAAATTTGCAGTTTTAATGTGCAATCATCTTTTTAAAAAATTATACTGTTACGGAAATGCTTGTTTTATACCATAAATTAAAAATAAAATTAAATAAATAAAAAAATGTACAATAAATCACTACCAGTCAGTATTTGTGGAGGAAATTTCTTCTATGTAAGTTCCTTACTTAGAAAAAATTATAAGCTCCTTCTTTCCTGCCCTCCCTCTCTCCCCTCCTCCCCACCAAATATACACTTAATTTATAACCTGCTTTAATGAGAAAAGGTACAAATATTTTATTATACCATAAACTATGGGTTCTTCCTCAAAAAAAAAATCAAGAGTATTAGAAACAAAATAAAAATAATTCCACTTTGTTGTAAAAGCCATATGTCCCCATTTGCCCCTGGTAAACTGGAACCTATTCATTCTGGATCTATTAATCTACAAATGTCTTGCTGGTGGTGAAAGAAAAGTACCAGAAAGGAACGTTGGTGGGAGGTCAGAACGCTGAGGGCTTCCTGTGTTGTGCTATCTAGTATCTTGAAAGTGCTTTGACTCTGTAAAAGGCCCAAGTATTGTTATTATTAAAGACAATGAGTCACTACCAGGCTGGAAGCAATAAAAATGCCAGCTGCTAGAATCACTGCAAGGCCAGGCTCCTCAACAGCTGTGTCCTAAAACCTACAATTGAGAACAAGCATCCTCTTGAGTTGTAACTCGGAGAGGAACTGAATGAGGAAAGAGCATCTCCCTTGGCTAAGAGGAGCCAGAAGGCACTGGGAGTAATCCAGGGGGAAACTGATGTCCTGGCTGGCTCCTAAGAGAGCCAATGTTAGGAGCAAACTTCTTGGTTTAGAGTTCATAGTCTTCAGAAAGCAGTCATAGTCTACTGACTAAATTATGGCTAGAGGGCCTGGATTCAGATCTCTTGCCAAAGAAATAACCAGTAAGGTTTTCCTAAAGCAGGGCTGAGATCTATTTTCTTCCTTTATTTATTAATTTGTGGCTGCATGGGAGAGACCTATCTTGGATTCCAAGTCTGTTCTGGATAGGAAGACTCGCTCAGTAGGTAAAAACAGAGCAATTTTTTTTTTTTTAACCTGGAGGAAGCAGAATGAAAGAATACAAGGCACAGTGTAGGAAGGATAAAGTTTAGAAGTCTGGGAGATCAATGAATCTACAGAACTGTACATTAAAATTTTTTTTAATTTAAAACTTTATTTTTTTTCTGATTAACAATAATTTATCCTTTCCCCCTTCCCATTTCTTCCCCCACTTTGAACAATCTCTCTCTTTTTTTTTTTTTTTTTTTTTTTTTTGCTTTTTGGAGGGCAGTTGAGGTTAAGTAACTTGTTCAAGGTCACATGGCTAGTTTTTTAAGTGTCTGAGGTTGAATTTGAACTCAGGTCCTCCTGATTCCAAGACCAGGGCTCTATTCACTGTGCCACCTAGCCACCCTGAACAATCTCTTAAAAGGGAAAGAAAATCCTCCCAACAAATAATGCACAGTCGAGCAAAATAAATTTCTACATTGACCACATCCAAAAACGTACATCTCATTCTGCATTTGAAATCCCTCACCTATCTCTCAGGAGGTGGGTAGCCCATTTCATCTTCATTTCTCTAGAATCATGGTTGGTCATTGCATTGGTAGCAGTTGTAAAGACTTCAATAGTTTTGTTTTTATAATGTTGTCATCGCACAAATTTTTGTAGGTCTACTCACTTCACCCTACATCAGTTATATCTTCCCAGTTTCATATGAAACTATTTTGTCATTTCTACTGGCACAATAATATTCATAGGCCATATTTTGTTCAGCAATTCTTCAATAAATGCTCATCCCCTTATTTCCCAGGGTGTTTTTGTTACTATGAAAAAAGCTGCTACAAATATTTTGTGCATATGGGTCTTTTTCTTTCTTTGGTGTACATATATAACTAGTATTAGTTTTACTGGGTCCAAAGGTAGGCACAATTTATTGATCTTTTTGGACATAGTTCCACAATACTTTGTAGAATGACTGGGCCAATTCACAGATATTTTTCTGTAACCCCTCCAACAGTTCTTTTCTTCTCTTGTTGTCTTCACCAATCTGATAGGTGTGAGGCAGAACCTCAGAGTTGCTTTAATTGACCTCTTCCCTAATTGTTAGTGATTTTGAAGCATTTTTTTTCATATGATTTTCAATAGTGTGGACTTCTTCCTTTGAAAAATGCATGCTCATATCATTTGACTTTTTATCTATTGAAAAACAGCTCTCATTATAAATTTGAATCTGTTCCTTATATATCTTAGATATGGATCTTTATCAGATGAATTTGCTTGAAAGATTTTTTTCCCAGTTACTCATTTCCCTTCTAATTTTAGCTGCATTGGCTTTGTTTTACCCATTAAATTAAAAGATTAATTCAGAGGCAAACCACTAAGGCTAGGCAAATTCCTACATGGTATTAAGAAAAAGGCAAAATATGAATGTATAGTGGATTGTTTGAAATTACACAAGCAAATAACATACAACTTTCCTTGTTTTATCTAAAAGCTGCAAGATGTCTCTTATTCTATACATTAGCAATATCTAGTTTAACCATAGGCCTTTTCAGTGATGTCAAACTCTATAAAAGTATAAAAGAGGCTGAGAATTTGGAATCTACACCCCCTTGTGACACTTTTTAGCTATGTGACCATGAGCAAATCACTTAATTTCTATATGCCTTAGGTAATTCCCTAGGACATGGAATTCTCCAATGGATTTTCCCAAACTGAGGAAATCATAGATCTTTCATGTATTCAGTTAACTATCTTGAAGAGGGATACTGAAATGTAAGTATGGGTCAAGTAGGGATGGATCCTCCAAATATGGTGCAATCAGAATGTATTTTGCCTCAAGCAAAGATTTCTTTGGGACTAGTACATGAAAGCCCTTTGTCAAGGGAAAGTGAAACTTGTGGTCATGCTTAGAGTGAAGGACACCTCCTATTATGGGAAGTAAGTTTTTCAAGTTACTAAAATTAAATGGTATAACCAAAGAATAAAAAATACCCCAGCGGTAAAATGTGTTTTGCAACATCCCAGAGACTGTGGGAGGTGTGAGAAGTCAAAAAAGGAAGCCACAGAATACAAGACAGACGTGAGGAGGAGGAACTTAATCAGAGCTTATCAGTTTCTCAATCAGTTCAACAATTTTTCAATCAACCAAAGGCTAGGAAAAAAAATTAGCAAATAACTGCAAATCATGTTTAGAACATAGCATGACTACCAGTTGTGGAGACTAAAGAGCGGCTTGAATATAGATATGATTAGTAGAATTGAGCCAAAGACAATTGTATCTTCCTCTACTACTCGACACATAGCAAGAGCAAGCAACACCAATTCACCAGTGTTTGAAGACCTGGCCTTCATTTGCTGACCTCAAGGAAAGAGAAGGGGAAAGAGTGACTAATAGAAGGTCTGACTAAGAGAA